>OX101788.1:28936181-29290570 GCA_944452715.1 Ophion slaviceki
GAGGAAGGTGATGCCGCGAACGGAGCGAGCTGATCAACCCGGGTTTCAAGTTTACGCAGCGAGTCCTTGAGATCCTGGTTCTCCTTAGTGAGGTTTTCATTTTGAACTGTCAGAGAGTTGGTGACTTCAGTAAGCTTGTCAGTAGTAGCCCTCTGGGAGGCGAGGTCGGCTCTGACAGTACTGAGATCGGAGCGAATACCGGGGATGTCATCGAGAATGGTTTTGTAGCTCGCAAGCGTCTGATTGATCGCGGCAAGACCCTCCATAACATTGTCCAAGGTATGCGCGTGCGTTTGTCGCGTCTTCGGCGGCTGCATGGCTTTCTTAGGTGGAGGCTTAAGCTTGCCATCGTCACCATCTCTGTCCCTTTTTCGAGATGAGCCACGAGAAGAGACGGAGCCCTCGGAGCCAGCCGGCGACGCAGGTCGTGAGTCGGCAGGTGATGAATTGCCGGACATGATTAGGAGCGGTGTAAAGTAATCACGAATTACTAGCGAGGTTAATCACATAAGTCGAGTGATCCTGGACGGCCGGCAAATATCTCACTAGCGTCCCGCCGGCTGGTAAGCGAAAATGCGGCGCGGTGGTGAATAACTTCACGTTGGACAGTTTATAGGTCAGAAGACCGTCATATTACCAGCCAATGAGAAAATGCGTCGAAAATAGTAGACAACTTCACGTTGCTCAGGCACCAGGTCAAATAACCGTCATATGACCAGCCAATAAGACGCTTTAATTACCGCGATCGCTACAGTTGGACTCACTGAGAATGGTGCGAGAGAGAAGGAGGCAGTGTGTTGATCGAAGAGGCGACAGCGCATGCGTGTAGTCGGAGCTCCCGGCTGGGCGGCCGAACTGGCGGTAAGCGGGGTGCGAGGAGGTAGCAGCAGAAGTGAGGTTATGGCTTAGAAGACTTTTCACCGGTAAAGAACTCACGAAAACCCCGAGACGAGGAAAAAGCCTTTATGGTCCGGCGAAAAGCAATGTTTTGCGTGCTTTAGCCCTATAACAAAAATGCCCGAAGGCAGAGCGCGGCAGAAAATAATCACAGGAAAGCGAGGAGCGAAAAGCAGAGTGACAGGTAGTACTCACAGAGAGAGAGAGAGAGAGAGAGAGAGAGAGAGAGAGAGAGAGAGAGAGAGAGAGAGAGAGAGAGAGAGAGAGAGAGAGAGAGAGAGAGAGAGAGAGAGAGAGAGAGAGAGAGAGAGACAAAGGAAGAGCACGGAAAAGAGACATAACCCACGGCAATGGAAGAGCAAGTTTTCCAATAATGGACCATCAGAGATGAAGCGCGGACAAGAAGCCGGAAGATCTTCGGCCTCGTCGATCAAGGAACCCGCGCAAGTCCCAAGCAGCTAATATGGCATCAATGTAAGTGCATTGCATATGCGATGCAAAAAACCGCACGATGAGCACTGTACGGAAAAAGTAAGTTTATTGGCATGAAAAAGGACGAAGCATTGAAGAGAACAATTATCTGTATCGTGCGACTCGCTTGCTCCCGTAAGTTTCGTACTGTCGTTGCCCATTGCTCGTAGCCCCCTGCTCGCTCGATAAACGTTGCGAGGAGAGTTCACGAAGAACTCGAGCGCAATTGCGCAATGCGCTCTCTGAATCTCAAGGAGGAGGAGAAGGAGGAGAAGGGGGAGGTTTAAGAAAGACGGTGGTCGCGACCAAAGATGGCAATGAGGAAAAAGAGGACGCGGGGTGCCCAAGGAAGAGGACGAGGAGGATGAGAAATAAGGACGAAGATGAAAGAGGGGATGAGAAGCCGTACAATCTATGTGTTTCCATCTCTCGTGGCGCGCGCGTGTCCGTCGAGATTCTCATCCGTGCGGAGCGAGTGGAGGCCCCAGCGAGACGGGGCCACCTGCCGGCTTAAGGCACCTTTATAAAGTTCCGTGGTGGGAGAGAAATCTCGAGAGCCTCTTTGCTCTCGACAGAGAGACCAACGTCGTCCATCGCCTTCTTTCTTCCTCCCTCTCTCTCTCTCTCTCTCTCTCTCTCTCTCTCTCTCTCTCTCTCTCTCTCACTCTCTCTGTCCCTTTCACTCTCTGCCTCCCCTTCACCTCGCGGTACCTTTTACTCTCGCTCCTTCCACGTGCACTCTCACCACGCGCTCACTGCAGCAAAAGCGCGCCGTACCCGAAGATCATACGCTTTGCGTTAGAGTTCCCGACCTTCCGACGATTCTCGCGAATTATCGTGTGTTATACGGCAGAAATGAAAAAAAAATAATTACACGAGATTGATTTTAAATAAACCGAACAACTAAAACGTATCGAAGAAGGGAGGGGAATGTGGCGGAAAGCACGATCCGGAAGTCGATGCTTTTGTCACATTTCTTGCCCCGTTCAATGACCATTTGTCACTTGATTTCCGATTTCTTCATAAAGTACATAGACCAAATTGGTCCCAATTGCCCTCAAATATCGCAGAACCACAGTGGTACACTACAACTTTAGTTTTTTTGGGTTTTGGGCCCAGTAACGTTCAAGGCCTGGCGCACAGTCACGATTTCCAAGTCAGGTTCGGGAAGGGTTGGCAAAGAGAGCGAGAGAGAGCCTCTTCTTCCGCTCTCCCCCAACTTCTCGTCGGTGCACTTATTGCAACGGATGCACACCGGGGAACCCCCGCTAAGATGACCCCACGGGCCACCGCCGTAGTAAATCTCTCTCTCTCTCTCTCTCTCTCTCTCTCTCTCTCTCTCTCTCTCTCTCTCTCTCTCCCCTCCCCCTCTCTTGTCAGTGTATGCCGCTGCTGCTCCTGGCAGCTCTCTGTCGCTCGACCGCGAAGAGAAGAGAGAAACGGGCGCGCGTGCGCCGGCAAGACCCGTAAATTACGTACTTTGGCGAGCATGCAGAAAGGATCGCGTTCGAGTGCATAGGTCATCGTGCAATAATGACGCAGACCGGAGATGATCTATCTCGTAATATCTCACCAGAGAGCGAGGGGAAGGCGGGGAGTGGGGTACAAGACATCCTCGGATGACGGCAAATCGCCACCATGTGATTTTCAACTCACTGTAGTAATAACAATATATTGTTTATATTTACATATATATAAAGATTTATATACAGATGGATTTTTAATACTTTCCCCTCAACTATATAGTTGATACATCATTGGAAAGAAATACCATACCATTTTTCAAAAGGCAAAAGCTTTGAAACCTCCAAAGACCCTCCCTGGGAGAATCCGTGCAGATATTTGATGGGGGGTGCCAGGATCGTATCACATCTCTATAGGGATTTAATAGAGACGCCGCACGTAGGGAGTCCACATTGGAATCCAAGTGAATTCCGCGCTATTTCCAGATTGACGTCGTTTGAGAATTTTTTATTGGAAATGTTCAATCGGAATCTGTTGGATCTCCCACAAAAATTATCCGCTCGTGATCCCGCGCACAAATTTGTTGGGGAGTCCCAAGATGTACCCACATCTGTGAAGGGATTTATTAGGGACGCCGCACATAGTCTTCATCTTCATTGGGTTTCAATTGGATTCTGCACTGTTGCCCGATGAACGCCGTTGGAGAATTCTTACCACGTGCGAAACGAAAATATGTGAAAAGTCACATAACCTGCACGCTTCGTGAACGTGTACATGTGTGGTAATATTATGTCAAAGTGCAGTAAATTAAATAATAAAGATTAGGGGAGTTGTGCCCAAGATGACATAGTCAGATAAGGCGACACACCCTCAATATCTTGTCAAATATTCGCGCTGTACGAGTAACGATGACGTTCTATGGTCGGCCAATAAGTGTTACTAGTAGTGAAATCAAGTATAGCCATCGGCGAATGCGCGCTTTTACACAGTAAATATTTTCGTTATTGTGAAATGGAAAAAAAACTGACTACGTTGTTATCTGGTGCTAAAAATACCCGACGGGAAAGATTTTTTCCAGTTGAACCAATTTATTCATAATCTAGGGCCATTGTACTTCACCAATACTATACAACGGATATTCTAACTTCAAAGTTTTTGTCGCAGGAAATAAACAAAATCTTCATTCACTTATGGGTAAGTTGACATGCTAGACGTCGGTGCAAGACGACACACTATGTCATCTTACCCTGCTTCGTATAAAACCGGATATAAAAGCAGATTTTTTGGCTTACCGTTATAAGATGCTTGGCTACTATCAACGAACCTTGACACGTAAGAGCTAGTCACAAGAACACACGATCAAGACCATTGAAGCTGTGAAGATGGTTAGAATGGGTTAGATTTTAGCATCCAACTATTTTAACGTGCCGCAGGCAACAATTCATCATCACTATGATAATGTTCTAGTAAATATTGGTTGCTATAAACTAAACTTCAACCCAGAAATTAATGTATCTGAGCATAATCCGGTCGACGTGTGTAGAATGACATACGTATGTCTTCTTAGACTGAAGTATGTCGCCTTACACACCCCGACCTACATGTGGTTTTTTTATCTTTCTGTTTTTCATTGAAGTAAATAATGTCGTGAAACTGGTTCTATTTCATTATAATGGTAAACTTTCATGGATATATTTGACTTTGAATTCGTACGACGTCATTCATCTAAATATTCATCGTAAAATAAAAAGCATGTCATCTTGAGCACAACGCCCTTTTTATAGTGGATTTTCAGTTATGTGATTTAAATCGATTTTTAACATACAATTCACTAAACGCTTGATACTTCTTTGAGATAAAATTTATACTTTTTCAAGCTCCACTCATTTTGCATATCTATGTATTTTGTTTAGAAAATTGAACATAAAAAAAGGCTAGTTTTTATTATTTTTGTTCAAACCGCCGCCATTTTTTCAAATTTCACTAATAACAACCTCAATAGGAACATAGCGGCTTTCCTACAGGTTAATAATCAATTTGAAATTTTTGTTTCATATGAAATTTGCAGCCGCAATCCTGGCCACCATGGGACACCATTTTTTTCAACGCAATTTTCCGCAAATAAAAACAATGTTAAACAATAAATAGAGAAATTAAAAAAAAATCATTTTCTATTCTCTATCGGTGCTTCAATTCGTAAAAAAAAAATTTGACCGATTAGCTTATCCTATTCACCTAAAAAAAATTCGAAAGCCGGCTTTTTTTCGGCGGTCACACTATGATGATTCCTCAATTTAAAAATTATAAAGCCTAAAATTGATGGGTGCGACGTAGACGAAAAAAATCGATTTTTTAATGAAAATCTGAATTTTTGGGAAGCTTGAGCGACCTCTACATATTTTTTGACCACTCGCAACTTCGGCGACAATTCTTTTTTCATTTTTAAACAAGATAATTGGATAGTGAGGAACAGAAAAAAAATAGAGCTCAAATTTGTGTCACCCTAATGCATATAGACATTTCGAGACGCGACGAAGTCTCAGCGCCAAATAATTAAATGTATACACATAAATGGGACATTTATTCAAGGTCCTTGTACTCGTGCATCCGCTTCGAAATTGCAGTACGCGGGACCTTGAAGGAGACGCATTTTTTCCAGACTGCGCGTTTGTGGCAACTGGTCTCACGAGTGTGTCGTTACGAACTATTAAATAGTTGGAATATCAGTATTTCGGTTCGATCGAGCAGATTCGATCGAAAAGATACGTGGCGTCGATCGGCAACGATCGACGCCGCGGGCCCTTAACATAAGCGTTTGAGCTCCACTGCTACATGTGCGAGCTTGGCGGCGTTTCATCGAAGCGCATACGATGTGCCGCAAGGCACATGTATGGGAGGAAGCTTGCAGCGCGCCAGATGATAGTTCACACGCGCCTCCCATACGTCGCCTGCTTTAATCGTGGAGAACGACGCGAATGAATGAAATCGCGTAAATATTTATGGAGCGTACGCGACCACCAAGCTCATGGAACGTGAAGTAAAGGGAAGGAAAGAGAGAGAGAGAGAGAGAGAGAGAGAGAGAGAGAGAGAGAGAGAGAGAGAGAGAGAGAGAGGGTGAGATATTTCTATTGCAAGGGGGTGAGGGAAAATGAGATTACGATGGAACGAACTGATGCCGTATAAAACATTGTTTCGTCATGACGAAGAGAGACCCAGCGGAAAAAGAGACATGTCATGAGTGACGCTTAACACGATTTGATTACGACAAGCTCATACGCAGTTGTAGTGACAAGGAACATCACTGTGGTGTCCGTTGTCGATTTTGTTGACACTCGTCTCTATGGTAGAGCACCAAAAATGATTAGATACTTTTTTACCGGCGGAAAAACTGTTTCAAGGGGTAGAAGCACCCCTTAGAGTCAGTGTCAAGGGCTGATTTTATTGTTTCACCGGCAAAAAGTCCACCGATTTAAGTAAACCAGAAACAAAAATTCTTCTAACGCCGGTCCACTATGGGTAGATTGAAAACAACAAAAGATAAGGGATGAACCATCCCTTTATTTTTTCTCTCACCCCATACTTGAAAGGGGTGCATTAAATTGAACGTAAGGGGTAACACTTTGAAAGGGGGACAAAATTAAAGTTTATATATTTTTTTTCAGAATCGTGAACTTGAGGAGGTAAACCACCTTCCATACATTTCCGACGATTTCCACTGAAAATTTTGGATTTTCGAATTAATCAATGATGAATTCATCTTCAGGGGGTAAACATAGATTGATATTGACTCAGAGAAAAAATTAACGATCCAACATTCTTTCGCATCTTGGCCATAAATAAGTGGCTTCACTGAATCGTCGATCATTTATTTTCTGTTTAGATTTAAAACTTCGCTTCGGGCGCATTCTATTCGTAATCGTTTTCTCTTTAAAACGCCGTTGGTTTCATAAAGTACCGATGATTTTTCGAAAAACGGAGCATCGATTATCACCAATTCTTCCATACCCTAAACATTAATCTAGAGTTTATAAAAATATTTTGAATCAGCATACACATTTTCAGCAGAAAAAAACAACTGTGATAAGAAACTAAGGTAATTTACCCCCCTTAAGCTTGCTATCCGGTGAAAATGCAAAAATACGTAAAGTTTAATTTTAACCCCCCTTTAAAGTGTTACCAATTTCATTCAATTTAATGCACCGATTTCTAATGTGGGGTGAGTGAAAGAAAGATAAAGGGGTGGTTCATCCCTCAATTTTTTTTTCAACGTACTCATAGCGGATTTGCTGATCGTTTTGCATGAGAAGAATTCTTGTTTTTGTCTCGTTGACATCAGTGGACTGCTTGCGGATGAAACTGCAAAATGAACCCTTGACGTACTACACTTTAAGGAATGATTGCACCCCTTAAAGCAGTTTTTCGCCGATAAAAAAAACCTATCTAATAGTTCTTGATGCTCTACTATGGACATGAGTTTTAACAAAATCGAAGGTGGACACCAAAGCGATGTTCCTTTTGAGTTATTCGATTACCGGAATACTGAAAATGACCAATTGTAAGAGTGCAAACGCCTATATCAGCAAAGGTTTTTCAAAATTTCCCTGTGCCCTTGTGCAAGTGGGATGCAGTAGTGCATCAGAAAAGAGTGGCCGGGATCAACGGCCTTGAGGGTCGAAGCAAAATTGGACATGAAGGTGGAAGTGCGAGGCAAAAATGAAGGCGATGGCATCTTCAAAGGCCGTGATGGCATAAAAAGGAACATCAGGAAAAGCCCATCTCAAACACTATGTTTCAATTGATAAAAAGATGGGCATACGGATAGCAACCAATATATGAAAAAAAATATCTTTTCGCCCACGTAGAAGTGTGTTGAATGCTCTTTAATGAAATGTGCTCCTAAAATGTTCCATTAAAGAACACGACGAATTGGTTTGAAGAGCATTGATAATAAGTTTCAAGTAAATCTGACCAGATATTTATTTTACTATACACACTGTGCTACCCAAACTGTTTTACCCCTTAAGGATTGATTTCCAAAAACACGGTCATTTCATTAATTGCGTCTACGAGCAGTTATACAAAGTTTCAAGTAAATTTGACACAATTTTTTTTTTTTTTCCGTACAAACTGTACTACCCCCTTTCGGTTAGGAGTCGAATTTCGAAAAACGCTGAAATACGTATTTTGTTAATTGTATGGAAGAGTTAATTTCAAGTAAACCTTTTGACCAGATTTTTTAATTTTTCATACAAACTTTGACACCCCCTTTCTTGTCTTAGGGGTTAAATTTCTAAAAACGCTGAAATACGTATTCCATTAATTGTTTCAAAAAGCACGAATATCAAATTTCAAGTAAATCCAAACTGATTTTTTTTAATTTCCATGCAATCATTGCTACCCATTTTCTTCCCGTAAGGGTTGAATTTCGAAAAATTCCTTCTTAAATGGTGCCTACATAATAAAATGAACATCTCCTTCAAATTTGACGTTTCTAGATTGAACGGTTCAGGCTGGGCGATGACGAGTCAGTCAGTCAGTCAGGGCTTTGCCTTTTATATATGAAAAAAATTACAAATAACCTGCAACGTAACGCAAGTGTCGCGATGGAAGTAGGGCTGCAGAACTACGGTCTATGACCCATTGGTAATCAAATTTTAACTAGAAAATAGTACTGTAATTGATAAAAGTAAAATATATAGTGAATATTGATGGGTACACAAAATATTTATTGGCAACGAACGCACGAAAACTACTATCATATCTAATATTTATTAATTCATTTTCGACTCTCTTTCACATATTTCATTTTACAGCATCAAAAGTCTCTTATATTATCTTTAATTTATCGATAAGAACAAATGAGCCACTATAAAAAAGAATCACCTGGCAACATACTTCTTTATTTTTTACCTTACACGAATCTCTTCAAGAAGTCATCATTTTTTAAGCAGCTAAGATCTTCATTAAGATTCCATCGCTGTTTTTATCCTCCCGGCAGTTAATAAGCGAATCTTGAAGAGTAAACGCCCATACTCTTTCATCAGCAGCCTGCATTGTCTTTTGTCTGCAGATCGATCACGGTTTTTCCTCTTAAAGCACCAAATTTTTCCCGATTATGCTGTCATCTCCGGAGACTCAGAACGATTGGATGGCAAGCTTAGGGGAGTTGTGCTTAAGATGACATACTTTTTCGTTTACGATAACTATTTAAACAAATGACGTCGTAATAATTCAAAGCCAAGCGTATATCCATCAAGGTTTATTATGATAGTGAAATATTATCGGTTTCAGGACATTAGTTACTTTAATTTAAAAAAAAACACCAAAATAAAAAACTACATTTTGGTTGACGTGTGTAAGACGACATACTTCAGTCTAAGATGACATACGTATGTCATCTTGCACACGTCGACCGAATTACGCTCAGATAGATTAATTTCTGCGTTCAAGATTAGATAATAGCAACCAATATTTACTGAATCATTATTATAATGACGATGAAGAGTTGCCTGCGGCACGTTAAAATGTTTGAATGCCAAAAGCCAACCCATTCTATTCTTCTTTACAACTTGAACGGTCTTCAACGGGTTATACCCAGTTAGAAATTTCAAAAAATCGATGTTTTAATTGCATTTTCGGAATGTACAAATATGTGAGTATATTCCCTGAAAATTTCAAATCGATCCAGCGAATATTCTCGGAAATACATACATATTTGTAAGGACGCTCGGAGCGCTACAAAGATGACTGTTGAAACTTCAAACGCGTTTTTCTCAAAACGGTGTTTTCAAAGTCGATGAGCACGATTTCTCAAAAACGGCTCAACCGATCGGTCTGCAATTTTAACGAGACCTTGTCAGATATATTATTCAGGTATTGATCGAGGGAATAAGATTTCCGATAATTATTTCTATTTTTTTTTCAACGATTTAACGAAAAAAATTTGGTCAAAAATCGAAATTGTTTCTTTCTGGAGCCACCATTTGGTCAAAAATTAAAATTTCGACAGTTCCTTCGATCAATACCTGGATTCATCTATCCCCTAAAAGAATCTTTTTGGTTTTTTCATTTTAGATTATCCAAACCGGAGATACTTTGCTCACCGCCGGACACATTTTTTTCGGGGACCTCCAGGAGACTTCCTACAGGAGCAATGTTAATGAATATTTTTGAAAATAAAAAATGCCAATCTAAAGCTAAAAGATACGCTGCCTAATACTTTTCGTTTTGCCCAAATGAAATCCTTTTCCAGAAAAAGTCCGCGAAAAAACGACTTTTTTGGCCTTGCAACTGCGTATAACGCCTTAATGAAGTACAATGACCCTAGATTATAAATATATTGGTTCAACTAGAAAAAATCTTACTTGACGGGTATTTTTAGCACCAGATAATAACGTGGTCGTTTTTTTTGCATTTCAAAATGACGAAAATATTTACTACGTAAAAGCTCGCATTCACTGACGGCTACACTAAAGTTTCCGAGTAACAACACTTATTGGCCAACCATAGAACGCCATCGTTACTCGTATAGCGCGAAAATTTGACAAGATTTGACGCTAGAGAAAACTGAAATATCAAGGTTCCCGAGCTCTCATTCTCCCTCGTTCATCCTTTCTCGTACTATTTTAAGCGATCATCACAGTGTAAAATTTTCAAAAAATCGTTTTTTTTGCACTATCCGATAGTATAGACGGTTATAAATATGCTGTTTAATTTTTGGGGCTAAATCCGATATATTCCAGTTGCTACAGCCGTTTCCAAAAAAAGAAATTCGGCCAGCTGCGTGAGACCTGGCGCAGACGGACGCGTTTACCTCGTAATGTTGTTTTTCAAAACGCTGCACACTCTCAAAGGAAGAGTTTAGAAGCTATCCGTCTCAAATTTTGGCACAACATTCTTCACGTCATTCTGTATCTTGCTATGGAAACTTTATATTTTTTGAAATACATATTGATATTTTTTTCAACGAAAAACTATCGAGAAAATAGGCTAAATTCAATACCTTTTTTCTTTCAATTCAATACCTTTTTCATTAAAAAAAATCTTCATAGCAAGATAGCGACTTTCATACTGATTAATAATCTTTTCGCAAATTTGATTTCAGATCATATTTACGGCCACAACCGTGTAAACCGTGAGGAGTCCTTTTTTCGAAAACATTTTCAACCGTTAAGAGAAGGTTCTGCCTTGTTGGGCCAAAAAATGTCCGACTTTTCACCAATTTTTTATGTCAAAAGTATTAAATACAGAATGTTGATATTTGGTTGTCGACTAAGCGGTCTTTATTGAACGTCAAAATGTTTTTTAAAGTTTGACAAAACATGGTCGTGGGAGTGGGAGGAGCCACGTATGTCGGTGCGCGGGCGATGACATTGTTCGCTTGCGGAAGTCCTAAGTCTCGGACAGGTGATCTGAACCAAACAAATCAAACATATTTTTACTTTGTACAATATTGTGTATAAGTTGACCTAGAATCAAGAAGAAACATTGAAAAATAAAAAATCAGTGAGCGTTCGATAGGAAGTTTGTTTTTTTTCAAAAATATTCGCAGTTTTTCGCTCACAATTTATTTATTTTCATATTTTTCTTCTCGATTCTAGGTCAACTTATACACAATATTGTACAAAGTAAAAATATGTTTGATTTCTTTGCTTCAGATCACCTGTCCGCAACTTAGGATTTTCGCAAGCGAAGAATGTCATCGCCCGGGCACCGACATACGTGGCTCCTCCCACTTCCACCGCCGTGTTCTGTCAAACTTTAAAAAATATTTCGATGTTCAATAAAGACCGCTTAGTCAACATACCAAATATCAGCATTCTATATTTAATACTTTTCGCATGAAAAATTGGTGAAAAATCGAACATTTTTTGACCCGACAAGGCAGAAGCTTCCCTTAAGGGGTTACCCCAACTGGCGGTTTTGAAAAAATCGATTCTTTTTTATTGCATTTTTTTGAAGTGCAATTTGAAGTGCAGTTTTTTTGATGCCCGGAATAGATGACTCTATGTAAGTTTACAAAAAAAAATATTTTCTTCGTGTAAGCTGAAATTGAAACTTTAAACGCGTTTTTCTCAAAATGGCATTTCTGAAGTCGGTGACCAAGATTACTCGAACACTAATGAACCAATCTTCTTGAAATTTTGCAGGCTTATTTCATACATAAAAATGTAGTCGTTAATCGTTCGATTTTTTTTTTCGAAAAAAAAAAAATTGCCATTTTATAGCCAAAAAACGGCCGTTTTTTTCGTTAAAATCGAACCATTAACTTTGACTGTCCGCCATTTTGTGAAAAATGAATATTTTTTAAAATCCTTCGATTAAAGACTAGTTTATACTTATATTTGACTAAATCCATCCGCATTTTTTTTCAGATGATCCACTTCGCCGCAATGTTGGTCACCGCAAACCGTGTATATAAAAACATTATTTCATTGACGGCCATTTGCCATTAAACAATGTAATATTTTTCAATAAAAAAATTACTGAAAGTTCTTCAAGATGTGTTCTTTAAGATGGTATATTGATCGATTAAAAAAGTTTTGTAGTTTTCTTTAAAAAAATTCATGAAAAAGGCCTTTTTTGCGCTACAAGTGGGGGTGGGTAACGCCTTAAGGAAAATGTAAAAAAAATCAGCGTTTCAAAATTATTTTCTGTTCTTCATGAGCGCTTTGATTTGACATAAAAAATCGGACTGATTGGCGTATTTCAACCATCGAAAAAAAATCGCGTAAATCAGCTATTTTTCGACCGGTTACACTGTGATGATCCCTCAACCCCATTCGTTTGGGTTTGTTTGGGTTCGTCTGATTATCATACTTTGCACAATTCCACGTCGTTCAGAATCCCAAAATACTGTATTGAGAAATGCTGCCCCATATTTTTCAAAAACTTGACAATACTCCGAAGCAACAAATATTTACAAGTACATGCTCACCTGCGCGAGACTCCTGCATGCCTCGTTCTTATTTCAAGCTAGACCCACAGAAGACGCGTTTTTCGTAATCATTTTTTTTCTCCAAAGATGACGAAAAACCCACCATCCTAAATTATTATGCAAATCCCCACGAAAGCATATACACCGAGGCGAAAATTTGTTCCCTACATCGCGCATGTACGCGCGATCCTCGCGCTGAGTGATCGGCCCGCGTATATGTAAATTCTCTAATGACGGATCAGCACGATGCTGAACGCATGTTGCGAGTTTCGTTGTGCATAGGTTGCGTCACGCTGTGAGTTCACAATATCGGAAGTCCTTTTGATGAATTCGCGACGTAGGGCGTAAAAAAAAGAGTCACCCGAAGCGCGGGAACCCCTCGACCCTCTCTGTGCCTCGCTGTGGTCCATGAGACGCGTAATTATCATCTATCAATATTATACTCAGCCGTGTAAGATGTTAAACCGACTTCCACTCGCGCGTGCTCTCCACTGTTTATAACGTGATTAAATTAAATTCAAAACCGCGCGCTCACTGTAAATTTATTCAACGAATTTAGCCCAAAAAAATGTCACGTGTAAGTAGAAAAAAAAATCTCAACGAATAAAGCAATAAAGTGATATAGATGACTCTTTCGGGATGAAGATACGTCAAAAACTTTTCCGCGCAATTTGTAAATTACGTATACACACACTTAGACTTTATCAGACCGGTAAACTTCTTTCTTTGTTTTTCGTTGTCGTTTGCGAGACGATGGATCCACGAGGGTCAGGAATTTATCCCGATACTCTCGCGAAGTGCGAACTGTTCTCATCAAGTTGAAACTACGCTAAGTTTTGTGCAAATTTGCGTACATTATTCCATCTGACTTCGGATAGCCCAGATCCGAGGCGAGGTAACGTATAGAGTTAAGGGGCCAGTCCACTTTGAACATTTCAAAAAATCGAAAGCAAGCAAGACTTGAAGAAATCGACGATGATGAGCAATCAGAAGGGATTTTGTACGGTGCAGGAATTTCCGATTGAGTTTAGGTAAGAGTTTTTCATAGTATAAACTTCAAACGCGTTTTTCTCGGAACGTTTTCAAAATCTAGCTCCATCGTATCTCTAAAACTAATAAACCGATTCTCTTGAAATTTGAACCACATATTGTAAACATGATTCGCAACAAGATGACCCTCGATGGTTTTAAAATTTTTATTTTTTACTCTTTTTTTGCGAAAAACTGGGAAAAACACGTTTTTATTGCTTTTTTCGTTTTTCATCTGCCATTTTTTTATTTTTTGATAAAACTTTATATCCGAGGGTCATTTTGTAGCTGGTGTCATACTGGATCTAATGGACTTTGATTTTTTTGTTTCAGACAAGCCGTTGCCGAGTCGTGATGGAGCTACCTAGCCCACCTATTTTTGAGGCGTTACGTTAAACTATAGTTTTTGTACTTAAAAATAAATAAAAATGAATACATTTTTTGTAAATGTATTTCAAGACTTTATTTATCAAGCTCAACAACATTTATCTTCATATCTTTTATAAAATGCTCAAAAAAAATCGCGAAAATAGCCTTTTTTCGTGGCTTCAAAGTGGACTGGCCCCTTAAGGCGGGAGCCTACATGTAAATATATAAAGTTCATATATATATAAAATTAAAGAAGCGTTTTTTCGGGAATTTTTTCAGAAGGGAACAAAACAAGTGACCCCAGTAAACATTGAGGTATATTTTCATGTATATTTGAAATGTATAAAAAAAAAATTTCAACATGAAACAATAAATGACTGCAGATTTATCAGCCTATTCCATGTGCGTCTTGCCACTGCAGTCCCCAATCGGCGGGAAAGATGCAGCTCGTAATTCTTGACTGAAACAATAATACCAATAAAATTTTTAATTGTCATATATTTTTCTTCTGGGTGATTTAAGAAAAAGCTAAAAAATCGTGGAATTGTAACTTTTCTCAGGTTTGAAAAAAAATGTGTTAAAAAAAACACTTTGAGGTGCTATAAAAATTATTTAAAAAGACTATTTCAACGACTTTTTAAGTTCACTTAGAAGAGATTTTCATACTGAAGAAAATAAACTTTGGTTTGATTCAATAGGTCGTTTAGCTTTTTTGCTATCACGCCCGCCAATTTCGAAAAATCGTGAAAATGAAAACTGGAGCTAACGCGCTTCAAAGTTTTTAATAGGAGGAAATATCAATATCAAATATCAATCGCTTCTCTGCTTTTGGCCCTGTATGTTCGAAAATATTTGCAACAGGCCTCTGTAACTTTGTAAATATATTCTTGGATAGTTTATCTATCTATTTAAGCAACAAAGGAGGATTTTCCGGACTGTCTAATTCAGGCTCCCGCCTTAAGAAATTCAGTACTTATTGCGACGCAGAAACGTAGACGCCTAGCCTAGGATGATCGAGACCCCTCGATCATCCTCATCGGCGTCGTCGTCATCATCAACTATCGAATTAGACACGCGTTATAGTACCTTTCATTCGTTTGAGGATATTATTGGGTAGGCATGATCCAATGACAGATCCATTAATCTCGATCGAGAAAAATCAACCGCGTTTTTTATCGATATAGGAATACTCCGAACGAATTATCGTGATCGGTGATGGCTTTCAAGATCCGTGCTTAAGATATTTGCATCACAATGAGACTGTGGTTATATCACGCGTCGTTTCATTTCAGTATCTGCTTTTCCATACGCACACACACACACACACACACACACACACACACATATGTATCGTATGCATAGCTGAAGAGATCGTAAGGGGGATCTGGAAAAGCGAAAAGGGGACTGTACGTAGACGCATTGGCGTAGACCGGAGGGGCCAGCCCCCCCCCCCCCCCCAAATCGATCCAAAATAATTAAATTCCAATAATCGATTCATTTTATTCGTTTCACCCAAGCAAGCATAACGAAATAATTGAATAAAATGTGAACTATTCCCTTCGTCGTAATTTCGTACCTTCTATAAAAAGTAGCTATTTCACGATGTACATTAAATAGATATTCAAGTTTTACAATTATATCAACTGTGGGCAAAAGGAACACATGAAATTGCATTGCTTTTGCAATTGTAAACATTACACAACAAGAAGAATTCTGGAAGATCAACATCTACTACCAAGTAAGAGATTATATAATTGTAAATCTAAAACGACGATTTGCGAATCTACCATTAGCTCATGCAGTTGACGCATTTTTTAAATTGAATATAAAGAACGGAGAGAATTTCGTCAAATTTTTTTTTAAGTCTTGATAATTGTTCCGTCAGCCTTAGAAGCTGAAGCGATCATGAAAAACATACTTTCATTAAAAAATGATGGAATAAATTCTGGAAATTCAAGGAAGCATATTAAAAAAGAGTAGTGCCCTAATTTGTATCAACTTTATCAAGCAATAGTACTCCCAGTGAGCTACGCCAGCTGTGAGAGAAGTTTTTCTAAAGATAAAAACGTGGCTTAGAAGCACAATGCTTCAGGAACGATTCTCTCATATGTCACTACTGAACATTGAGAATGACATTGTTTTAAAAAAATCCAACTGAAAGGTGTTAGGCCGATTTGCCATAATTTTTTTTTAAGTAAGACTTATCAATTACGCACCCACTGAAAGTAAGGTTCAAAGACTGGTAAGTGCATTGAAAAATGATGAAAAATAAGTTGATTATTTTTTAAGGTATTGAGTTTGATATTAATGTTGAAATGAACGTGTCATTGAAGCTTCATCTTTTAAGTGTGTTGCGTGATTATCGACTATCATGTAAATTTTATTTAAAAAAAATTATTCCGAACAAAACCACTTTCTTCTCACGCCGGCTTGCTCTACCCCCCCCCCCCCCCCCCAAAGAAAAAATGCTGGCTACGCCAATGCACAAACGCATGGATTATAGCTGAGAAAGGGACGAGTCTTGGCGAAAAAATCATTCACATGGAAGATAATGTGTCTAGTGCAACGTACATGATGGTGGTTACCACGTAGTTTTGACTTCGTTAGTACAAATATTTATCTTCATCCCCGTTAGCATTCATACGAAAGGATTTGAACTGGGACAGCACCTGAGGTGAATATTTATACGGATAATCATACACGCAAACAGATATACGTATAAGGACGCATCGATCAACGAATCGAGATACAGAAGTGCATTAATCTTGCGCTCATCGTTACTATGACTGCCACGAGAGAGAGAGAGGAGTTTCAGCTCGTGTATATGGAGGGGGAAGAGAAATATATTCACATTATGGATGAATGCGTGCCCCCTCTCCCGTTGGCAAGTGGGGAGGGGGTTGAGTAAATATTTGAATATTGCGATTGACTGGCACAATGATTAATTGATCCTCGGCGCACGAAGTCTCGTGAGAAATTTCCAACAATTTTACCAGCCGCGAGAATGCATTTTTTTTCGACTGATAATCGAAAAAAAATAATTATCCCTCAGAAATATTTACGAAATTGACGCATGGTCGAGTCAAGTTTCGACTCAGGAAGTGACGTCAACGTACTTCGCGAAGTCGAGGTATTCCTTTCACGAACCCGAATATTCAACAATTAATATTCGTCTATAATCAAGTAAAAATATATTCCAGTATACTGGTAAAATTTCAAGTCAAGTTACCGAACTTTTGACGAAAAATCGCGACTGTAAAAATCGTCTCGTTTGTACGGCACTGTATCGAGATGGCAGCGTCGGTCACATGTCTATGTAATAATTGATACACTAAATAACTCTAGATGCCTGATATAATCTGTTCAACGCGTGTAAAAAATTCGAAAGATTCCGTAACGACAATAAAAACATGGGGTCATCGAATGTTTAAGGCGTTACCCCCACTTGTAGCGCAAAAAAGGCCTTTTTCATGAATTTTTTAAAAGAAAACTACAAAACTTTTTTAATCGATCAATATACCATCTTAAAGAACAAATCTTGAAGAACTTTCAGTAATTTTTTTATTGAAAAATATTACATTGTTTAGTGGCAAATGGCCGTCAATGAAATAATGTTTTTATATACACGGTTTGCGGTGACCAACATTGCGGCGAAGTGGATCATCTGAAAAAAAAATGCGGATGGATTTAGTCAAATATAAGTATAAACTAGTCTTTAATCGAAGGATTTTAAAAAATATTCATTTTTCACAAAATGGCGGACAGTCAAAGTTAATGGTTCGATTTTAACGAAAAAAAAAACGGCCGTTTTTTGGCTATAAAACGGCCATTTTTTTCGAAAAAAAAAATCGAACGATTAAAGACTACATTTTTATGTATTAAATAAGCCTGCAAAATTTCAAGAAGATCGGTTCATTAGTGTTCGAGTAATCTTGGTCACCGACTTCAGAAATGCCATTTTGAGAAAAACGCGTTTAAAGTTTCAATTTCAGTTTACACGAAGAAAATATTTTTTTTTGTAAACTTACATAGAGTCATCTATTCCGGGCATCAAATAAAAACTGCCCTTCAAATTGCACTTCAAAAAAATGCAATAAAAAAAATCGATTTTTTCAAAATCGCAAGTAGGGGTAACCCCTTAAAGAAAACATGAGTGTGATTCCGGAAAGGACATACCTCCAATTAATTTGAAATGTTGTGTACCCACGTATTCCGATCCGCTGATTACGAAAATTATACTGAAAATACCCACAAATTTAAATTTCAACATCAAACCTCACAAAAACTGATTTTGAAAAAGTGTTTCTACTTTATTTTCATAAATGTTGATCTTAGAGAAAAATGTCTTCCACAAAAGTAGTAGCCTATAAGAAGATTGATATTTTATATCCTATACAATTTTTGTCTAAAACCATTCTGTTCCGAGAAAAATGCGATAATGCTCCAATAAGTACATTTTGCTAAACTCCGTTAATTTCGATATTATCAACTTACCCCTTTACCGCGGGAAGGTTAGAGTTTGTTTGTTGTTTGGGTTTCTTTGAGTTTGTTGTGTTGTGTGTTTGTTCGGGCTTGTTTTTTGTGTTTTTTGTTGTTTGGGTTTGTTTGGATTTATTTGTTGCGTTGTGTGTTGTTTGTTGTTTAGGTATGTGTATAGTGTTAAAGATGAAACTGCATCCTTCCCGCGGTAAAGTGCGTAAGTAGATCAAATCGAAACTAATGGAGTTTAGGAAAATGTACTTTTTGGAGCATTATCCCATTTTTCGCGAAACAGATTGGTTTTAGACACAACTTGTACAGAACATAAAAGATCCATTTTTTTATAGGCGACAACTTTTGTAAGAAATATTTTTCTCTAAGATGAACATGTATTACAATAAAATAGAAAAAGTTTTGAAAAATCAGTCTGGGAGTTTTAACCTTGAAAATCAATTTTTCGGGTATTTTCACAATCATATTCGCGATCATCGAGTGAAAATACATGGGTACACAACATTCCAAATTAATCGGAGGTATGACCTTTTCGGAACTTTATCGGAAAATATTAACACTTCGGCTGTAAACGTTTTTCCGGCACCTTCTGTACACCTGGGTATTTCAAGTCCTGCCGGTTTTTTCACCCAGTTAATTATCGCGAAAGGTTTTGAAAAAATGCATGCTAGTGTTCGAAAAATATCATTTGATATATCGATCATAAAATTATAGGGAAATAAAATTATTCATATATTTTCTGTTGAATAAATGAAACAACTCGGTAGCAAAGTAGTTTTGGCTCCTACAGGAAACACCCAGGTTTACAGACGAAGTGTTAATGATAAAACTTAGAAAAATGTGATTAGCACAAGAATTTTCATAGCCACGAGATTTCAGAGAAAATATAAAAATTCCTAAATCTACCAAAATTGCGCGAAATTGTTTATTGCAGTTTATCGTTGGATATGATAATTGATTGTGACTTATTTTTATTAAGCGCCACTGTAATTTACCAATGATTAAGAAGGGCCCTGCTGATGCCCCCACAAAATACGGCCCTCCGCTAAATAAATACCTCAAAACGTGTCTAGGATGGAGATAGGCTTTTGTTACGTACAGACGAGGAAAAAAATACGGGAAATTATAAGAAAAAAGGGTTGTCGAAAAGACGAGATTACTCGTGCTGACGTTGATGTATGGAATCGGAGTTGCGAAATGGTTACGCGAAAGTCTTCGAAAGGGAAAGAAGAGGCACGAGATCCGTAAGACCTGAGCAAGAAGCGCGCCGGATCTGTGACGTATACATATTTATCGTGCTGTTGAAATTTGAATAAGAAGTGAACAAAAATGTGCACCAACAATGCATAGTGGGTAACGTTCCTGAGGAAGAATTTCGCCCCCTCTCTCGCTCGCTTTCTTTTTTTCTGTCGGCAATAACAAATTGAGATACGTCAGAGCAACGGGTCCACAATGGTAGCCCCATTGATGGAAAGTTTTGAATTAGGTGGACGAGTCCATAGCTCGCGATTAAGGGGTTACCCCCACTTGCGATTTTGAAAAAATCGATTTTTTTATTGCATTTTTTTGAAGTATAAGTATCCGGGCCCATACTTCTGTATGGGCCCGGAATAGATGACTCTATGTAAGTTTACAAAAAAAAAAAATTTCTTCGTGTAAACTGAAATTGAAACTTTAAACGCGTTTTTCTCAAAATGGCATTTCTGAAGTCGGTGACCAAGATTACTCGAACACTAATGAACCGATCTTCTTGAAATTTTGCAGGCTTATTTAATACATAAAAATGTAGTCTTTAATCGTTCGATTTTTTTTTTCGAAAAAAATGGCCGTTTTATAGCCAAAAAACGGCCGTTTTCTTTCGTTAAAATCGAACCATTAACTTTGACTGTCCGCCATTTTGTGAAAAATGAATATTTTTTAAAATCCTTCGATTAAAGACTAGTTTATACTTATATTTGACTAAATCCACCCGCATTTTTTTTTCAGATGATCCACTTCGCCGCAATGTTAGTCACCGCAAACCGTGTATATAAAAACATTATTTCATTGACGGCCGTTTGCCACTAAACAATGTAATATTTTTCAATAAAAAAATTACTGAAAGTTCTTCAAAATGTGTTCTTTAAGATGGTATATTGATCGATTAAAAAAGTTTTGTAGTTTTCTTTTAAAAAAATCATGAAAAAGGCCTTTTTTGCGCTACAAGTGGGGGTAACGTCTTAATTGTGACAACGCCGCTTTTCTATCTTTTTTTCTCGGATTTTGGAATTCACTTTTTATTCGTATATTTGTTTGTCGAAATATTCGATTTTTACAATGATAATTCCAAATGTTGCGCAGTTTTTCGACTATCAAGTTGGGCTCTTGAAGTTACTATCTTCTCCAACAGTGGAGTATTTTTTATATGTATACACACATATCGGATATAAGTTGAGGCGCCTTGATAGGAAAATGTTCATACTCCAATAGCACAGACGAAGATTCTAAAGTGATCTGCTTCAATTTGGATAGCGAACTCTACCGCAATCTTTTCTCGGGAAAGACATGATTCGTCTTTTTTCTACGGGAGATGGTGGAAATTGTTGTAGACGTTGTTTGTGGAAGTTCGAACTTTTTTCACAGCAGCCTGGTTGACACACTGCCCATCAAATTTATAAGAGTCCTTTTATAGGTTTGAAGGACCGATACGGAAGTTTTAAGATTCGCATGATGAGTCAAGGGGTCTTCTCACTTTAGACGCTGAAAAAAGGCTATTTTCATGATTTTTTAGATAGATTTATATTATAGATATTGATATAAAAGTTGTTACACTTAATAAATAAACTTTCGAAATACATTTTTTTTTAATTATTTATTTAAGTCACTATTTAAAGACGAAAATGGTAGGACCGCGCTGTTGATGAAATCTCGGAGATGGACCATCCGAAACAAAAAAAAATCAAACGGTTTTAGATTCAGTATTTTAATGGCTATAATGCGATTTTTGATATATGCAAAAATAACAAAATCGCGGACATTTTTCGAAAAAACAAAAAAAAACGTGTTTTTTCACCGTTTTTGGCAAAAAAATAGTAAGTATCAAAATTTGCAAAAATACTTGATATGCGCTATAGCTACAGTTGTAAAAAATATGTGGTTAAAATTTCATAAGGATCGGTTCAGTAGTTTCGAAAATTTTATCAACAAGCCATCGAAAAACGTTGTGTCGAGAAAAACGCGTTTAAAGTTTGTTTGGGTTACATAAATACATAAAAAAACGTTTTTTATGTATTTCGAAAGGGTATTTATTAAGTGTAACAATTTTTATATCAATATCTATAATGTAAACGTATCAAAAAATTCATGAAAATAGCCTTTTTAGCGTCTAAAGTGAGAAGACCTCTTAATTCAATAATAATGGTGTTTGCGAAAAACAGGAATGAGAACGATGAGTGACCGAAAGTAAATCGTTAGACGCTGCATTAAATGCAAATCATTCCACGGAAAAAACACGGTGACAGCCTGTAAGTTAATTTGTTATAATCAAAATGCTCCCGTGCAGAAATTATCGTAGGGATCCAATCGGATTCTCATTTGTCCCTGCTTCTTGATAGGGTTCCAATGGGTCATCGCATTGGGTCCCCATACTGAACCGTCACGCTCGTATATTAGATTCTAATCGGAATTCCTCATTGGAATCCAATTTGCGAATTCAATTTAAATTCTAAAGGATTCCCACATCATCGAACAGAATCCGATACGATTCTTGATGGATCCTATCGAATTCTGTATGTTAAATTTGGTAAACAACATATATAGATATACGAAACGAGTGGATCTTTAAAAAAGTATAAATCTTATCTTAAAAAGGGATAAATGGCTTAAGGCGTTACCCCCACTTGTAGCGCAAGAAAAAGGCCTTTTTCATGAATTTTTTTAAAGAAAACTACAAAACTTTTTTAATCGATCAACATACCATCTTAAAGAACACATCTTGAAGAACTTTCAGTAATTTTTTTATTGAAAAATATTACATTGTTTAGTGGCAAATGGCCGTCAACGAAATAATGTTTTTATATACACGGTTTGCGGTGACCACCATTGCGGCGAAGTGGATCATCTGAAAAAAAAATGCGGATGGATTTAGTCAAATATAAGTATAAACTAGTCTTTAATCGAAGGATTTTAAAAAATATTCATTTTTCACAAAATGGCGGACAGTCAAAGTTAATGGTTCGATTTTAACGAAAAAAAAAACGGCCGTTTTTTGGCTATAAAGCGGCCATTTTTTGCGAAATAAAATCGAACGATTAAAGACTACATTTTTATGTATTAAATAAGCCTGCAAAATTTCAAGAAGATCGGTTCATTAGTGTTCGAGTAATCTTGGTCACCGACTTCAGAAATGCCATTTTGAGAAAAACACGTTTAAAGTTTCAATTTCAGTTTACACGAAGAAAATATTTTTTTTTGTAAACTTACATAGAGTCATCTATTCCGGGCATCAATAAAAAACTGCACTTCAAATTGCACTTCAAAAAAATGCAATAAAAAAAAATCGGTTTTTTCAAAATCGCAAGTGGGGGTAACCCCTTAAAAAAGTATATATCAAAAATCGATTTGACTCACATCACTAAAAATCCACTGTATTTATCGTTTGTTATTTACTTTAATGCACTTTAACATAATATCACCACACACGCACAGGCTCACGAAGCGCGCAGATTATGTTCCAACACGCCGAGTTATCTCGTGACTTTTCACATATTTTCGCTTCGAACATAGTAAGAATTCTCACACGGCACATCGGGGAATAGTGCAGGATCCACTTGGATTCCAATGTGGACAATATGGTAGGATCTGGGGACTCCTCAACAAATTTCTGCCCGGGCTGTGTCCCACAGTATTTACTTGTTACGTACGAATTGTTGTCGACGTTTGGTGATGTCGATGTTAGGGATCAACCGTGCTCTGAAACGCCACGGAAAATAAAAATCGATAAAATCGTCAATTGAATTGATTGATTGATTAAAGTAATCCTATCGCCGGGCTTCAATCCAAAGGATTTCCATTTTTTAGCTTGACTAAATATATTAATAATCGTCTGTGTAAAATTTCAGGATCGGTTGTCCACCTAATTACAGAGAAAAAAATTAAAATTGCGTTTTTTTGTGATGGAATTTCGAGAGGACATGCAAAAACCCAATTTCCGGTCACTACAAAAGTGTATATAATAGTGGGAATCCGTCATATTCTTCAAAATAATCAGATTTACATACTTAACAGTTGTAGTAATCCAATGCTCTTAGAAAAAAACTTACGCTTATTGACCTAATTTTTATGTAATATCAAGTTTAATTTGAACTTCCGGTATTGGATTTATTACCACTTGCTACGATAAAGAGACGTGACAGCAAGGCAACAACTGACTGTAGTCCTAACCTCATCTCACTCATTCGCATTTCCACACATATTTCATTTTTAACCGACGTATTTCGCCGACACAAATTTTCCACGTTTTTTACCAGTCGTGGCCCGAATACAATGCTTTATATTTCTTGCACCGGATATTGTTTTGACAGATCGACGTTGAAAAGCATGGAGGTTAAACTCCCCTGGTTGAGTAAAAAGAGACGGAGATAGAACCAATATTGCCAAATATCAAACCTAGAAATACTGCACGAATCGTTGGAATAACTATTTTTTCATTTTTCTAATTAAATGTGAACATTCATTCAACAGTTTTCACATGGAAAATTTTAGTTATTACAAGTTATTTTTTTGCATGTATTAGAAATATGAAGTGTACACGTCTCAAGTATGATCAGTGGTATGACTAGTGTGAAGCGATAGGATTACCGTAAATTGAGCGCAAAAAATAATTTTCTGGATGAGAGGGTCAGGTAATATTGCTCCACGTCATTGATAGGCAGCGCGTCGCTCTGAGCAGCCGGCAATTTATGTTGGACCTGAGCCCAAAAGTTCTCGGGCATACAGAGATACTTCGGAATTGGCCCCCTTAGATTACCACTCGTTCCGATCGATTTAGAGCTCTCTGGCTGTACTCCGCTTTCGAAATATGGCTAAGGTGAGAAAATAGATGGAAGATTATAGTGCCTCCAATGATATGCCCTTTTTCAAGATAGAATGCGAGACTTATCTGACAGATGACAAGTCATGGACAACGAGGAAAAGTATTTTGACTATCAAACTGTATATAACGTTTACGGAAGTAGATGCGAAGCTTGCAGAAAAAAAGCACTAAAACATTTACATACGTCTAATATTTGTATACTCTTTGCGTCTTGTGACGGCCTGTGACGTTTGAAATAACCGAAGTTCAACAAATCGCGAAGATACTGTATAAAAATAATATTTCAACAAAAAATCGATGCAGAAAAATATCTCGTTATCTACTTTGGTCGAATTTCAATTACTTCCAAACTTCGAACAAGTGTATCATCCTAAAAAAATCGATCACTCTAGGTTTTCTCTTAATGGCACAATTTTACATAGGATTTGAAAAAGAAGAATGCAAAATTCGAAATTGGCTTTTTTGTAAATATCCCTCTTTAAAAAATCATCACAGTGTAAACTTTCGAAAAATCGATTTTTTGCATTATTCGATCGTATAGACGGTTATAAACATGGACCTGACATCGCCTATTGATCGTAAGTGAACAATTTATATGAAATTCCGCACTCGAAACGGGTTTCCCTCGAAATGTCGTTTTTCAAAACGGTGTACAGTCTCAAAGGAAGAGTTTTCAAGCTATCTCTCTCAAACTCTGACACATTCTTCACTCCATTCTCTATCTTCCTATGGAGGCTTTTTTTTAATCTTCAAATTTTTTTTAACGAAAAACTGTCGAAAAATTCGTCCTTTTATTCGAAGAGATTTTCAGCCATTAACAAAAATGTAAAAATAAATAAAAATAAACGTTAAAAAAATTATTTTCTGTTCTTCATGAGTACTTTGATTCGACATCAAAAAATCAGACTGATTAGCGTATTTTAATTATCGAAAAAAAATCGCGAAAATCAGCTATTTTTCGACTTGCTACACTGTACAGTAACGTATAAATTTTTTTTTCGGTATAAAGAGTATTTTTTCTGAAATCACACCTTACAGGGCATAAAAATTCATCCTAATAAAAAATAGTCAAAGTTCCCGAAGGAAACTTTCACATCAGCTATCCAATATTCCTGCGTTTGTATATCGTGCTCAGAAAATATGATGTTTGTTATTAACTCTTATCGTTTTGCGCAAGGAACCGTTGTTATAAAACGACTAAATGTAGTGGTGAATAAAATAAATTAAATATATTATAGAACATATGGGTATAAATATAAAATGCCATGTTAGTGTAGTGAAGAGCACGCGATGTGTTTGTCAGTAGGGTTGACATTTTGTTTTTTTTTTGTATTACTTGGCGTCAAAATGCTGCCGTGTCCCTTGATAGATATACGTATTTTATAAGGAAAAAAGAATGTAAATAATTTCTGGTACGATCGCGATTTGCGTGTTATCTATCTATATAGCATTTAATATAACGCTTGAAATTCGTCATGGCACATGCCATGACGAGGAATTCATTGGAACATATGGAGAAAAAAATCATGAAACCGAAACGTCCCCAAAAACAGGTAGCCCGACGTCACCGTACTTCTGATATCCAGTATGAACTCTAATGGGTAGATAAAAGTAGAACATCGCACATACATCCACGCGTCGTTGCGAGACAACGTAAAATAGAAAATTTAAAGAAAACCGGTAGCTGATCATATTATGTGCCATATCGGCCTCATGGATAATGAAGGCCATTAGAATATATATATGTGAGATATATATATGTACATGTTTGTGTATATGTACACACATGAATATGATAATAAAAGAAACAACCGGGAATCGAGGAAAAATATCTAAATACTCTACAGACGATGAAAACCGTGGGATGCGACACGTTCAAGCCATGCACAGCTGTGTTTGTTTAACATCACGTAACAAGTGTACAAATACCAGGGGTATGCAAATATTCCCCTCCTTTTTTCGTGAGTTTGACGTTAATATCGTCGAACTTAAGGCAGGATATACATTTACAACGATAAAAAAATCGATTTTTTTTCTTTTCTTTAAACGATAGTACTATATATGTAGAATATTTTCCCAAAGTTTCAAAGCGAAATTCGAAAAACTTCAAACGTTACAGCCCGTCAACGCTGTGCCTCACCGCTCGGATTCGGAGCAGGCGTGAACTTCAAACGCGTTTTTCTCAAAACTGCATTATCGAAGTTGGCGTGCAGAATTACTCAAAAACAATTAAGGGCAGATATACACCTAGATGGTCGAGGTCGAGGATTTAGAAGCTATGAACATTCCGTCGACCGTAGAAGACGTATACTATGGGCCTGGTATCGATGATTCCATGTGAGTTGACAAATTTCACGATTTATTCATTCCCAAATTTTCAAACGCGTTTTTCGCAAAACCACGTTTTTCAAATCGGTACCCAAAATTTCTCGAAAACCAATGAACCGATTGCCTTGAGGTTTTTTGTGGTTATTCTATACACCATTATCTAGTACTTGTCATAGGATTTTTTTCCGTTACTTAGTTTTTGTTTTATAGGCAAAATAATAACTAATTTTTCGCCCAAAAATCACTATTTATGTTGAAACATCCGCCATTTTGTCATAAATCGATATTTTCAAAATCGGCTATGACAAGTACTAGATTGTAGTATCTAGTTTAATAATCTTTTTGGTTTTTTTTTCAGATGATTTTTGAAGAAACGCCAGTGGGTACCGTATACGCAGATTTTTTTACGACGCTCCAAGGATCATACAATATCCTTGTATATTTTTTATATTTTTAAATAAAGAGAATTAAATTTATTTTTTAATGTATATACTTTTAGATAATTAAAACCCCAATCCGAAATTTCAAATAGTTTTCCTTGAAAAAATTCACAAAAATTACCTTTTTCCGGCTGCGAGGTGTATATCTCCCCTTGAGCCGATTGAGTTGAAACTTGGTAGAAATATTGATAATATTGGTACCTTCTACTTAACGAGAATTGTTTTCGAAAAATTGGAAAAATAAACTACTTTTTTAATCCACATTTTACAGAAATGTTGCGTGAAATGTTGATTTTTTGTTGTAAATGCGTGCCATTTTCTTAAATTTGCCTTTTCTCCATTTTAATTACCGTCACATAGAAGTTATACATGTTCTAACTGAAAAAATGTTTGACCTTTTTTGCAAATCAAAGTCTATGAGAAGCTAGACTGCACGCCGATTCGCAACTCCGGCGGCGATCTTGCTGTAACACTCTGCCACAGCTCTGTCATTTTGATGGTGAATTAATTTTCAAACATTGTTTTGTCTACTTAAATATACTATTAAAGTATACCTAAAGTTTGGTAATTGTAGAATAATTATTTCTTAGTTAAAAAAATCACTCAATATTGCTCGTTTTTTTCCTGTCTAAATGTATGTCTCGCTTTAAAATACACCTCAATAATCAAAATACCGTGCCTTATTTTCAAAAACCTGCCATCTATTAGGTAAATGCTAGGATGTCATCTCGGAAAAGGGCATAGGTTCTCCGGAACAATATAACCATCGATCGTAACTTGCATATACTTGCATATACAAGTATATATACTTGCATATCTCTATATGTATATACTTCCACTGTAATAACATCACTCCAATTATGTAGATGATATCTTCAAAAAAGAAATTATCTAGATTTATTCATCATCTACATGATGTTTGTTTCTTTGAATGTAGCTGCGGCGATGTAAAAAACGATGTAGATAATACTACCTTAAGGGTGTCTTAAAATTACCTGACATTTTAATTTATTAATAAAACGCATTATTTATTTGAAAAGTACGAATATTTTTATTTTAATATAAGGTACAAACATGGAGGTAATGTGTGGATCACACTATTCGATAAATGGCACAAACGGCATGGCCTATGAAGACATTCTTTCATCAAGATGATGCAACCTGCCACACTACGGGCGAAACAATGCAGTTATTGCAGAAGAAGTGATCATGGTCTTTCTTTGAGGTTTTCTGAAGGGAAAAGTGTATGCCAATGATCCACAGACCATTCCGGAGCTCAAGGAAGCAATTGGACGCATCATTAATGAAATTAGTCCGCAATTATGCAAACATCTTATTGAAAATTTCGTCAAAATAGTAAACGTTTAAAAACAGGGACGAGTCGGCCATTTATCGGATATTATGTTCCACACATAACCTCCATGTTTGTACCTTATATTAAATAAAAATATTCGTACTTTTATAATAAACAATACGTTTTATAAATAAATTAAAATGTCAGATCATTTTGAGACACCCTTTGGATAATATTATTATTGAAGGTAAACTTGCAATTTGGTACACTTATTCAGTGTAATAATGGTTGAGTCTTGACCGACCTTTTTCTTCTTAACATTTTTTTTTATTAGTTAAACAATTATGTCATTTTTTTCTGAAAAATCGAAAAAAAATCACATTTTTATGTTTGTAATACGATTACACAAAAACTCGGTCAAGTCTTAGCCAATATTATCTAGTTTAAAAAAAAACTCGTTTTTTTTGTTTCAAATCAACCGGGTGGGCAAAATCATGTACATCGTTGAGCTCCTCACGTAAAAAGGTCGTTTACAAGATTATTCATAACTTCTTTAATTATTAATATTTTAAAATACAATTTGGCAGACAAGTTTGTCAATGTACATACAAATAAATCTCTAAACGATTTTGCAATCATCCTACTTAGTTTTTCAAAATTAATTTTTCTTTACCCTTATTTTCGGGTCGTCACAGTAGCCTTAGCCCATAATAGATAACCTAGATTACACGATCTATTTGCCCGAGAAAATATAATATTTTCTGGAAAATGAAGGTCTTGTATTTCCACTCCTGATCATCCTGATAATCTAGCATGATTTTATTTATTAAGGCGTTACCCCCACTTGTTGCGCAAAAAAAGGCCTTTTTCATGATTTTTATAAAAGAAAACTACAAAACTTTTTTAATCGATCAATATACCATCTTAAAGAACACATCTTGAAAAACTTTCAGTAATTTTTTCATTGAAAAATATTACATTGTTTAGTGGCAAATGGCCGTCAATGAAATAATGTTTTTATATACACGGTTTGCGGTGACCAACATTGCGGCGAAGTGGATCATCTGAAAAAAAATGCGGATGGATTTAGTCAAATATAAGTATAAACTAGTCTTTAATCGAAGGATTTTAAAAAATATTCATTTTTCACAAAATGGCGGACAGTCAAAGTTAATGGTTCGATTTTAACGAAAAAAACGGCCGTTTTTTGGCTACAAGACGGCCATTTTTTTCGAAAAAAAAAAATCGAACGATTAAAAACTACATTTTTATGTATTAAATAAGCCTGCAAAATTTCAAGAAGATCGGTTCATTAGTGTTCGAGTAATCTTGGTCACCGACTTCAGAAATGCCATTTTGAGAAAAACGCGTTTAAAGTTTCAATTTCAGTTTACACGAAGAAAATATTTTTTTTGTAAACTTACATAGAGTCATCTATTCCGCGCCCATACTTATACTTCTATGTAGTATGGGCCCGGATACTTATACTTCAAAAAAATTCAATAAAAAAAATCGATTTTTTCAAAATCGCAAGTGGGGGTAACCCCTTAACTGTAATAAATAATGTGCATTATTGATCTACATGATGTGAAAACTATTATCTATTATCTTGATCTATATTCATCTAGATTATGCCATCTAATTAAATTATGTTATTATATATAAAGTTATTTTCATATAATAATATTGTATTATATATAAACTCATAGCTGAGTTATTTATAAATATAAATAACTCAGCTATGAGTTATTTATATTTGATAGATTATCTTTAGTCTAGATCATCTAACTTTATTTATTTTCCAAACTATCCTGTATCTAGATTAGCGATTTTGGGACGTCACTATAGTCTCTTAACGCTGGTTAAGGCGACCTGGTGACGTGAACAACGCGACGAAAGGGACTCGAAGAACATTGTCGTGACGATTGTCTCTGAGATATACGTTACATAAATCTGCATACATGCCGTACGATGCATTTCGTTTTAACTCTCGACAAAGAGAAGGGCGAACCTCCCACGATTCGATGCACCGGAAGTTCGAGTTTTTGCGCCCTTTTGCTCGGTCGCCATGAATATCCGTGTGTATACATTTATACAAACAGAGCGCAAGCTCTCGCATTTGAAGGGGACTCTCGCAGACTCGTGCACGCCAGCTCAAACTTATTCGTCCACTGAAAATTTCCATTCGCCCGGAAATTTAACTTTCAAATTGTCTTCGTTCTCGTCTCGCATCGCGTACACGTTACCCGCGACGGGAAATCGAGCTTTGTGCACTCTCGGACATCGGCGGCCGAGAGATACTTTGAATATATGTTCGTAAAAAAAAACAAGCGAGATCCTACCGATTGCTGTAGAATATACAACGAAGGACCAAATTTTGCGCTCGCCGGTATAACCACGATACGAAAAATGCTGCCTTCGCCGTTAGAATAAGAATCGGACAAAATAAACAAAATTTAGAGTTAAATATTGATTTTGTATGCTAGTTTTATTTTATATGCCAAACCAATTTTTTACATACCGATAGAGGACCAAATCGATAAAGAAGAGTTGGATTTTAATCAGCACTGGATATTTTGCAGAAAGCGTACCTTCAATGCTGCCTTCGCCCTTAGAATACAAATCGACCACAATTAACAAAATCTAGACAAAAAAATTGTGCTTATAAGCGAAAATGTAGGAACAAATTGATAAGGAAGAAATGGATTTCAATCAGAACTGGACATTTAGCAGAAAGTGTACCTTTCTGCAAAATGTCCAATTCCCACAACGAAGGACAGGCCAAATTTTGAGCTCGTCCCATAGCCACGATTCGAAAAATGCTGCGTTAGAATGAAAATCGCACAAAATAAACAACCTCTAAAAAAATATCGATTTTATATGCTAAAATAGAGGACCAAATAGATAAAGAAGAAATGGATTTAAAACACAACTGGAAATTTTGCAGAAAGGTAGACCATGATGGGAATCATGATATTTAAGTTTGCATCGTTGGAACGCAACGAAAGTTTCTTAGCCCAATATTTTTTGTCACATTTAGCCCTCCAAAGTCACTTGAACGTTTTTCAGGATCCTTATGAACGATCTTCAGCCTAAATGTGTTAGAAGAGATTTTGGATGATAATGCCAATGCGGAAATAAAATTTTTTTAAAGAATTTCGGTTGCATTCCATGGATGCAAACTTCAACATCGTCATGAATCCTAATAAAATGACAAATATGCAAACTTCAACATCGTCATCAATCGTAATAAAACGAAAATAGATATTTAAAAACTAGCCTTTGCAATGATGCAAACCAATTCCGATGATGAAGAGATTTTGGATGATAATGAAAATGAGGAAATTAAAAATGCAAAAGAATTTCCGTTGCATTCCAATGATGTAAATTTAAACATCGTCATCAATCCTAATAAAATGCCAACGATGCAAACTTCAACATCGTCATGAATTCTAATGAAATGACAACGATGCAAACTTCAACATCGTCATCAATCGTAATAAAACGAAAATAGATATTTAAAAACTAGCCTTTGCAATGATGCAAACCAATTCCGATGATGAAGAGATTTTGGATGATAATGAAAATGAGAAAATTAAAAAATGCAAATGAATTTCCGTTGCATTCCAATGATGTAAACTTCAACATCGTCATGAATCCTAATAAAATGCCAACGATGCAAACTTCAACACCGACATGAATCCTAATAAAATGACAACGATGCAAACTTCAACATCGTCATCAATCCTAATAAAACGAAAAAAGATATTTAAAAACTAGCCTTTGCAATGATGCAAACCAATTCCAATGATGAAGAGATTTTGGATGATGATGACAATGACGAAAAAAAATGCAAAAGGATTTCCGTTGCATTCCAATTGTGCAAACTTCAACATCGTCATGAATCCTAATAAAATGCCAACGATGCAAACTTCAACATCGACATGAATCCTAATAAAATGACAACGATGCAAACTTCAACATCGTCATCAATCTTAATAAAACGAAAAAAGATATTTAAAAACTAGCCTTTGCAATGATGCAAACCAATTCCAATGATCAAGAGATTTTGGATGATGATGACAATGACGAAAAAAAATGCAAAAGGATTTCCGTTGCATTCCAATTGTGCAAACTTCAACATCGTCATGAATCCTAATAAAATCACAACAATGCAAACTTCAACATCGTCTTGAATCCTAATGAAACGACAATAAATATTTAAAAACTAGCCTTTCCAATGATGCTAACTAATTCCAATGATGAAGAGATTCTAGATGATAATGACAGTGAGGAAGGGAAAAAATTAAAAAGAATTTATGTTGCATTCCAACTATGCAAACCTCAACATCGTCATGAATCCTAATAACAGGCCAACGGTGCAAACTTCAACATCGTCATGAATCCTAATAAAACGACAATAAATATTTAATAACTATCCTTTCCAATTATGCAAACCAATTCCAATGATGGAGAGATTTTTTATGATAATAACAATGAGGAAATGCAAAATGAAAAAGAATTTCCGTTGCATTCCAACGATACAAACCTCAACATCGTCATGAATCCTATTAAAATACTAACGATGCCAACTTCAACATCGTCATTAATCTTAATAAACCGATAATAAATATATAACAACTAGCCTTTTCCAATTGGTCGACATCACTACTATCGTGCCTCTCCCTTTTAGCAATCAAATGCCGAATGCTCCAATACCTCAATGGAATATAACCGTGGGTCTCTCATTGAACATCTGAGCTTCAACCACATATCCCTTCGATGAGACTATTTTTTGATCATCTCACAATCGAATAATCAAAATCCTTTGTCGCAAACGACATGTCTGAAAAGAATGGTCCTATGCCCGCGAGTCTTCGTACGAATGGGGATGATCGAAGACTAGGGACCGATTCCCCCTCTCTCGTCATATACATCGACAATCTGGGTCCGCTTATCTACGCAATATGCCCATATTGATATAAAACGCATACACACGTTATGGGATAGCGTATAAAAGGTTCCTCTTCTTCGCCGTTCGATCGTACATAAAAAACTGTAGAAACAATGCGACTACACAACTCACGTCCGAGAAGACAAAGCCCTTTCGCTGTATGAGCATACACATAGGTATCCGTGCGTGTGTCCTCCTGGCGGCCGCGTGCACGGAAGATGATATCACATATTTTACGATCGTTCCGCGGATACTTTATGCCTCCCCTTTTCCCCGCGGCAACCGCCTCGTTCCCGTTTCGTCGCTCATTCCATCTCTCTCGAACTTGCGCCGCCAACCCCTTAGGCTTGCCAGGCCAGCACGTCCAAGCGAGCATGTATGGGCAAGAACGTTTTTCTTTTCGATTCACCGGGTCGCCAAAGAGTGCACTCCATGCTACCTATAGACATACATGCATATCCCTTCGTGATGAAATATCCCATGGAAAAAAGACGATATTCTCTTTCCCGTTGTCCTCGAGGGTTTAACTTCCACAAGCACTCTCCCCTCGACCATACTCTCGCATCGAAAAATCTGCCACCTACATCCTGCCATCATACATATATTTAAGGGGCTGTACCAGTGTGAACGCTGAAAATTTGGGTGATTTTCGAGAATTTTTTGGAAGAAAAGTACCCAATTAAATGTTTCGGCAAATTAAGAATATATTTGGCTATATTTTACCTATATTACATAATTTTTTCATAGAAAAATATTGAGATCCAAGCGATTTATGCGCTGCGTTCGGAGGCGCCAAAAAAAAGTTCCTCCACTGCTGACATGATTTCGGCCGATTGAGTAGTTGAAACCGAAAAAGGAAAAAATGTCGTTAAACTGGAAGGTATTTCCTGTACAATGACGTAGGATTTTCGAAAAATATCAAAATCTAACAAAATGGCGTAGTTATGAAAAAAAAGTCTGTTTTCTTGCCTATAAAATGGTCGTTTTTTTCAATGCCAAATCGTCAATGTTCATCCAATCAAAAATACCCTACGTCATTGTGGAGTAAATATATTCAAGAGTCCTCAGTTCGAATTTCAAGTCAATCGGATGATTGCTCTTTGAGTTACAATGTCAGCAAATTTGAAAAATCTCATTTCGAGAAAAACGCGTTTAAAGATTTAACTATCGATTTTTGCAAGATAAAATGATATTTACCATAAAAACTGCTAAGTATAAACGTAAAGTATTAAGTATAAACTGTCGAAAAAGAAAAGAAACTCGATTTTTTTTACCCTTCGAGTGCACACAGGGTCGTTTTGATCCAGTGATTTTTTCGTGTAAGTGGGTATTTTTCAACGTATGCACCTCTTGAACGAATGATTTGGCATTTAATTTTCATTTTCGTCAAAAATAAATTCAGGGCCATAAAATATGAATAATTTACTACAAAAAACGTCTCTACAAAAAAAACAAGAACTGCATATTTACCGGAATACAACGATTTGAACAACGCCTTGGGTCAGATTGACCCAAGATGCACTTACAGGTTGGCGGCGGAGGTATGCACTCGAAGGTTTAAGTGTCACACTGGTATAGCCCCTTAAGGAGTTACGTGGGCTTCATAGCCAAAAAAGCATATTTTCTGTATTAGAAAAATATATAAATTATTTTGCTCAAACTGTTAAGCACATAAAAGAGCAACACTTGAACAATATTTGAAAAAAATCCATCCAAAAATTTGGGAAATTCAGCGGGTGGGACCTGGTTTCCGGAGACCCTTAAAAAAAGTGTCGTCGTGCTGGTCAAGATAACTCATGATAGCTTTATCTGAAATTAAAAAACAATTTTTTTCTATAAGGAGTACAACTTTGCAGTGACCGTTTTTTTCAAAAGTTTAAGGCTTTATTATAAAAAAGTGGCTACATATTTTTTAATCAAAGTACTGCCCGTCGCTAGCTACGACCTCGGTCCATCTTTCAGGTAGCATTCGAATCCCGCGTCGATAAAAGTCTTGGTCCTTGGAGGCAATCCAGGAATCGACCCAATTCTTGACTTCTTCGTAAGTACCGAAGTGCTGGTCAGCCAAATCGTGTGCCATTGACCGGAACAAGTGATAGTCGGAAGGGGCAATGTCTGGAGAGTACGGCGAGTGGGATAAAACCTCCCATTTCAGCGTTTCCAAGTACTTTTTCACGACATTTGCAACATGCGGTCGGGCATTGTCATGCTGCAGTATCACCTTGTCATGTCTTTCGTTGAATTGTGGCCGTTTCTCTTTGAGTGCCTTACTCAAGCGCATCAACTGACGTCGGTAGAGTTCCCCTGTGATGGTTTCGGATGGTTTGAGCAGCTCATAGTACACAACGCCCAGCTGTCAGCCCGTCTTCAAAAACGTTGTGCCTTCCGCCACCATGCTTGTTCTCGACCTCAAAATCTCCACTTTTGAAGCGTTGAAACCACCGCCGACACGTTTTCTCACTAATAGAATCCTTCCCGTAAGCATCTACAAGCAAACGGTGGGCCTCAGCCGCAGATTTCTTGATGTTGAAGAAGTAAATCATAACCTCCCGCAAATGTTGAGAATTCGGTTCGTAGGTTGCCATGTTTGAGTGCCTATAACTTTATAATGCATACACGTATCCGTTAGCTTTTTTAAATTGTTTACATTGGCAGAGCCTCTAGTTTAAAATGCCACTTTTTTTATTGAGCTAGGGCCACTACTTCGGCCGCAGTGGCTCTCTAAGTAAAACGGTCACTGCAAAGTTGTACTCCTAATATTAGTAGATAAGACTAGTTCGTGATTGAACGAAGGATTTTTTAAAAATCGAAATTTGAATTTTTAGCATTGTATGCAAAAAAGTTCAATTTTTGGTACAATTTACACTACGTATAGCCTTGTTAAATTAGTTGTCATCGAAAAAAAAACCTTCGTTCAATCACTAGTCAATGTTATTTTGAAGAATTGGGCAAAATTTCAATAAGATCGGAGCATTAGTTTTTGAGAAATCGTGTCCACCGACTTCAAAAATAGTGTTTTGAGAAAAATGCGATATACCTGCGTCGCTCCTGACCGGTCTCTCCCAACGGGGGGAATTCCCAAAGGCTCTCTCTCCTGGACTTTTACTCCGATTGACTTAAAACTTTGAGAGAATATTTTAGACCTATTGCACTATTAGATAATAAAATTAAAAAAACGGATTTTTTCATATTTTCAAACCCACGTGAGCCCTTAAGGGGTTACCCCCACTTGCGATTTTGAAAAAATCGATATTTTTTTTTGCATTTTTTTGAAGTGCAATTTGAAGTGCAGTTTTTTATGCCCGGAATAGATGACTCTATGTAAGTTTACAAAAAAAAATATTTTCTTCGTGTAAACTGAAATTGAAACTTTAAACGCGTTTTTCTCAAAATGGCATTTCTGAAGCCGGTAACCAAGATTACTCGAACACTAATGAACCGATCTTCTTGAAATTTTGCAGGCTTATGTAATACATAAAAATGTAGTCTTCAATCGTTCGATTTTTTTCGTTAAAATCGAGCCATTAACTTTGACTGTCCGCCATTTTGTGAAAAATGAATATTTTTTAAAATCCTTCGATTAAAGACTAGTTTATACTTATATTTGACTAAATCCATCCGCATTTTTTTTCAGATGATCCACTTCGCCGCAATGTTGGTCACCGCAAACCGTGTATATAAAAACATTATTTCATTGACGGCCATTTGCCACTAAACAATGTAATATTTTTCAATAAAAAAATTACTGAAAGTTCTTCAAGATGTGTTCTTTAAGATGGTATATTGATCGATTAAAAAAGTTTTGTAGTTTTCTTTAAAAAAAATTCATAAAAAAGGCCTTTTTTGCGCTACAAGTGGGGGTAGCGCCTTAAGGTGAAGGGCTTACGAACAACAAGGGCGTATTCCGGCAGAACGTCCAACATGCAAAATCGTTCGAGATACAAATGCATTCGTTTTCAACGGACGGACATACGTTTTATACCCAGTTTTGCATTCGTGCAGGAAGTTTTTGAATTCCATTATAGTTTCGATTAAATTGTGCCTTTTCTATTGTCTGGAGCGAACAGAGAGCTGGTTCCTTTGTTGGCTGAAAAACTAAATAGCAAAAGGGATGAAGGAGGTAGAAGGCGAGGCAAGTTTCGTATGTGACAGCAACGATATATAAATGCCCGCTTACTGCCCCTTTCGACTCGGTTATAATTCCACAGTTCGACAGGACCCTCAGTCAATTGGACTACCATGGCTAATAAATGATATCGACCGAGGGATGGGACAATGCGAAGAATAAACCCACATGATTCGCTGCGGGCTAGCAAGGGAAGGACGGTTTCGCCACCTGATGTCATTCCTTTCACGTTATATTTTCTTTGCCATTTTGATAACTCTGTCTTTGATACGATCAACATTGGCTGAATTGCATTTATTTTTAGGGAGGTTGGAGCAGTCCAGTTGAGAGAAATGACTGTTTGGGGATTTTTTTTTTAATGAACCTCAAAAAAATGCATACGCGGTAAAGATTTATTCTGTAGATGCTAATTTTTCATCAAATACGTAATTAAAAAGGAAAATTATGCATATTTGTATTTTTATTACGTTAATAAGAAAAACTTTTGTGTTACTACCAACTTGAAGAAGTATAACAATATCGATGATTATTATGAAAAAAAAACTGCGTCAGCGAATGTTGAATACAACTCAGAATGAAATGTTGAGTCATTTATAAATATGCCTACATATTTATATTTATGTCACGCGATTATTTATTATTGCCATTAATGAATATTAAGTGTTGCCGAAATACGGCAACTTTGCGGACATTGAGGTTGGCGACAATGCTCTTCATTCGCCAGCCAAGATTCGTAGTCTTTCATCAAATCTTGATGGCTCAATATTGAATATATTGGGTTTACGATGAACGAGATGGGATTTTTTCGAAATGTTTACAACGGTTTAGTTTTCGTTGATCCGTTGTTAGAAATGGTTTGTCCTTGGTGCTAAATAGCCAAAAAAATTGCATCACACGTAGCGTGAAAGTCTAGCCCATCTCACCACACGTCAAGTTCTAGTTCATTTAGTCAAATTTTCGAAGCGTTTTTCTCGTATCTGTGTTCTTCAAAACGGTGTACACGCTTTCTCGACATCTAATGAACGGATTGACTTGAAATTTCGTACACTTATTCAGTGTAATAGTGGCGACGTCTTGGCGACGTGTTTCTTCTTAACTTTTTGTTTCATTTGTTTTTCTCAATAATGATGTCGTTTTCCTTCAAAAATAGAAAAAAAGCAAGATTTCTATTGATGATTCGAACTAGATTACCAAAAAAAACTTGATCGAGTCTTATGCAATATTATCTATTTTAAGAAAAAAAAACTGTTTTTTTCAGACCAGCCGAGTGGCAAAAATCAAGTAAGGTACCTGCGGGTAATAAAAATATTTAAATTAATCGAGGGATTTTTAATAATAATCGAACTTTTGCATCAATGATTATAAAATATAAACAAAAATGGTAACTTCCACGATAAACAAAAACAAAATTAAATGTTTTTAAAAACCTCGCCAGTGGGCCATATTTTACTGTGATAAGGTAATAAGGGCCACGGCTTTAAGGGCTTACCCCCACTTGCGATTTTGAAAAAATCGATTTTTTTTATTGCATTTTTTTGAAGTGCAATTTGAAGTGCAGTTTTTTTTTGATGCCCGGAATAGATGACTCTATGTAAGTTTACAAAAAAAAATATTTTCTTCGTGGAAACTGAAATTGAAACTTTAAACGCGTTTTTCTCAAAATGGCATTTCTGAAGTCGGTGACCAAGATTACTCGAACACTAATGAACCGATCTTCATGAAATTTTGCAGGCTTATTTAATACATAAAAATGTAGTCTTTAATCGTTCGATTTTTTTTTTCGAAAAAAAATGGCCGTTTTATAGCCAAAAAACGGCCGTTTTTTTTTCGTTAAAATCGAACCATTAACTTTGACTGTCCGCCATTTTGTGAAAAATGAATATTTTTTAAAATCCTTCGATTAAAGACTAGTTTATACTTATATTTGACTAAATCCATCCGCATTTTTTTTTCAGATGATCCACTTCGCCGTAATGTTGGTCACCGCAAACCGTGTATATAAAAACATTATTTCATTGACGGCCATTTGCCACTAAACAATGTAATATTTTTCAATAAAAAAATTACTGAAAGTTCTTCAAGATGTGTTCTTTAAGATGGTATATTGATCGATTAAAAAAGTTTTGTAGTTTTCTTTAAAAAAATTCATGAAAAAGGCCTTTTTTGCGCTACAAGTAGGGGTAACACCTTAACATACTTAAATAATTAATCTGGATGTTATACATTTGGTATTTCCGATCAACAATCATGGTAACGCACAAATTACATTTCAAAAACGCACATAAACTATACATTTGCACATTTAGCAGTCATCAGGGCACTTAAAGTCAGCGGTCTCTTCAAGCGACAAACCGATGCATTCTTCATGGTACCATTTTCCGCATTTTGTGCACTGTATTGCCAGCTGTCCTGTTCTCTTCACAGCCATGACAGTACCAACTCGCTTGCTTCTGTGAACCACGGTTGCCTTTGGTGGTGGAGGTCTTTTTATTTTTTTTATCTTCATTATTTTTATTGAACAGAGCTTTCGTGGCCGGAGTTCCTCTGTAATTTATGGCTTTTTGCCTAAAAGTGGGTTTTTTTCTGTAACTTTTAATGGTGATGGCACAAGTTAACGAAATGCCGCTCTGAGCCGAGTGAGCGGCACATTGTGTTCGTTGTCGTCCGAACTCGAACTACCGTTGAACCATACGGTAAAAGCTTCCCGTAGGCACTAAAAATGGAGATCAATCAATTAGGAACCAAATTCACACCTTATTTACATTTATAGCATCTTAAAAGTAATGAAAGATCCATTAAAAAACAACCAACCTTGTTATAAGAAGAGAGAGGATAATAAGGCCTATGGTGAAATTTGGTAGGCCTTAATACCCGTCGACTACGTCAGTAGAAAAATCAAAATGAAAAAACATTTAGACCACGATAGCTCATTCAAATATTTTATATCGTGTAAAGATAGAATAATAGAGAAATGGACAGCAAATTTATATAGCTAAGTGTAATATTCCAAGAAATACTTACGATTGATCCGCAACGATTTTTATTATTCGCGCCGCGCGGCGCGGTTCCTCATAATGTATGATGCAACACTGGTCGTGTTCGTTGGGTCTCATAATTTTCATACGAACAAGCGCGCATGCGCATAATGATGCGCAATTGATGATGCGTTCGTTTCATTGCGCAGTTGCGCGTGGCGCATCATTATACGCATGCGCACTTGTACCTATCAAAACGATGCAACCCAACGAACACGACCACTGGCGGCGGGAAGCAGATTATCGCGCATGCGCCAGCTTGTGGCGACATCTTCGTGCGTTATGCGCCTGCGTGAGCGCGTTATGCGCCTGCGTGAGTCTTGAGCGAAAGCGCTAATTCAAAATACGATTTTCGTTCCATAGGCCTTGTTAACCGACAGGCCTTCTTACCCGCAGGTACCTCACACCGTTGAACCCCTCACGTTCAAAGGTCCTTCACGAGATTGTTCGTACCTTCTTTAATCATTGATATTTTTCTATGATATTCGGTACACAACTTTCTTAATGTACATACAAATAAATGGTCAAACGATTTTTCAGAAATCTAACTTATTCCTTCCAAATTAATTTGTGTAAATAACCTTGATTTTCGGGTCGTCACAGTAGCCGAACCCCTTAAGAAAACGACGCTCTGTGCCTCAACGGTTCGACCAGGAGTACTATATAAATGGGTACAGGATATTTTGATCATGTTTTGTCTATGAGTTGGCTATCAACACATCTTACTGTTTTAAGGCCTTACGCGATTTCCCCGATTTTCAAAGGTACTTTGCTAGATGCGGTTTAAAAAAATAACGCATATATTGACAACATTTTTTTACAGATCATTTATGCACACGGTTAAGTATATATAAAAAAATCAGAAATATTAACAAATGGCGGAGATATAACATTATAAAGCAATGTATTTTTTTGCGCGCGCGTTGATGGTGAAGGTTCTCGGCATCGATGAGGGTGTCTGAAAAAAAAAAATTAACATATTTATAATTGCATAATGAATGTATCTTCAGTGTAAACCAACAATATTATTTAAAACAATTATTATAATAGAAATTGGAAACTTACCATTTTTTATTCTATTTTCTGTCAGTATTTTATTTTTTATATTTTGTTGTGTCATTGAAATTTTTGTTTCTGTGCTTCACACGATAGGTGATGAAACTAACAATATTTTGTAAAAATTTCGAAGCGATCTGAACCTTCGTTCAAGAGTTAGAACTTTCACAAGGTTCAAAAACGTGAATCGTCGAAAAACGGCTTTGAAGTTGCCGGTCGGGCGCGCCGCGCGGTATCTATTATAAACGCAATCGTACCTCATTTTTGGAGTTTTAAAATTCTGTAAAGCTTAAAGTATTCCTAACCGTTCAGGCTAATGGAATCAAACATTATAAAAAAACTTAAATTTTTGAAATTTTTCGCGTATATAAAGCCTTAAGGTAGTACTAACGGGTTGGCTAGTCAACAGAAAATCTATAAATTATCGAATCTGAAAAAAAGCAAAATGTAATGTATTTGGGTATAATAATAAACATGATGCAGAAAATAATTATTTGAGAAGTGCATGTGATAAGTGTTTGTAGTATAGTTTGGTAAGTGAAGTAAAATCGCAATCGGATTTCACTTGAGTTGTCACAGGCCGCCATTTCATAATTCTGGCAATATCCACGCTGTATTCAGGTGCTTTCGATACATGTCAAGCATGTGTTTGTTTAGCGCATGTGTAATCGTGTGTTGTAGTGTATGTGTAATGTGCATATTGTAACAAGAGAGATGGCAGACGCGGCTAGCGAACGCAAAAATGAGTCGATTGAATCGATGATATCTGCTCGAAATGTCCCGTAACCTATATCTTTTATGGAACATACGTGACCGCGACAGTTTTCTTGTTATTCGTCGCTTTTCGCATAGTTCTGATCTAATCGGGAACTATTATTATTTCCGTTCCAAAGTTCGATCCGCACGGATTCCCTATATGGTGCGGGTTAAATGCATTGATTTCGTGAATTAGTTACTATTGTATTTAGCCGGTAAAGCCTGCAGAGTTTTCGCGGACGTCATTTTTTACGTCTCTACTACAGCATACAAAACCATCAAATTTTTTTCTAATGAGGAGGTTCGTGCACGTACTTCCTTAAGAGCAGTCTCGAAATTTGTTCAACCGTCGCTGCTTTTGAGTGCAGACGGTCATTGGAATGAATTCCTATAACTACGCTCTTTCTGACTGAGAGTGATGTTGAAATACTTGGAGCTTACATAATATTGAATATGGGTGAATGAGGTAAGTTGGAGACGAAAGTTTTCAAAAACAGCTTTCCGTATATATGTAAACCGTTCAAGATGTAGCATGAACACTGTCGCTGCCAGCACAGTTGAGCATTCGTCTATACAGAGTGATCCACAACTGTTGGGGTTCCCTCGATGACTATAGAAGGTTCATTATTGCGAACAAAATGTTTTTTTTTTCGATGTCGTACGTACAAAAATTGGCCTAGATATTCGCGTCCGAAATCCGACGCTAAGTAAACAATGGCATCGTAATTGAGTTGTTAAAAAAAATGTTCGATTCTTTAAAAACTAGAATTGATCTTTTGTGATAATAAAACCGCATTTCAAAATGGTTTTTCTTTGAAATAACTCTATACATAATTATTAATTGTTTTTTTTTTATGACGATAATTCAAATTGTAGATGTTGGCGCGTAATGCCACGCTGTCAAAAAATCATGTGATGACCTAATTGCTCACACGCGACAATTTTTTTCCTTCAAGTATTAAATGACAAACGTAATTTATGCAATCATATTATCGATTTGCAAAGCGAATTTTTACCGCAAAAACGTCCACTTGTTTCTTGGCTCGCACGTTTCGTGCGTGAGCAAGCACTATGCCATTGTTTACCACTTGGTCTTTGGAGGTAAATTTTCTCGGTCAATTTAAAAAAAAGCCTTTTGCTCGCAATGAACACCCAAACAAAGGTAACCCTAATAATTGTGGATCAGCCTGTATATCTACAGAGGCGATTAAGCAGTCCTCCCACGCTTACCAAGCCAGATTCAAATGCATTCCCTCTCTGCCCTCATCGCCCGCAACGATCTGTTCAAATCACTGGAAAAAAATATATAAATAAATGCCTACAAGTATACAGGCAAGAGAAGTGGTAGAGTTACCGATAAATTCGTCGTCGCGTGGAGATTTTTACGCGCGTCGGTATACCGGGTGAGGCAACCAGTATTAGCAGTAGAAACATTTGATAGCCTATCAGACTCAGGAGAAAACTTTCAACCTCCATTTTCTAAAATGGGCCCACTAATTTTTCACGATTTTATCAAGCAAGTAAAAATAAGTTCACACACCAAATTTCAAGATGATCGATCAAGATTTAGGATGAAAGAACGATAAAAAAGAAATTGCGATGCTGTGAGCCTACAATTGATTTTTAGAATGGTGCACACATCTACCCCTATAAAAGGTGCTCAAAGTGATGGCGACTACTTCTGCTGGACTTTGCAATCTGGTTCGCATGGATCGTATTGTCTTAGGCCACAGTAACGGGTATAAAATCATGCGCGAATTTAGCAATTTTTTTTCGTATGAAAAAGTGATTCGCTCATAAAATTAATTTCACATCTATTTACTATAAATATCAAGCTGTTAGACATTTTTTTTTCGATGTACAAAATGGCCGACCACTCGAAACTTTTCGAAACAGCTTTTTTTCAAATGGCGTGACAAATAACTTCAACAATTTTCACTCGATTTACTTCAAATTTAAAAGTTCTGTTCCTAATTGCATTTCGCAAAGAAGTACGTACGGAATTTCTGATTAATCGAAAACTTTTCATTTTATGAGCAGTTTATGAGCAGTTATAACGAAATCTTTCACTGAAAATTCATTTCTTAAGTTCAAATACCTACAACTTTTGAATAAAACAATATTTTTTAAATTCCGTACGTACTTCTCTAGGTATTCTAATGTAGATTGACGAGAATTTTTGTTTTTTGTTCTAGGTAAAAAAAATGTGGATGCTAAATGTCACGCCGCGGAGCGCCTAAAAAAAGATAACAAAAGAAAATATTAGTAGGCGACCATTTTATACATCAAAAAAAAAATTTTTGAACAGCTTGATATTCATACTAAATAGATGTGTAATTAATTTTATAAGTGAATCACTTTTTCATACGAAAAAAAAATTTAATTCGCACATGATTTTATACCCGTTACTGTGGCGTCAGGCCTTAATCACATCAGTATGTATTAACAAACAGGCTCTAATTGAGGTTTCAATAGTTTAAGACTAAGGAAAATCCAGGTCAGTCGGCTTTGTTTACATTATTCGCAGCTAAGAATGTTATCGACTTGTTTTGAAAACGGTGAGAAGTTTGTGATGTTCATGATAATGTGTGTCTCTTCATCACCAGATGCGAGGGAGAATAATTAGAGCCTGTTCGTTAATACAGACTGACGTGATTAATAAAACAATTCACATGGGCAGCCCCCCCCCCCTAGAAAAAATTAAGCCTATTATCCCCCCCCCCCCCAGCTCAGATCCCAGATACGCCCTTGGCAATACAATCAATGCAAACCAGATCGCAAGGCGTGCATTGAAAATGGTGGTCATTAGTTTGATCACCTCTTATAGGAATACGTGTTTGCACCGTTTTTCTAATCGACTTTAGGCTAAAAAAATGAAATTCCTATTTTATCGGTTTTTGACGCTAAATCTTTATCGATCATCTTGAAATTTGAAGTGTGAACTTACTTCTAGTTCCTTGATCAAATTCTGGAGAAAATATAGTGGTCCCATTTTAAAAAATAGAGGTGACCTTGAAATCTCCGAAGCCTTTCCATCTGGATGAACCTCGTACCCACCACTCGATGACCCTCTTCGAACTATTCAACTTTTGTAGGAAAAGTTTTTTTCTAAGTCTGATAGGTTAGAAAATATTTCTACTCCTAGTAGTTGTTGCCTCACCCGATATATAAACGCAAAACGAGAACGCACGCAATCGCGACGCAAGCGAGACATGAAGTCGGGAAATTGCTGCAAATTCTCGACTGTGAATTTGCATCTTGTAGAAGATTCAATCCTTATCTGACCAGAGTTCGTTTTATACACGTGCGTGTTCGAAGAGGAGACAGAAAACTATAAAACTAAAAATATTGAATCATTCATTCGGCACGTCCTTTCGTTTGGTAGCACTCCATACGCTTTGTCGATTTAGAGCCACTAGTATCCTTGCTAGAAATGCAGATCTGCTTTCAAACATTGCAAATGAGATTCCTTTAAGGGATCATCACAGTGTAAAATTTTCAAAATATCAATTTTTGTTGCATTATTCGATGGTATACACGGTTATAAACGTTCTGTCCAATTTTTAAATCGAAATTCGAATTATTTAGGTCGCTACAGCCTTTGTTAAAAAAAGTTAAACCTTTCTCAACAGCCTTTCTTGGAACTTTGAACGCGTTTTTTTCGGAATGTGTTTTTCAAAACGGTGGCCGCTCTCAAAGGAAGCGTTTTCAAAATATCCGTTTGAAATTTTAACAGAACATTCATCACGTTATTTCGTATGTTGCTATGGAAGCTTTTTTGTTTTAAATCTTTCTATTTTTTTACGAAAAACTGACGAAAAAAAGGTTAAATTTGATACTTTTTGTTGAAACCGCCGCCATTTTTTCCAATTTCTTTTTCAAAAATAAATAGATAAGAATTCAAAGATGTACGAATGTTGATTACTTTCAAATACATATTGAATTCCGTTCTATAGCATTAAATGATACAATTGTTATTTGCGATTCACCAGAAGTGTACTTGTATTATTAACATATTAATGTTCATTGTGTTTTTAAATATATATATTTTATCATATTGAAAAAAACAACGTTTTTTTCGTCCACGGAATAATGCTGTTCAGTTATCCGAATTTTCGATTTCCCGGAAGGCGCCCGGTCCCAATTGATTCGGATAATCGACGCTCTACTGCATAGCTAAAAACAAATCGACCGATTCTGATACAATTTGGTATAAATCTTTCTAGCCTTATTGTCTAAAACATAACACTAAATGTTTTTGAAAAGTAAAAAAGAACTATTTCATTATTGCAAAATGTAGCCATTTTTCGGAAAATTCAAGATTTTTGTTTTAAAGCGTACCATTTAATCGATTTCCAAAATTTGTCACTTCTTCTTGGTTCGTATTCTGTGTATGAGTGTTCATGAAAAAAATATCTTTCGTTTTTTTTAGATTAATCCCGTCGATGCTACGAATCACGACGTCTGTCAACATCCGCCGCAACCCGTTTAGAAGACGGATTACTTAATACCTGGGACATTTTTGGAGATCAATAAATTTAAAAAATACCATGTCACAGCCAAAAGTAGTAATAAATAATACCCTAAGTTTCAAAAGTGGTGAAGCAATCTTTCCTCTTAAAAAAATCATGAAAATCAGCCATTTTTGCCTCGTCCAAAGGCGAGATATACATTCAAACAGGAAAAAAATCACCAATATTGAGGGATTTTTTAAACTAAGAAATAATTATTCTACAATTATCAAACTTTAAGTATATTTTAATAGTATATTCAAGTATACAAAACAATTTTTTCAAATTAATTCTTCGTCAAAATGGCGGAGCTGTGGCAGAGTGTTACAGCAAGGTCGCCGCGGGAGTTGCGAATCGACGTGCACTAGCTTCCCGTAGCCTTTGATTTGCAAAAAAGTTCAAACATTTTTTCAGTCAGAACATGTATAGTTTCTATGTGACGGTAATTAAAATGAAGAAAATGCAAATTCAAGAAAATGGCGCGCATTTACAAAAAAAATCAACATTTCACACAACATTTCTGTAAAATGTGTATTAAAAAAGTAGTTTTGTTCCAATTTTTCAAAAACAATTCCCGTCAAGTAGAAGGTACCAATATCATTAATATTTCTACCAAGTTTGACAACTCGATCGGCTTAATAGTTTTTGAGTAATCCTGCACGCCAACTTCGATAACGCAGTTTTGAGAAAAACGCGTAACGTTTGAACAGGCTGCAACGTTTCAAGTTTTTCGAATTTCGTTTTGAAACTTTGGGAAAATATTCTATATGTATAGTTCTATCGTTTGAGGCGAGAAATCCCTTTAGGAGCGTGAAAAATAGGTATTTTTCGGGAATTTTTTTAGAGGGGATAAAATCATCTGATCATTTTCAAATTTGGACATGAGTTTATTATAACTGTAAAGTTATTTTTTTTTTGGATGACCAACAAAATGGGGGCGTTATTAAGGGTCTTCGGACGCCTGTTTTCCGCGATATCGAAAAGTGCTGCAGTTGTCACTCTTTTTCTGATGATCTGAAAAAGATTTAATAAGTGTCATTCGTTTACTGACATATTAAGGGGAAGCATATACCTAAAAAATTATGAAAAAGTGCAAAATTGAAAATTTGGGAGCCTTTTTACTCCAAACTTCGAATTTTCGACCATTTTTTCGACATATTTGACCCCAAAAAAATTATTTATTCACACGCTACCTTTCTAACTTTAGGTATATCCTTCCGATAATATTACTGAGAGTAACCTCCCAAAATTTTATCCAAATCGGTCGATAACTTTTTGAGCTACAACACGAGCAGTTTTTGGAAAAGTAGTTTCGAGATAATCGCGTTTAAAGCTTCAACATGTAACCGCATGCTGTCCCCGCATTCTAGACTATATGCGATAACTCCGCAAATATTCAATATTTCGAGTTTTCCTTTGGTCAGTATATTCTTTGGGTATCATACTTTCGAAATGTGTAAAAAAATCGATTTTTCGAAAATTCTGGAGGGATTTCTCGCCTTAGAGAAGAAAAAAAAAGAAATCATTTTTTTGATCGTTATAAATGTATATCTCACCTTAAGGTCCCTCTTAAGAGCAATACTCCGATGGGAAGATCGCTTGCCGGAGAAAAAGTGACGGGTGACGTGTCATGCTCGCTTTCTTTTTTCCGTCTCGCTCTTTTGTGATCTTTGGAGAATTCGTGATAGACAACTGGAGATATAGGACAAACGTCTGTCTTCCTCTATTCAACCTCTGGCTCTCTCTCTCTCTCTCTCTCTCTCTCTCTCTCTCTCTCTCTCTTTCATTCTCTCTTTCTCTCCTCTCTCCACCTGTCTCCATCTTTTTCGAAAATTCGAAAGTATTGTCAAACGCCAAAGCGAGACCGAAAGAAACCGATTCGACGATACACAACTTTCCGAACGTAATTCCAAACAAGGATTGGTTGAACGTCGAGAGGCACACACGAGAACGTTTCTACCGTTGCAGCGAGGATCGATCGATAAGGTAGACACGTCAATTCGAGGGGGGTGAAGCAGAGAGAATAAAAAAGGCCGAGTGAACGAGACGCGCAGCCTTTTGTCCAAACGAAAACTCTAAAAGGCAACAGCAAAGACGATCTCATGTGAAAGAGGCCTCTTTGGATAGCCGCTTCGCATGTGTATTTACCGGGTACTAAACTATCGTATATCGAGAAAACGCAGCTCCTGCGTCCTCCCGAGATCCGCACAACGCCGATGGATCCGAACTGTGCACGTCACGTTTTTAACCAAAAAGAAGAAAACACTAGAAAAAAGAACTCGAACCCGTACGTTGATCCTAAGCAATTTTTCGAAACCTGAAGTCCAATGTAAATATATTGTGGTGTTGAATAATTCCTTGCTGTTTTTTTTCGTGAAAATTAATGCTTTATTTTGAAAAAATCATTCCTAATGCTTTTAAACGTTTTAAGACTGTTGTGTGTTCAACTCCTAATGAAGGATTTAAGGGGAGATATACACCTAGGAGCCGGAAAAAAGGTCATTTTTGTGATTTTTTTCAAGGAAAACTATTTGAAATTTCGGATTGGGGTTTTAATTATCTAAATGTATATACATTCAAAAATATGTTTAATTTTCTTTATTTCAAAATATCAAAAATATACAAGGATATTGTATGAACCTTGGAGCGTCGTAAAAAAATCTGCGTATACGGTACCCACTGGCGTTTCTTCAAAAATCATCGGAAAAAAAAAACCAAAAAGATTATTAAATTAGATACTATAATCTAGTACTTGTCATAGCCGATTTTGAAAATATCGATTTATGACAAAATGGCGGACGTTTGAACATAAATAGTAATTTTTGGGCCAAAAATTAGTTATTATTTTGCCTATAAAACAAAAAATAAGTAACGGAAAAAAAATCCTATGACAAGTACTAGATAATGGTGTATAGAATAACCACAAAAAACCTCAAGGCAATCGGTTCATTGGTTTTCGAGAAATTTTGGGTACCGATTTGAAAAACGTGGTTTTGAGAAAAACGCGTTTGAAAATTTGGGAATGAATAAATCATGAAATTTGTCAACTTACATGGAATCATCGATACCAGGCATAGTGTAGGTCTTCTACGGTCGACGGAATATTCATAGCTTCTAAATCGATTTTTTCGACCATCTAGGTGTATATCTCCCCTTAAACTTTTCTTAGGGGCTTTTTATTTATTACGTAAGATAATTTTAACCACTTTCTGACCCCCCCTCCCCCCTGTGTAAGAAACAATAAGATTAGCTGAGCCCCCTCAATCTTACATAAGATCAGTATCTACCAAAACTACAAAGAAATATAGTAGGAAAAATATACAACTGGGTTGGTTTGTGTTATAGTAAAGTAATGTTTTAATATGTATTTTTCAACGTTTCAATTTTGTGAATCAGTCCAAGGGCTCAACAGCAAATCAGAAAGTGGATCAGCGAATGGAACGTCTCTGCTGAGCACTGCGTGCGTTTTAAAATTATTGCTTCAACTTACTTTTATGATCTTACGTAAGAACTATCTAGATCCCCTCCCACCCCCATGTAAGGAAAAATAAGACTTGTACCCCCTGAAATGAAATTAGGCCGCAATTATGCCAAAATGTTATTGAAAATTTCGTCAAAAGAGTGAACGTTTGCAAACGGGGACCAGGCGGCCATTAATCGGATATTGTGTTCCATACATAACCTCCATGTTTGTACCTTACATTAAAATAAAAATATTCGTATTTCTCAAATGAATAACACGTTTTATTAATAAATTTAAATGTCAAGTCATTTTGAGACACCCTATAGTGCTTCTTTATAGACGCGTTACCATCTTAAGGGGCTATACCAGTGTGACCCTTTAAAAAAATCGATTTTTTTTGCCTTTTTCGACAGTTTATACTTTCAATAATATCCTGTAAAAATTTCAATGCCGTATCTCTAATCATTTTATCTTGCAAAAATCGATAGTTAAATCTTTAAAAGCGTTTTCCTCGAAATGAGATTTTTTAAATTTGCTGACATTGTAACTCGAAGAGCAATTATACGATTGACTTGAAATTTTAACTGAGTACTCTTGAATATATTTACTCTGCAATGACGTAGGATATTTTTGATTGGATGAAAATTGACGATTTGGCATTGAAAAAACGACCATTTTATAGGCAAGAAAACGGACTTTTTTCATAACTACGCCATTTTATTAGATTTTGATATTTTTAGAAAATCCTACGTCATTGTACAGAAAATACCTTCCAGTTAACGACATTTTTTCCTTTTTCGGGTTCAGCTACTCAATCGACCGGAATCATGTCAGCAGTGGAGGAAGTTTTGTTTGCGCCTTCGAAGGCAGCGCATAAGTCGCTTGGATCTCAATATTTTTCTATGAAAAAATTATGTAATATAGGTCAAACATAGCCAAATGTTTTCTTAATTTTCCGGAACCTTTAATTGAGTACTTTTCTTCCAAAAAAATCTCGAAAATCACCCAAATTTTCAGCGTTCACACTGGTATAGCCCCTTAAAGTACACGCACACAGTTCTGGTAACACCATATTTTTGAAAGCAGCGAGAACTTATTCAACGTCCAAAATAATCCTACCCCAGTAATAGTTTTTTATATTAAGCTATACGATATTGCCAACTCCATTTTCCAAACTCGAAAAATTCATATCTCAAATTTCCTATTTTTATACGGATTGAAAATTATCCCTCTATCGAGGTGCTAATATTCATACCAAGCTTAAGGCGTTACCCCCACTTGTAGCGCAAAAAAAGGCCTTTTTCATGAATTTTTTTAAAGAAAACTACAAAACTTTTTTAATCGATCAATATACCATCTTAAAGAACACATCTTGAAGAACTTTCAGTAATTTTTTTATTGAAAAATATTACATTGTTTAGTGGCAAATGGCCGTCAATGAAATAATGTTTTTATATACACGGTTTGCGGTGACCAACATTGCGGCGAAGTGGATCATCTGAAAAAAATGCGGATGGATTTAGTCAAATATAAGTATAAACTAGTCTTTAATCGAAGGATTTTAAAAAATATTCATTTTTCACAAAATGGCGGACAGTCAAAGTTAATGGTTCGATTTTAACGAAAAAAAACGGCCGTTTTTTGGCTATAAAACGGCCATTTTTTTTCGAAAAAAAAAAATCGAACGATTAAAGACTACATTTTTATGTATTAAATAAGCCTGCAAAATTTCAAGAAGATCGGTTCATTAGTGTTTGAGTAATCTTGGTCACCGACTTCAGAAATGCCATTTTGAGAAAAACGCGTTTAAAGTTTCAATTTCAGTTTACACGAAGAAAATATTTTTTTTTGTAAACTTACATAGAATCATCTATTCCGGGCCCATACAGAAGTATGGGCCCAGATACTTATACTTCAAAAAAATGCAATAAAAAAAAATCCATTTTTTCAAAATCGCAAGTGGGGGTAACCCCTTAAACGTACAGGTGGCTTAAACGTACTAATTATTTTCCAAACAAGATAAAAATGAGCGCAGAGCGAACTTGAAAATTGAAATGATAAATAAATGAGCGGCGATTCAACTCTTTTTCGCCGTCGTGCGGTGTAAATTTGAATTTTTAATATTTTTTTTTCAAGGCCCTGTCGATGTATTTTTACCTGTTAAATAAAAATTGACCATTAATTTCTACCAAAACCCTAAGTTTTTAAAAAATCGTCAAAAGTTGGGGAAATGATGTTTTTCGGGTTTAGCGGTCCTAGTTTTCAGCTTTTGGCGAAAACTCAGTCATATATTCATTATCGGCGGATTTTTTTTTAAATAGACCTTTAAAAGAATTTAAAAGTAGGAAAAAATAACATTTCTATCCTTTTAGCCACTTTATCGGAATCGCCAAAATCGCGAAATTTCAAACAGCCGTAGCGTCAGTTCTATTTGAGCGACATAATTCTAATGAGGAGTTTTTGAAAAGGATTTTGATAGACTTAGAGAATTCTGATTGATCCATACCGATATCTCGAATAGTTTCTCTGGATAGTGCATGTGAAAAAATACCGAAAAAGACGCGAAGGGTGCGTATGAAAAATTGCTAAAAATCGATGCTCCGTCTTTGAAATTTTGCAAAAAATGCAAATATTATCGGAGCTCAATAAATCGAACGGCATTTTGAAGAGAAAAAGATAACGAAGAAAATAAGCGGAGAGAGAAGTTCCAAACAAAAAAAAATGAGCCGCGATTCAATGAAGGAACTGTTTTTGGCCAAGGAGCGAAGAAATTTTGAACCATGAAGGTGCCGGGATTTCAGCTCCTGTTGCCTCCCCAAACTCCAAATCCGGCCCTCGTTCTTTCATAAAAATGGTTGGATTGTGGTATCTTCATTTTTTAGGAGTCAACTGAAATTATGTTTTTTTTTAAATTTTTCAACTGTCAAAATGAATAATATCCTATTTCGAAAAATACTCGTACACTAGTGGAATTAATTCTGGACACTTTTGATTTTTTTTTTAAATTCGCATTTATTGATCATATTTGGGTTATAATCACTTATAGTAGTAGTATTTATTTATTCCGAGTATGCCCTTTTGAGGGTGTTTACATGAGTGCCCTCCCCTTCCCTTTTACAGTAGATTTTAATCACTTATATTTTACATTCTTATCAAAGTAGGCTTATTAAGGCGTTACCCCCACTTGTAGCGCAAGAAAAGGCCTTTTTCATGAATTTTTTTAAAGAAAACTACAAAACTTTTTTAATCGCTCAATATACCATCTTAAAGAACACATCTTGAAGAACTTTCAGTAATTTTTTTATTGAAAAATATTACATTGTTTAGTGGCAAATGGCCGTCAATGAAATAATGTTTTTATATACACGGTTTGCGGTGACCAACATTGCGGCGAAGTGGATCATCTGAAAAAAAAAATGCGGATGGATTTAGTCAAATATAAGTATAAACTAGTCTTTGATCGAAGGGTTTTAAAAAATATTCATTTTTCACAAAATGGCGAACGGTCAAAGTTAATAGTTCGATTTTAACGAAAAAAACGGCCGTTTTTTGGCTATAAGACGGCCATTTTTTTTCGAAAAAAAAAATCGAACGATTAAAGACTACATTTTTATGTATTAAATAAGCATGCAAAATTTCAAGAAGATCGGTTCATTAGTGTTCAAGTAATCTTGGTCACCGACTTCAGAAATGCCATTTTGAGAAAAACGCGTTTAAAGTTTCAATTTCAGTTTACACGAAGAAAATATTTTTTTTGTAAACTTACATAGAGTCATCTATTCCGGGCCCATACAGAAGTATGGGCCCGGATACTTATACTTCAAAAAAATGCAATGAAAAAAAATCGATTTTTTCAAAATCGCAAGTGGGGGTTACCCCTTAAGGCAAATATTAAGTAGAAACATCAAACATAAAAGTTAAAGACATTATAGTATCATTTCGGCGTAGCAGAATATACATTTCCTGCGTGAATATAAAAAAAGCCTATTTCTATTAAAAGAGATCGTTGAAATTTCGGCTTCGATCCGGCCAGTGAAGGACATCCAAGGTTGTCGATGGAAATACGAATTGGTATCTTTACGTTTCGGCCCTATGGTTCGGGTCCTCTTCAGAATATGTATATTTTTTTCTGTATAAATGGTAATACATTGTTTTACAATCACTTAATATATAGATGTTGTGTTATGTAGTGTGATAATCAGGTTGGTACTGTTTAAATTATAATTATATACATAAAATATGGATGAAATATTTTATTGAGATACTTAATGTCATGTGTAAGTATTGGTGTGTAAGATGTACGGAGTGTGGAGAAATTATATAAGTGAGAAATGATAGTGTACTAACCTCAAAGTAATGGTATTTCGGTTTTTTTTGGAAACACATATTTGGAAAGATGTTGAGACGAACTGAGACATTATTTGTGGATGTAAATAATGTGTTGTAAAATAAAAATTAAAAATTATACTCAATCGATAGAGTTAATATCGTTTATGGGCGATTTTTACTGATCTGTAATGGATAAGTAGTTATGGGTCAAATTTTTATGTTTTATAATTGAGAATTTACGAAAAAGAATTTGATGTAAGAAAAGTTTTAGTGGATAGTCAAAAATTATGGTAATTACTTATTGAGTTTGTTTTTAAGAGTGTATTATCTTTCCAAAATGAGTAGAAAAAAACTCGAAATTTCAATTGGTTCGTTACATTTTGGGCTGTGTAGCGGACGGACGTTCGAGAAAAACTGAGTGAGGTATTGTTCTCTGGTAACATATTCGAGTCTCCGTGCTAAGAATTGGGGGAGAGATCGTGCTCGCAGTGACGTGTCAATAAGAATAAATTAGGGGCGCCAAGTTAGGGGTATTTAAAATTAGTTTGTAATGTCATTAAAATTAGCTCATCGTGTCATTTTGTTAGTTAGTATACTATGTCAATAATTTTAAAATTGTTATGTAATATAAAGTATGGTGAAGTGTGTTGACAGTTATAAAATTGAATTGTAAATTGAGCTAAGATTTTTTATGTCAGTTCTAAAGTTAATGGCGTTGGGGTGTGCTTTAATTTGTATCATTTCCATGATTAGCCTTTTTTTGAGCCAACTCTCATTGCTTAGTATTTTTGTGTTATCAAATTGAAAATCATGTTTATGTTCTATTGCATGTTGTGCTAAGGCAGTGTGTATTTCGGTAGTGTGTTTTATGCTATTTTTGTGTTCTTTTATTCGGGTTTCTAGATATCTTTTCGTTTGGCCTATGTAAGTGCCGTTGCAATCATTGCAATCTATTTTATAAACGATTATTAAATACGATATATACGATTATTAAGATATATACGATTAAATACGATATATACGATTATTAAGATATATACGATACGAAGATATATTAAGATATATACGATCTATTAAAATTGTCCAAAATTAATTCTACTAGATTATGCATAAGCGTGCGGTTATATATTATTAATAACAGAATTATGGGTTTCTGTTCTATTTCCCCTTTGTGCTTTTTTCCACCTTACAACGCGGACTGCAATGACCGCTATTTTAAATTTCGCATTTATTGATCATATTTACGTTATAATCACTTGTATTTTGTATTCTTATCAACGTGGGCTTATTAAGGCGTTATGCGCAGTTGCAAGGCCAAAAAGGGTCGTTTTTTCACGATTTTTTTCTGGAAAAGGATTTCATTTGGGCAAAACGAAAAGTATTAGGCAGTGTAGTGGCATCTTTTAGCTTTAGATTGGCATTTTTTATTTTCAAAAATATTTATTAACATTGCTCTTGTAGGAAGTCTCCTGAAGGTCCTCGAAAAAAAGTGTCCGGCGGTGAGCAAAGTATCTCCGGTTTGGATTATCTAAAATGAAAAAACCAAAAAGATTCTTTTAGGGGATAGATGAATCCAAGTATTGATCGAATGAATAGTCGAAATTTTAATTTTTGGCAAAATGGTGGCTCCCGAAAAAAAACAATTTCGATTTTCGACCAAATTTTTTTCGTTTAATCGTGGAAAAAAATAGAAATAATTATCGGTAATCTTATTCCTTCGATCAATACCTGAAGGATATATCTGACAAGGTTATGTTAAAAATTCAGGCCGATCGGTTGAGCCGTTTTTGAGAAATCGTGATCACCGACTTTGAAAACACCGTTTTGAGAAAAACGCGTTTGTAGTTTCAACAGCCAACTTTGTAGCGCTCCAGGTGTCCTTACAAATATGTGTGTATTTCCGAGAATATTCACTGGATCGATTTGAAATTTTCAGGGAATATGCTCACATATTTGTACATTCCGAAAATGCAATTAAAAATGGATTTTTTTAAATTTCTAGCTGCGTATAACCCGTTAAGGCAGATATTAAGGCCAGAGACTGAATTAGAAAATCCGAAAAATCGTTTTTTTATTGCTTCAATCTACAGATAAACTATCCAAGAATATATTTACAAAGTTACAGAGGCCAATTGTAAATATTTTCGAAAATACAAGGCCAAAATCAGAGAAGCGATTGATATTCGATTTTGATATTTCCTCCTATTGAAAACTTTGAAGCGCGTTTTCTCCAGTTTTCATTTTCACGATTTTTCCAAATTGGCGGGCGTGAAAGCAAAAAAAGATAAACGACCTACTGAATCAAACCAAAGTTTACTTTCTTCAGTATGAAAATCTCTTCTAAGTCAATTTAAAAAGTCGTACAAAAAGTTTTTTTAAATAGTTAAAGATTAAAGATTTTTTCAGATTTAACACATTTCTTTTAAGTTAAAGATTTTTTTTAACACATTTTTTTTTCAACCCTGTGAAAAGTTATAATTTCACGATTTTTTCAGCTTTTTCTTAATTCACGTAGAAGACAAAAATATAACAATTGAAATTTTTTTTTGTTTCAGTCAAGAATTACCAGCTGCATCTTTCCCGCCGATTGGGGACTGCAGTGGCAAGACGCACGTGGCTGATAAATGTGCAGTCTTTTATTGTTTCATGTTGAAACATTTTATTTATACATTTCAAATATACATGAAAAGATACCTCAATGTTCACTGGGCTCACTTGTTGCTTTCCTTTCTAAAAAAAATCCTGAAAAAACGCTTTTTTTACCTTCTAATTCAGGCCTCGGTTTTGAGTAGAATCATTATAGATTAAAATAAAAGACATTACAGTATCATTTCGGCGTAGCTGAATATACATTTTCTGCCTAAATATTTTAAAAACCTATTCCTATTAAAAGTGTCCAAAATTAATTCCACTAGTGTAAACATAAGTATATTATTAATAACAGAATTATGGATTTCTGTTCTAATTTCCGTTTGTGCATTTTTCTATCTAACAACGAGGACGGCAATTTCTTCCAAACCTCCTACGACCCTGATCTTAAATCCTCCCGTGCTTCCCACCATTCGATCTTCAAATATCCAAAAAGTACTCCGAAATTTCAATGTCACTCGTAAGTGAAGGAAAGCATTCGCGTGCCGAGGTAAGCCTGTCTGCGCAACCGCTAAAAAATTGATAGCAATTACACTGACAATTATCAGAAAAGCGAAAAGGTTCAATACCTTGCACGCAGGATACCGGAGAACCGTGGACCTGCCGAGTAATTCGTCGTGTAGATATTAGCAAAGCGTATCGATTGCCCATGCCGTAAAAGTCCAAAGCCAAAAGGACTCGAGTCGACCAAGGACTCGGAAAAGCAGAAGGCCTCGCGCAGTCGACTTTTACGCCTCAATTGGTCCAGTTAAAACGCCCGTTCGTTTCACGCGTAGCAATCGATATCAGTACGTATCCGAAGGTGGAGGAAGAGAGCAAGAGTGAACGGAGAAAGGGATCTTTGGTCGTTGCCGAAAGGACATAAATCCCGTTTTACAATGCCCAACCAGCAGCACCAGCAGCAGCAACAGCGGCAGAAAAGCGAGAGCAGAAGCCAAGTAAGCCTCCGGGGCACACGTGCGCCAGTGATGTTTGCCGCGCGAGACGATCTTGCATATATGAATGAAACTCTTTGACGAGAACGCACGTCTGGCTAGAGGGGCTAGAATGGGCCTAGAGTCAAAGACAGAGACCAAAAGAGAGAGAGAGAGAGAGAGAGAGAGAGAGAGAGAGAGAGAGAGAGAGAGAGAGAGAGAGCTTTTCTTATTCTCCTCTGGCTCTCATATACAGGGTGAGTCACGAGAAACAGAACACCTGAATTTCTCTGTCGGTTTGAAAATACGAAGTATGTACATGTCGGAATTTCAATGGATTGGAAGAACGCGCATGTCTATCATAATGTTTTTATCTGTTTATTCAAGGTCATCATAGTTTTTAAAATGGAATGACATATTTTTCCCCTTCCACATTGTAGCCGGCATCCAAACGAATTCAACCATGTAACATAGTATGACCTTCAAATGACCCTCGACCCAGAAAGTAATCACATTGTGGTAGACGGGAACTGATGGAAAATCATTACGATCAGGAAATCGATCTTCGTGCAGCCGAACTGCTTCTCTTAAGGGGCCAGTCCACTTTGAAAATTTCACAAAATCGAAAGCAAGCAAGACTTGAAGAAATCGACGATGATGAGCAATCAGAAGGGATTTTGTACGGTGCAGGAATTGCCGATTGAGTTTCGGTAAGAGTTTTTCATAGTATAAACTTCAAACGCGTTTTTCTCGAAACAACGTTTTCAAAATCTAGCTACATCGTATCTCTAAAACTAATAAGCCGATTCTCTTGAAATTTGAACCACATATTGTAAACACGATTCGCAACAAGATGACCCTCGATGGTTTTAAAATTTTGATTTTTACTCTTTTTTTTGCGAAAAACTGCGAGAAAAACGCGTTTTTTTTTACTTTTTTCGTTTTTCATCTGCCATTTTTTTATTTTTTGATAAAACTTTATTTTCGAGGGTCATTTCGTAGCTGGTGTCATACTGAATCTAATGGACTTTGATTTTTTTGTTTCAGACAAGCCGTTGCCGAGTTGCGATGGAGTTACCTAGCCCACCTATTTTTGAGGCGTTACGTTAAACTATAGTTTTTGTACTTAAAAATGAATAAAAATGAATTAATTTTTTTTTTATGTTTCAAGACTTTTTTTTATCAAGCCCAACAACTTTTATATTCATATCTTTTATAAAATCGTCAAAAGAAATCGCTAAAATAGCCTTTTTCGTGGCTCCAAAGTGGACTGGCCCCTTAAGCACCGTCAACTTTCTCCACAAATGAAAATCATGTCGAGTTTTCTTCCTTCGAGTAACGCATTGTAAAGTGTTCGTCGATAAACTGATAGGTTAGGAATTGTAGCAACTTCAGAAATCCGATAGCATGCAGGTATTCAGAGTAATAAGTAGCTGATAAACACGACTGTGTGCATACGAATAGGTGAAGGTGTTTCGTAAATCTTCTGACATAACCGAAACCTTCAGTCTGTTGTTTCATTGTGATACATTTGAATGTAAACCAGCTCACAGGAATCATTTAGCGTAACAGAAATTGTTTTTCAAAAACTCGTCAACGTTGAATTATTGTTTATTCAATATTTCTGGGTTGAAGGTCATTTGAAGGTTATACTATGCTACATGGTTGAATTCGTTGGGATGCCGGCTACAATGTGCAGGGGAAAAAGCATGCTATTCCATTTTTAAAAACTTTGACGACCTTGAAAAAAGCGAAAAAAATGAAAAAAAAATATCTTATGATTGCCATGTGCGTCCTTCCAAACCATTCAAATTACGATGTGTACATCCTCCGTATTTTCAAATCCAACAGGGATATGCGCTGTTTTGTTTCTCGTGACTCACCCTGTATATACAGGGTGTCCAGTTATGAATGGATAATCCTACAACTGTCAATTGGTCGGATCATGTCCTACGATATGCTGAAATTTGAGTTTAGTAAAAGTCCTACGGTTTGCGAGATAAAAATCATCGGCTTTTGGTTTTTTGCATGCCATTTCTACAATGATAACTTTTTCGACCCGGTTTTCGTAAAAATACTCTTGGTTATTTGTTCTATCTAGAAAAGTCTTCTTTTAACCTTAAATGTTAAGTAAACTTTATAGAAAAAAAGATCTTGTGCAGAATTTTCATAAAAACCAATTTGAACATCTGACTTTGATAGTCTGCGGTGTAAAAAAAATGTACTACGCATACCGTGCAAATTACTTTAAGGCGTTACCCCCACTTGTAGCGCAAAAAAAAGGCCTTTTTCATGAATTTTTTTAAAGAAAACTACAATATACCATCTTAAAGAACACATCTTGAAGAACTTTCAGTAATTTTTTTATTGAAAAATATTACATTGTTTAGTGGCAAATGGCCGTCAATGAAATAATGTTTTTATATACACGGTTTGCGGTGACCAAGATTGCGGCGAAGTGGATCATCTGAAAAAAAAATGCGGATGGATTTAGTCAAATATAAGTATAAACTAGTCTTTAATCGAAGGATTTTAAAAAATATTCATTTTTCACAAAATGGCGGACAGTCAAAGTTAATGGTTCGATTTTAACGAAAAAAACGACCGTTTTTTGGCTATAAAACGGCCATTTTTTTCGAAAAAAAAATCGAACGATTAAAGACTACATTTTGATGTATTAAATAAGCCTGCAAAATTTCAAGAAGATCGGTTCATTAGTGTTCGAGTAATCTTGGTCACCGACTTCAGATAAGCCATTTCGAGAAAAACGCGTTTAAAGTTTTAATTTCAGTTTACACGAAGAAAATATTTTTTTTTTGTAAACTTACATAGAGTCATCTATTGCGGGCCCATACAGAAGTATGGGCCCGGATACTTATACTTCAAAAAAATGCAATAAAAAAAATCAATTTTTTCAAAATCGCAAGTGGGGGTAACCCCTTAAAAAGTTGCTTAGTTATTGTCGATTCGTATCATTTGTAGAAATGGCATGCGAGAAACCAAAAGCAGGTGATTTTTTTTCAAAAAATGACACAAAGCCCAAAATCTCGAAGCCCGTGGGACTTTTACTAAACTGAAATTCCAGTATATAGTAGGAAATGATCTGACCTATCGACAGTTGCAGGATTATCCATTCATAACAGGACACCCTGTATGTATATATGTACCGACAGCGACGAGAGGACTCACCGTCAGACTTCCCGTTTCTTCTCTACACGCTTGTATATAACTCGCAATGAGAGCGCACAGACGCCTCTCGTTTGTCCCTTCGTTGGTGTTCTCGTTTATACCACTTTTTTCCAAGCAAAAACGAACACTCGTTTCATTTTTTTTTCTCTCAAGTCCCACGAGGAGCGTAGCAACCCACGACTGCCGCCACCACGAGGAAGAAACGCTGAAGAAACGACCATCCAACGAAAAAAAAAAGCGAGTAGCTAAAAAGTATCTCTCGTTCGGAAAGCCTCAAATTAACTAATCCACGAGAAGACGAGCATGTACGAGGGGAGACGAAAAATAAAAAAATGTGTCCTCGGAAATACACATAATGAATATCACACTTGGCATTCAACGGTAGCTCGTCGTTCGCATCTATATACGCGCATTGAAGTTCAAAAAAGAAGACCCGAGACACACCGCAACTTCTGGTATTTATTTCTGGTCGTATAGAGCACAAGCGACAAACTCGCGGGGAATTCTAACGAGCGCTCGTTCATTTACGTCTCCCGTGTCTATCGCTTACCATAAAAGTAGAGTCAATCATACATTTTTCGAAAGCCAACAAAAAAACGAATAGCGAACGCCGTCTGCGGTTCGCGACGGAGTCGTAGAAAGGGGAATAAAGAAGCTAAATAAATTGCTATGGGGTTATGTCGGCTAGGAAGAAATTTACATACGCTAACTTCCTACCGAATCATCTTCTTTGTAACTCGGTTTTTTTTGTCGTCTCCGCCTCGTCGCCACTTCGACACGACCCTCTCGCACCATTCTTTTCCATTCCTCATCGACAGTCACATCTTTTGCCACGCACTCGTCGTCGTTCGTTTTGTTTTTTTTTCTTCCTTTTCTTCTTTTTTCTTTTTTATTCATTTTTCTTGCCGTTTTGGAGCACAAAACACTCCGCTAATGAGTAACGTGAAACGGGCGAAGCGCTGTGCTACTGAGCACATTGCTTATTCGTACGACGAGATACTCGTCTGTACCCGTTGCACGGTCGCGCGTAACTTTTATAGAGAGTCTGCTTGAACACTATGTGATCTATCGTTACCATGATGCACTCGAAACGTCACGTATAACAATTGCTTACCAAACGCTGTGTGACGCGCCGAAAAGTATCGCTGAATCATTTTTTGTCTTCATTCGTTTCGTTGTATTCCTATTCCGGTTTAAGGAGTTTTCTCACTTTAGACGCTAAAAAAGGCTATTTTCATGAATTTTTTGTCAGGTTTATATTGTAGATTTTGATATAAAAGTTGTTACACTTAATAAATACACTTTCGAAATACATTTTTTTTATATTTATTTATTTAAGTCACTATTTATAGACGAAAATGGTAGTTAAAAGATGTCCTAAAAAAATTGTAGGTCTGTGCTGTTGATGAGATCTCGGAGATGGACCATCCGAGATGAAAAAATCTAACGGTTTCAGATTCAGTATGTTAATGGCTATAGCGCATATCATACGATTTTTGATGTATGCAAAAATAACAAAATGACGGACCTTGAAAAAAACGAAAACAACGTGATTTTTTCACCGTTTTTAGCAAAAAAAAATAGTAAATATGAAAATTTGAAAAATCCTTGATATTCGCTATAGCTATAGTTGTAAAGAATACGTGGTTAAAATTTCATAAGAATCGGTTCGGTAGTATCGAAGATTTTATCAACAAGCCGTCGAAAACCGTTGTTTCGAGAAAAACGCGTGTAAAGTTTGTTTGCGTTACATAAATAAATAAGATTTTTTTTATGTATTTCGAAAGTGTATTCATTAAGGGGCTATACCAGTGTGGACGCTGAAAATTTGGGTAATTTTCGGGAATTTTTTGAAAGAAAAGTACTCAATTAAATGTTTCGGAAAATTAAGAATCATTTGGCTATATTTGACCTATATTACATAATTTTTTCATAGAAAAATATTGAGATCCAAGCGGCTCATGCGCTGCCTTCGGAGGCGCCAAAAAAAAAGTTCCTCCACTGCTGACATGATTCCGGCCGATTGAGTAGCTAAAGCCGAAAAAAGAAAAAATGTTAAACTGGAAAGTATTTCCTGTACAATGACGTGGGATTTTCGAAAAATATCAAAATCTAACGAAATGGCGTAGTTATAAAAAAAGTCTGTTTTCTTACCTACAAAATGGTCGTTTTTTTCAATGCCAAATCGTCAATGTTCATCCAATCGAAAATATCCTACGTCATTGTAGAGTAAATATATTCGAGAGTACTCAGTTCTAATTTCAAGTCAATCGGATAATTGCTCTTTGAGTTGCAATGTCAGCAAATTTTTTAAATCTCATTTCGAGAAAAACGCATTCAAAGATTTAACTATCGATTTTTGCAAGATAAAATTATTAGAGATACGGCCTTGACATTTTTACAGGATATTCTTGAAAGTATAAACTGTCAAAAAAGGCAAAAAAAACGATTTTGTGAAAGTGTCACATTGGTATAGCCCCTTAAGTGTAAAAACTTTTATATCAATATCTATGATATAAACCTATCAAAAAAATTCTTGAAAATAGCCTTTTTTCGCGTCTAAACTGAGAACACCCCTTAACACAGCGTGCATTCTTTTGCCGGAGCATGCTTTCGTGGTGGTTTTTTTGTGGTGGATTAAAGTGTCGAATTTTATTAAGACACTTGATGATTAGTTGATGAGATTTTACAAATTTGCTGACATTGTAACTCAAAGAGCAATTATCCGATTGACTTGAACTTTGAACTGACAATGAGTACTCTTGAATATATTTACTCTACAATGACGTAGGATATTTTTAACTGGATGAAAATTGACGATTTGGCATTGAAAAAAACGACTATTTTATAGGCAAGAAAACAATTTTTTCATAACTACGGCATTTTGTTAGATTTTGATATTTTTCGAAAATCCTACGTCATTGTGCAGGAAATACCTTCCAGTTTAACGACATTTTTTGCTTTTTCGGTTTCAGCTACTCAATCGGCCGAAATCATGTCAGCAGTGGAGGAACTTTTTTGGCGCCTCCGAAGGCAGCGCATAAGTCGCTTGGATCTCAATATTTTTCTATGAAAAAATTACGTAATATAGGTCAAATATATCCAAATATATTCTTAATTTTCCGAAACATTTAATTGAGTGCTTTTCATTCAAAAAAATGCCCGAAAATCACCCAAATTTTCAGCGTTCACACTGGTATAGCCCCTTAAGCAGCAAATACTTGCAAATCAATTTTTTTAATGAACCACTACTAGCGATTGTTACACGAAGCTTCTGCGTTTACCGATCGTCAATATACAGACCATGACTTAGCCTTGAGCTGGGTCGTACACACTACGTGCTTCCTGGATTTGTAAAATGCATAGTTTCCTCGTGAACCCAAGAATCCGTTTGCCTATCGCGATTTCCTGTCTTCGATCTACGTATGCCGAAGGTTCCTCATGCAAGTTTCCTGCGGCACATGTCGTTCACGTAACGTACACAAGACAATCGCATTACCCAAGACAAATACGAGTAAAATTTCAAACATGTACAAATGCGCTTTTATAAAAATGACGAATCGTGTGCAAGGTGAAAAATCGATATATTTTTCTGCAGTTTTAAATGGGCATTACACTTACCAGGGAAAACGAATTGTACTAAAAATAAATCGCAATCATTCGTAGACAAAATACATAAAGGGTGTCTCAAAATGACCTGACTTTTTGATTTATTAATAAAACGTATTATTTATTTGAAAAGTATGAATATCTTTGTTTTAAGGGGAGATATACACCTAGGAGGCGGAAAAAGGTCATTTTTGTGAATTTTTTCAAGGGACACTATTTGAAATTTCGGATTGGGGTTTTAATTATCTAAAAGTATATACATTCAAAAATATGTTTAATTTTCTTTATTTAAAAATATCAAAAATATACAAGAATATTGTATGATCCTTGGAGCTTCGTAAAAAAATCTGCGTATACGGAGCCCACTGGCGTTTCTTCAAAAATCATCTGAAAAAAAAAACCAAAAAGATTATTAAATTAGGTACTATAATCTAGTACTTGTCATAGCCGATTTTGAAAATATCGATTTATGACAAAATGGCGGACGTTTGAACATAAATAGTGATTTTTGAGCCAAAAATTAGTTGTTATTTTGCCTATAAAACAAAAACTAAGTAACGGGGAAAAAATCGTATGACAAGTACTAGATAATGGTGTATAGAATAACCACAAAAAAACCTCAAGGCAATCGGTTCATTGGTTTTCGAGAAATTTTGGGTACCGATTTGAAAAACGTGGTTTTGAGAAAAACGCGTTTGAACATTTGGGAATGAATAAATCATGAAATTTGTCAACTTACATGGAATCATCGATACCAGGCCTATAGTGTAGGTCTTCTACGGTCGACGGAATGTTCATAGCTTCTAAATCCTCGACCTCGACCATCTAGGTGTATATCTCTCGTTAATGCAAGGTACAAACGTGGAGGTTATGTGTGGAACACAATATCCGATGAATGGCATAAACGGCATGGACTTGCAAGACATATTCTTTCAACAAGATGACGACACCTGCCACACTGCGGGCGAAACAATGCAGTTATTGCAGACAAAGTTTCATGGTCGTGTTATCTCGCGCCGCGGCGATGTGAATTGGCCACCAAGATCGTGCGATTTGACGCCGTTGGACTTCTTTCTTTGGGGTTTTCTGAAAGGAAAACTGTATGCCAATGATCCACTGATCATTCCGGAGCTCAAGGAAGCAATTGGTCGCACCATTAATGAAATTAGTCCGCAATTATGCCAAAATGTTATTGAAAATTTCGTCAAAAGAGTGAACCTTTGCAAACAGAGACAAGGTGGCCATTTATCGGATATTCCGTCCCACACATAACCTCTATGGTTGTACCTTATAATAAAAGAAATGTATTCGTACTTTTCAAATACATAATACGTTTTATTAATAAATAAAAATGTCAAGTCATTTTGAGACCAATGCATTCATTCTCAATACCAGGAATTTGATAAGCCAATCGTCTAGGTTCTGTACCATTTAGTCCGAATAATCTTGCTTCCATAGCTTCCAAATAATTTGTTAGTTCTTTTTCTTCCTCTGGTAGAAACACCGGTTCAAAAGGAACCAAAGGCCCTAGTAGTTTCGTTTCGCCTTTTTTTAAAGCTTCATCATGTCTCTCTAACGTAGATAGTGGTACGTTATAAAACATTGCAGCTTTGTGATAGCTCCTGTTAATCTTACCCCATTACACGGTTAAGGCCTTAGGCCACAGTAACGGGTATAAAATCATGTGCGAATTTAACAATTTTTTTCGTATGACAAAGTGTTTTCGCGGACGTCATTTTTTACGTCTCTACTACAGCATACGAAAAAATCAGTTTTTTTTTCTAATGAGGAGGTTCGTGCACGTACTACATTAACGAATCAACAAAAAATCACGCAAAATCCTCGAAAATTTCTGACAAACCGTTCTTCTTTTATTAATAATTAGTACTTTTATTGTGTTTACTTACCTGCTCTCATCAATTTCAGCAATTCAAATGAACTGAAACGATGGTAAACTTTACCAAAAATTAGATCTTTCTGTCAAAAAATCGATATTGTTTTCTCACTCGAGACGCGTGCTTCCGCCACAGTTGATACTGTCACACTCATTCACCTCCTCGCCGCCTCATCAAACTCCGAGGGGGGCAGTGTGCTCGCACACACTGTTTAGTAGCTAGGTCCCCTAGAAGTTCCACTCGTTCCCCTAGAAGAAAATCATTCCTAGTTTTACCACCAGGTCCCCTATAACAACATCGTCTTACCACACTAGTTTCCCTATAACACAATTATTCCTAGTCTTACCACTAGTTCCCCGATAAAAAAATCATCTTACCACTAGAAAATCATCCCCTACAATTATTCCTCGTGCACGTGAGACGCGAATATTTGATTGATATTTGACAGGAATTACGTAAATGAAACGCGTAAAAGGTTTCTCGCAAGTGTCAAGATATACAGTGGAGGGTATAATGCTTGCCGATCGGCGGGTTCCAGATCGTTTCTACCGATCGAAGCCAGCCATTTTTGTCGCAACTACTTCTTTGCTGCAGCACAGCAGCCTCTCTTGCTGGGATACAAAATACGGATACGTTTGCGATGCGTGTGTGTGCTCGAATCGCGTTGGCATACCCAAGGCTCCGGTGTCAATCTAGACAACAAAAACATGATCGCACGTAGGCAATTAGCACCGAACACGGTCCTCGCATTCCACTCTGTTCGCGGGCAGAGGAGAGAAGTCGAGGGAACGCCGCCCAACCCTTCTCTATTGACCGGATGTATAGGATCGAGGCCTGCTACGGTTTGACAGACTGTGTGTGCTCTTGCATCGATCACAATCCCGTATCTGTACACGCATCTTTTTTTTTCACTTTGAAAGATCACATACCTGACATAATGGGAAAATAACATCTTTAAGGGGCCAGTCCACTTTGAAAATTTCAAAAAATCGAAAGCGAGCAAGACTTGAAGAAATCAACGATGATGAGCAATCAGAAGGGATTTTGTACGGTGCAGGAATTACCGATTGAGTTTAGGTAAGAGTTTTTCATAGTATAAACTTCAAACGCGTTTTTCTCGAAACAACGTTTTCAAAATCTAGCTCCATCGTATCTCTAAAACTATTAAACCGATTCTCTTGAAATTTGAACCACATATTGTAAACACGATTCGCAACAAGATGACCCTCGATGGTTTTCAAATTTTGATTTTTACTCTTTTTTTGCGAAAAACTGCGAAAAAAACGCGTTTTTTTTACTTTTTTCGTTTTTCATCTGCCGTTTTATTATTTTTTGATAAAACTTTATATCCGAGGGTCATTTTGTAGCTGGTGTCATACTGAATCTAATGGACTTTGATTTTTTTGTTTCAGACAAGCCGTTGCCGAGTTGTGATGGAGCTACCTAGCCAACCTATTTTTGAGGCGTTACGTTGAACTGTAGTTTTTGTACTTAAGGAGGTACACCAGCTTCATACAATGTTGCCATGCTAAACCATGGTCAAATTTCAAAATGGTGATAGATCAATAAAATTTGGTGAGTATATTCTTTAGTATTATATATGTGAATACAATTTTTTTCAGATTTTTTCATTGTGCCGTTATCGAATAATTGAACATTGAAGTTCACGTGTATAAGCATAGCGTTTTTATAGATATAGGTATATATTCCGGGTATAAGAATAAACGCTTGTGAATTATTTGTAAGAAAACGGCACAACCAAAAAATCTGAAAAAATTTGTATCTACATGAATAATACTAAAGAATATATTCACTAAATTTTATTGATCTATCACCATTTTGCTGAAGCTGGTGTACCTCCTTAAAAATTAATAAAAATGAATTACATTTTTTTTATGTATTTCAAGACTTTATTTATCAAGCCCAACAACTTTTATATTCATATCTTTTATAAAATCCTCAAAAAATATCGCGAAAACAGCCTTTTTTCGTGGCTCCAAAGTGGACTGGCCCCTTAAGTCGTTAAATTTAAATATATAATATAATGTTAGCTACCAGGATGTCGACAGTTTTAAAGATCGTTTTTTAAATTTTTTCGATCAATCGCCTTTGGGGACAGGATGATGTTTAGTTTGGTTTATGGAGGTATGCTTACATTTATTCAAAAGACTTCTTTTTAATTGGGTTTCATGTAACTTTCGGTCTACCGTGCTCGAATGGATTGAAATCACGTTCTCTCACATAGAGAGTGAGAGAACTCTTATCTCTGCCACCCGGAATAACTCGGTAATTATCGACGTCACAAAAAAATGTTCCAGACAAAAGTTGTACGGTGTGAAGGGGGCCATCAAATGCGACCAATTTTTTTTTCATTTCGGCGGAGGCGCTGACGCACAGTGAAGATCACCTCCACTTTTTTAAATGGGATCGTACGATTTTTTCCACCATCTTGTGGAGCCTCAAGCCACATAAAAAAACATTAAGAGGTCAAAGTCGTTCAAGGTCAGTATCGATTATACAAATCTAATCTTGGATCACTACAAAATATTTGGTAGTAATCCGACATATTTAGATTTGTATTTCATTTTTATAGGTGACTTTGAATGACCTTGGACCACTTTGATGCCCTAATGTTTTTGATGCGGCTTGAGGTGCTCCACAAGATGGTTGAAAAAAAATATACCATTCCATATACAAAAGCGGAGGTGACCTTCAATGTGCGTCAGCGCCTCCACCGAAATAAAAAAAAAATTGGTCGCATTTGATGACCCCCTTCACACCCTACAACTTTTGTCTGAAACATTTTTTTGTGACGTTGATAATTGCCGAGTTATTTCGGGTGGCAGAGATAAGAGGGACACCCTGTATATGGAGTGACGGTTATAAGATCGTCGCGTGTTTTTTGAGTAGTAAAATGTGATTTTCAACGTTATTTCTAGTCCTCTCCGACAAAAATATAGTGCATTTTTGCGATGAATAGTATTTGCATGAAAAAATTGAATATCAGGGAAAAAAATCAAAATTTCATTTTGAGTAGAGCAAAATGGAGATGGTTAAATTCTGAATATGAGACACTCTTGCAAGCATTTTAAGGTCGATAAGTAAAATTCAATTTCGTTAGAGGAAAGTTCTTACTAATAGTTTTCCGTTTTCGGCATTTAAGAGATAACACCACTCTAAGATTTTGGAAAAATCATTTTTTGGCTTAATAAATACTTTGGGGTCACAGAAACAATATGGTCCTGTAGCGAAAAAAAATGTTAAAGGTTCAATTATCGATTTTGCCGCAGCGCCCCGAACTTCTTTCAGGCACCTCGTACACCTTTAACCGCGTTTTTCTCGAAATCCCTTTTTCAAACTGGGAGAACGGATTACTCGAACACCTTTGCATGGGTAGATTTGAAATGTTGATAGTAGCTTCACAATTACATTCTCTATGGGAGAACATAGTCGTTTTTTGATTGAACGTAAACTTTTTTTATAAATAATTTACTGCTTATTTTTTGGGCAAAAAATCGATTTATTTTTTTCAACGTGCGCAATTTTTTCAAAATTTGATTCAAAAAATCCCTACTTAGTCCCATAGCTAATAATATAAAGATTATATTTTTTTTGTTTTTGTTCCAGGTCTTGTACTTAGCGAGAAAACCGTCCTGCCGTAAAGCTATTTGTAAAAAACACGTTTTTCAAGATGGGCTTTGCCGCCGCCATTTTGCATGCAAATTTGTATGATTTTTTTATACTTTAATATGTGTTGAATAAACCCTCTCAAAAGAAATCGTATTCCTTTTTTCATACTCCCGAAATAAATTGTCAAAGTTAGCCCTTATTTTGTGGCGCCAGAGTGGTGTTATCTCTTAAGGGGTTAGACTACTGTGAAAATGACGAAAGCCTGGTCCTCGTTCGCGGCAACTCACATTGAAAAGGGAAGTCCAAAATATGGTGCAGGTATCGCAGATTAGAGGTAAACTTATGATTACAACGATACAACTGGTAGTTAAACTTTAAACACGTTTTTCTCGAAACTATGTTCTTCAAAACGGTGTACACGATTGCTCGACATCTAATGAACGGATTGGCTCGAAATTTGGTATACTTATTCAGTGTTATAGGAGTTTAGTCTTCGCCGACGTTTTTCTTCTTAACATCTTTTTTGCAATAGTTGTTAACAATAATGATTTAACTTTTCCTCGAAAAGTAGAAAGAAAAAAAATGTCGATGATTGAAACACGATAACAAAAAAAGCTCGGTCAAGTCTTAGCCAATATTATCTATTTTAAGAAAAAAAATGTTTTTTTTTGTTTCAGATCAACTGCATGGGCAAAATCAAGTACACCGTTGAGCCCCTCACGTTTAAACATCCGTCACGAGATTGTTTATAACTTTTTAAATTATAAACATTTTTGATTAACTTCGGTACTCAACTTTGTAAATGTGCATACAAATATATATCTAAACGATTTTTTACTTACTTATTCCTTCAAAATGAATTTTTTAAAATAAGCTTAATTTTCGGATCGTCACCGTAGCCTAACGCCTTAATTATCTATTCTGCTGAACGTAAAACGGAATTTCGATGTTTTTTTTCCAGAATACTCAATTTTTTCTGGCATATACTACTCACCACAAAAATACGCTATATTTTTTTCCAATGGAACTTTAAAAACCATCAAATATCTTATTTTGCGACCGAGAAAAATATGATATTTGATGGTTTTTCAAGTTCTATTCGAAAAAATAATATAGCGTATTTTTATGGTGAGTAGTATGTGCCAGAAAAAGTGGAGCATTCTGGAAAAAAAACAAAATTCCGTTTTACGTTCAGCAGAATAAAGATAATTAAAGCGTTAGGCTACTGTGAGGATCCGAAAATCGAGGTTATTAAAAAAAATCATTTTGAAGGAATATGTAAGATGATTGAAAAATGCGCTATATTTTTTTTCGAATAGAATTTTAAAAACCATCAACCAATTTTAAAAACCATATTTGATGGTTTTTCGAGTTCTATTCGGAAACAAAATATAGCGGATTTTTCAATCTTCTTACATATTCCTTTAAAATGAATTTGTTTAAATAACCTTAATTTTCGTATCATCACAGTAGCCTTAGTTATCTTCATTCTGCTGAACGTAAAACGGAATTTTGATTTTTTTCCAGAATTCTCAATTTTTTCCGGCAAATACTACTCACCACAAAAATACGCTATATTATTTTTTCGAATAGAACTTGAAAACCCACCAATTATCACATTTTCCTCAGTCGCAAAATCTCCGCGCCAGACCCTTAAAAACATACGACCACCTCACAACTGTCACCCTGTATATACGATATCGAAGAAATAGACGAATAAAAAACGATGGAATTCCTTCGTAAAATTGACACGTACAATTGATCGACCTCCCGTATCGTTGATCGGAAATCATTCGTCGACAAGAAATAAACTACGAGACGCCAAAGTGTAAAAATAAAAATCGTGAGCGCACGTACCGACGATTACTCTTTAACGCAAAAAATATTCCACCGTGCTTGATTCAGCCTCCGTCCAACGAAGAATAGAAGAAGAAGATCGCCGGAGCACGAAGAGTAGCTCTATTCACGGCGATGACCGAATTCCAAGATTCCCGAAAAAAAACCTGAAAAAACCCGGTGAGAGATTCTCGGGGAGTTTTTTTTTATTCGGGAAGAAAATGGTCCGGTTGAATCGAACGGATGGGGTAAAAGCCGGCCGAGAACTCGTACAATGGGCTCATTGTGCGGTACGGATTTTTATAAGAAATTCTCGAGCCTTTCCATTGTGCAAAAATTGGGGTTCGGTGCGCGTGAGTCGAGAGAGAGAGAAAATCTTCGAGACGTGATCGCGGGGGTGGAAAGGATAGCGAAACGGGCTTCTCGATCGTAAATATATATATATATATATATATATATATATATATACTTCGTCGTGTAGTTGAACATACTACAAAAAAAAATCTCCGCAGCTGTACTCGATCGTTTCTTCAAAGGCTCATGCGTTATCCGACAGACACTTGATTGAATTCTGGAACACATCGCGAATAAAAGCGATCAAAATTTCATGTCATTTCTTTTTAGACAAATTTTCATCAGATTTAAGGGGTTATGTCTAGTTGTAAAAGTCCAAAAATCACTTTTTCCTTATTATTTTGATAGTGTATCATCTTATAAATGTTCCCTGAAAATTTCAAAGTGATCGGATCAAATTTGACAAATCTATAGGCCGTTATGTCGACATCCGTCGAAACGCTCACAGCGTCGTTGGAAACTTTAAACGCTCGTTGTCTCGAAAGTATATTTTCAAAGTCGGTAAGCAAAATATTTCAAAAACTACTGCTTGGATCTTTCTGAAATTTTTAGGGCTTTCCCCAGATGTAAAAATGTAGTATTCGATTGAAGGATTTTTTTCCGATACTTTCGATTTGATGAACGAAAGAAGCCCATTTTTTCGCGATATTCAAGACTCACCTCAAACACGCGCTACTTTTTGCAAATTTGATATTGCCGAAATTTCTTCGATTAAGGGGTTAGGCCACTGGAGGCCGAAAAAATAGGCTTTTTGGGGATTTTTTTTCAGAATAACTCCAAAATAAATCGATACTACGAAAAAGGGTGTTTCTCATACATATCAGTGACTGTATAGAATAATTTTTTTAAGCGATCAATTTCAAAATGGCGGCTGTGCAGAGTTTATCTCAAAACTGCATTTTTTAAGTTGGCCGGAAACATAACTCAGACAATTTTCAACCGATTCACTTGAAATGTTGAATATATCTTGAAAAATACATTGTCTATGGAAGTATGTAGGATCTTTTTATATTGCATAGTCCAATTGTTATTAACAATTATCTGACGATTTTTTAGGCAAATTTTTGGAAAGTGAAAAAATTGCCTAAAAAATCGTTTATCATACATATCATACTGATATATATGATAAACACCCTATTTTGTAATCTCGATTTATTTTGTAGTTTTTCTGAGAAAAAAATCTCCAAAAGCCTATTTTTTCGGCCTTTAGAGTGGCCTAAGGCTTTAATAAAAGGATAAACTATTATACTAAGGAAACGTGTTTGATTTTTTCATTTCCGGTATCCTGGTTTAGAAGGGCATTATTCACCGCAAAATATGTTTTTGACAGGTGCTTCCCGGACATTGACTGTAAATCTATTATAATTAAATATTTTTACACAAAAGAAATGCTTATAATTAAATATTTTTACACAAAAGAAATGGAGTGTTCCTCAGATAATACTTTTTCAAATACCTAATTTTTCCACAAATTTATCACGATTTTGACAAAATCCCAAAAATGAGCTGTATTCGAGTGTTATAATGCGACTAGGCATAACGTGTGAACTTATTACGCACAATATTACGTGAAAAATCGCAAAAAATGTTCGATGCATGTCTGTGAGAAGGTGTGCGCTAATTAAATCCCCTCATGAAACTATACAGATAGTCTCGTATTTCATTTACTATTTTGGCAACCAACCTCCACCCTCACACACACACACACACACACTCACACTTGGAGGTGCATATTTTTCTACGGTCAGAAAAAAACAAAAAGGGTTTTTTTCATCTTTCAGGATCGTTCAATATCGAATAATGCGTCAATATTTTCAAACATGGGTCTATGAAACGACGTGAAGTCTGTTTCCCCTTTGAACGCGATTTTTCATCCTACGCAGCATCTCGCGATCAAAGGGGATGGAAATCCTTTTTCCGACAAAAGCCTCTCCCTCTCTCTCTCTCTCTCTCTCTCTCTATATATATATATATATATATATATATATCTTTCTCGCTTTCTCTTTCTCTCTATACGCGTCGTGTCATTCCACGTTCCACGCGTTATTGCAGATGCTGGAGGAAAAAAGCATATCCCTATTGAAGATATCCCCAAAACTGCGTGCTACGACAGTCCCCCGAAAATCGGAATTCACAAGACGGGATATTAAAAAAAAACGATCGAGATCGAGCGAGGGTAGAATCACCTCCTTTTTCCTCGATTTCATAAAGCTCCGCTGAGTTTCTTAATCGGGCTGAATGGGTTTCACCGGACCCTTATTCTGGAATATCCCTGTGGCAGATTCTGTTTTTTTTGGAAACAACGTAAAATCTTGATCGCAGCATGTTACGTGAAAGTTCCCACGCTCGTCGCCATCGAGGTAAAATCTTCGATCGAAACTCACCCTTCCGGAGAGATCGCGGGGACACCGTGACGGTCACGCTGGGTCGTGTATGAGAAGAACGTATTTTCAATGCACACGAGTTTCATGTGCGGACCAGTTACTGTTGCTATTATTACTTCACGTTTTGATAGCCTTGCGACCATGGAATCAATACACAATTGACTGCACTTTTGGATATTTCGTTCGGGGACAAAAGATCACGAACCGCGGCCAAGAAAGAGCCGAAAAGAGGGTTCAAGTTGGTGTAAAACATTTACATGGTAAAAAAAAGCGCTATAAGGTTTTTTCTTTTAATTTTAGACAATTTCATTTGCTTACAAGGTGACCTTAAGATGCATTTTCCTACTCTCATTAAGGCGTTAGGCCACAGTAACGGGTATAACATCATGTGCGAATTTATCATTTTTTTTCGTGATTCACTCATAAATTTAATTACACATCTAATTAGTATGAACATCAAGCTGTTAGAAAATATATATTTTTTCGCTGTACAAAATGGCCGTCTACTTAAAACTTCTCGAAACAGCTATTTTCTAATTGGCGTGACAAATAACTTCAATAATTTTCACTCGATTTACTTCAAATTTAAAAGTTATGTTCCTAATTGCAGAGAAGTACGTAGGGAATTTCTGATCAATCGAAAACTTTTCATTTTATGAGCAGTTTATAAGCAGTTATAACGAAATTTTTCACTAAAAATTCATTTCTTGAGTTCAAATACGAACAACGTTTGAATGAAACAATATTTTTGAAATTCCGTACGTACTTCTCTAGGTATTCTAATGTAGATTGACGAGAATTTTTGTTTTTTGTTCGAGGTAAAAAATTGTGGATGCTAAATGTCACGCTGCGGAGCGCCTAAAAAAGATAACAAAAGAAAATATTAGTAGTCGGCTATTTTGTACATCGAAAAAGAAGTAATATTTTCTAACAGCTTGATATTCATACTAAATAGATGTTCAATTAATTTTATAAGTGAATCAAATTTTCATAAGAAAAAAAATTGTTAAATTCGCACATGATGTTATACCCGATACTGTGACCTAACGCCTTAACAGGCCTGCCATTCTTTCGCAAATGGTAAAAGGGTTTTGTAGTTTGAGGGACTCAAAAAATCCGGGAATTATCCTTTATCTCGGTTGAAAGAATTTTTATTTTTCCCGCAAAGATATCCAGTTTTTTTTAAGCACGGAGCCTGAATTAGAAGGTCCGAAAAATCGTTTTTTTTATTACTTAAGGCGTTACCCCCACTTGTAGCGCAAAAAAGGCCTTTTTCATGAATTTTTTTAAAGAAAACTACAAAACTTTTTTAATCGATCAATATACCATCTTAAAGAACACATCTTGAAGAACTTTCAGTAATTTTTTTATTGAAAAATATTACATTGTTTAGTGGCAAATGGCCGTCAATGAACTAATGTTTTTATATACACGGTTTGCGGTGACCAACATTGCGGCGAAGTGGATCATCTGAAAAAAAAATGCGGATGGATTTAGTCAAATATAAGTATAAACTAGTCTTTAATCGAAGGATTTTAAAAAATAATCATTTTTCACAAAATGGCGGACAGTCAAAGTTAATGGTTCGATTTTAACGAAAAAAACGGCCGTTTTTTGGCTATAAAACGGCCATTTTTTTCGAAAAAAAAAATCGAACGATTAAAGACTACATTTTTATGTATTAAATAAGCCTGCAAAATTTCAAGAAGATCGGTTCATTAGTATTCGAGTAATCTTGGTCACCGACTTCAGAAATACCATTTTGAGAAAAACGCGTTTAAAGTTTCAATTTCAGTTTACACGAAGAAAATATTTTTTGTGTAAACTTACATAGAGTCATCTATTCCGGGCATAAAAAAAATGCACTTCAAATTGCACTTCAAAAAAATGCAATAAAAAAAATCGATTTTTTCAAAATCGCAAGTGGGGGTAACCCCTTAAATTGATAGATAAACTATCCAAGAATATAATTACAAAGTTACAGAGGCCAATTGTAAATATTTTCGAAGATACAAGGCCAAAAGCAGAGAAGCGATTGATATTTTTTTTTACATGATAGAGTATGGTTTTAAGTATCTTTTATAATTTTTTTATTGAAAAACATTTATGAATGTGATAGATATAATTGTGTGTGCAGACCGCTGTTTAATAAACGCCCTTCGCGGTGACCTCTGCTGCTCAGAAATAAATCATCCGAAATAGCGAAATCAATAGCATTTAGTTTTTGCATGAAATTATCAAGTGCTTGGACAAAGTATTTAATAAAATATGGATTTTATTTTAATGGCCGCACTCCAAAGTAACAGTATCGATTTTTTTTCGAGAATAACGCGTTCAAGAGGGAGATACCTTTAGGCGGGGAAAAAATCTGCAGTTTTTCATTATGTTTTTCAAAACGATTTCTTCACCATTTTTTAGCTTTAGAGTAGATATGTATTACCATTACTTTTGGCTGCCACACGGAATTTCTTTTTAATCTTTAAAATGGATGAGTTATGGCACGGTCTTCTAAGCTACATTTTCAAAACTGGCGTGACGTATAGCTGAAAACGTAATCGCTCGATTCTGATCAAATTTTGTATAAATCTTTCTAACATTTTTATCTAAAACATGAGCCTAAATGTTTTGGAAAGTAAAAAAAAAGTATTTTTCATTGCAAAATGTGGCAATCTTTTTCGAAGAATTCAATCTTTTTGTTTCAAAGCGTACCATTTCATCAATTTTCAAAATTCCTCACTTTTTCTTGATTCATATTCTGCGTATGAGTGTCAATGAAAGAAAAATATTCATTGTGTTTTTTTTTCGGATTAAGGGGTCTCCTTACTTTAGACGCTAAAAAAGGCTATTTCACAAATTTTTTCGATAGGTCTATATTATAGATTTTCATATAAAAGTTGTTATACTTAATAAAGACACTTTCGAAATACATTTTAAAAAACTTTATGTATTTATGTAACCCAAACAAACTTTAAACGCATTTTTCTCGAAAGAACGCTTTTCGACGGCTTGTTGATAAAATCTTCGAAACTACTGAATCGATCCCTATGAAAATTTAACCACATATTCTTTACAAATATAGCTATAGCGCATATCAAGGATTTTAAAAAGTTTTTATATTTACTTTTTTTTGTAAAAAACGGTGAAAAAACATGTTTTTTTTTCGAAAAATGTCCGCCATTTTGTTATTTTTGGATATATCGAAACTCGTATGATATGCGCTATAGCCATTAACGTACTGAATCTGAAACCGTTTGATTTTTTGTTTCCGATAATCCATCTCCGTGATTTCATCAACAGCGCAGACCTACATTTTTTTAGGACATTTTTTTAACTACCATTTTGATCTATAAATAGGTGACTCAAGGGGAGGGTAGGGGTTTGCACTTTTTAAAAATCGATTTTCTTTGTCTTTTCTTATAGTTAAACATTTCAAGAATATAATCCCAACATTTCAAGTCAATCAGAGCAAAACTCTCGAAGTTATTGACTATTTAGTCCCGCTCCTCTAACACTGTAGCTCCGAATTCTCTAAACTTCAAACGCGTTTTTCTCGAAACCACTTTTTCTAAGTTCGTGTTCACTGCCATTTGAAAACTACATGACCGATTTATTTCAAACTTGGTACACACTTTCTACATATAAAATACCTCCCCCCAACGGTTAGTTTGAGATTTTTTTTTTATATTGAGGGGGTTTTCCACCCCCAAAATTGCGGAATTTTTCGTGAAAAATAGCACTTTTCGCTTTACATGACCACTAAAAATTTGGAAATGAAAAAAAATATCAACGACCGTTGGGGGGAGGATTTGATGATACTTTGACTAAATTTTAATTTTAATAAATTTTAATACTTTGACTAAATTTTAATTAAATTTTAATAATTTTGAAGGCGTTCTTGGAAAAGCTTTGTCACCGGCTTGTTTGTGGATATTTTCGCGTACAAATTTCACGGAATGTTCTTGAAATGACTCTTAATAATGTACAAAAGGTTTCAATGAATTTACTCTATCCATTAGATGAAAAAAAAATCGCAAAAAAGTTTTTTTTCACACTAAAACCCCTACCCTCCCCTTAAATAAATAAAACAAAATTTAATGTATTTCGAAAGTGTATTTATTAAGTGTAACAACTTTTATATCAATATCTATAATATAAACCTATCAAAAAAAATCATGAAAATCAGCAATTTTTTCCTCGCCTAAAGGTATCACCCCCTTAATAACCTACCTATAAACGCCCATAACTCCCTCCATTGTGAACGGATCGACTTGAAATGTACCGAGAATATTTTTGAAATGTTATATTTCGAGAATCCGTCGAAAACCAAAACTCGATATTTTCAAAAATTCCAACACAGCATTAAGCCCTTAAGTAGCAATTTTCGCCAATTAAAATGGCGCGTTCGTCGGTTACATCCAAACGCAAGGGATCAACTCCGAACGAACGGTATTCAAAAGCGAAATAACACTTTACAATGTAGCACGAGTACACTACGCGTATACATAATGTAACAGGAGTCGAGAGTCAAAATAATATAGCATCGTTTTATAACTTTAATCGTAGATACCCACATGGCTCTACACCCTTAACGATCGAGCGATATAGGATCCCCTCTTGTGCGTCCGTGTAAACGCATAAACTGACATAAAAAGCAGATTCTCATTCGATAAAGGTCTCATACCCGTCATCAACTACCCTGCTTGCCAACGAATTTGTAACATTTTATTAGCGAGACGGATACGAAGGTGCACGAGGCCTGTGAGAGCGGTGCGGCGGCGAACAAGAGACGAAGTCTCTCCTCGCGTAATATCCTCCGCGGTCCAAAACGTCTCTCGATACTTTGTACTCGAAATTCTCTTTCTTCTTCTTGTCGTTTTTTAATGGCCTACCTTTTGTTCTCAAAGGGTCCTGTTGGAGCAGTTGCTTGCCCCCTTAACGGTCGCATTTATACGACGGAGATTAATGCGACGATGGCCATATGAAAATAGTTTTATTATCGGTTCTGTTACAAAGTTGAGTATCCCTCTTTGTATGCCACGCGATATTAAGGTAGTTCTATGGCCAGGCTTCAATCCATAGGATTTTCGTAATTTTTTTTTTTGAGCTCCACTAAATATATTAATAATCGTCTCTGTAAAATTTCGGGGTCGTTTATCGACCTAATTACAGAGAAAAGAAATATTAAAATTGCGTATTTTTGTGAAGGAATTCCGAGACGATATACCAAAACCCAATTTCCAGTCGCTACAAAACTGTATATAATAGTGGGAATCCGTCAGATGCTTAAGGCGCCACCCCCACTTGTAGCGCAAAAAAAGGCCTTTTTCATGAATTTTTTTAAAGAAAACTACAAAACTTTTTTAATCGATCAATATACCATCTTAAAGACCACATCTTGAAGAACTTTCAGTAATTTTTTTATTGAAAAATATTACATTGTTTAGTGGCAAATGGCCGTCAATGAAATAATGTTTTTATATACACGGTATGCGGTGACCAACATTGCGGCGAAGTGGATCATCTGAAAAAAAAATGCGGATGGATTTAGTCAAATATAAGTATAAACTAGTCTTTAATCGAAGGATTTTAAAAAATAATCATTTTTCACAAAATGGCGGACAGTCAAAGTTAATGGTTCGATTTTAACGAAAAAAAACGGCCGTTTTTTGGCTATAAAACGGCCATTTTTTTCGAAAAAAAAATCGAACGATTAAAGACTACATTTTTATGTATTAAATAAGCCTGCAAAATTTCAAGAAGATCGGTTCATTAGTGTTCGAGTAATCTTGGTCACCGACTTCAGAAATGCCATTTTGAGAAAAACGCGTTTAAAGTTTCAATTTCACAGCGGATTCTTCTCTTTCAACGCTCATATCTCAGTCAATTTTGTTCGGATCGACTTGAAATTTGCAGGACATATTCTCAGATACTTATACTTCAAAAAAATGCAATAAAAAAAATCGATTTTTTCAAAATCGCAAGTGGAGGTAACCCCTTAAAAATAATCAGATTTACATACTTAACACTTGTAGTAATCCAGTGCTCTCAGAAAAATTACGCTTATTGGCCTAATTTTGATGTAATATCAAATTTAATTTGAACTTCCGGTATTGGATTTATTATCACTTGCTACGATAAAGAGATGTGACCAGTCGTGGCCCGAATACAATTTATATTTCTCGCACCTGACATTGTTTTGACAGTTTCGACGGGATCTGACGAGCCGTATCAGAGATTTTTGGGTATCTATAATTGTTCTACCATACCGACCGCGATGAGGTGTCATTCTGTCTTAGGGAGTTTCGATACCGTGCCTTGCCTGCAGGCGTGCGGATGGAAATACAATGAGTTCCCGACACACTGCCAACTTTTATGAAATAAAATTTTATATAATAATGTATAATTATTGGGCACTTTTTAACTCATAATATTGCTGAAAAATATTCCCAAGCCGGGCAATTATATTAATAGTCAGCCTTTTTGCCATTGGGGGAAGGCACCACCGTAACTGCCCATTTTCGACCGGTTTCTTTGTATTTTTTGAACCCTCAATTCGTGAAGGTATTTGAGGCACAATCCCGTGGACATGGATTGTTTCCGTTTTTGGACTACCAAACCAACAATTGTCAATGAAAAAAAAAACTGAAAAAATGCATGGTCAATCTTTAGGCCGTACATTTTAAGGTTGTTATTGGGGTTAAGTGAGGTTAAATTACCGAGCTGAAATTTTTTCTGCACCTTTATAACCTCTGCTGATCATCCTGTGCAGTTTAAATACGACCCACAGTACTGTTTTTTTTTAGAAAAAAATCAGCAACTTGACGTATTTTGTGGGCTAATTATATAACGCTTATGGAAAACTCCCGATCATTTTTCAGTACCTTATTAATATCTGCTAAGTCAATGTTACCACGGACCTGAAAAAATAGGTGCGGTTCGACTAATTATCGGACCCATGGTACCGTGAAAATAAGGATTCACAGCATCGTTATAAAATTATTAATGTTCTTGATAGGGAATATGTGCGAAAATCAAGCACACAAAATATTAGACTGTGCAATCATGGCAACGTCGTATACGGCACAAATGCTACCTATCTTATCGGTATTCGGTAATTATGCCCAGGAACCTCAAACTACTCGGTCAGGATAATTAACAACGAATATTATTGGTACTTATTCCCTTAATTAGTAATAATTACTCAATATTAATATGAAAACTATGTTTAGAAATTGTAATTATACAATATGTCTACTGCGCTTTACACGCATCAACTTCGAATTTTCGAATCGTTTTTGTGCCGCTATTTTCAAAGATAGGGGGTTGGACGTTGGATAACTTTATACGAATTATATTATTCCAAAGAACTTTTGTTTAAAACCCTTTTTGATCGGGAGATTAGTTATCGAGATACGGCTATTTTTAAGTTTTCAACCCCTATTTCTTAGGGTTGGGGCGAGTTGAGGGGCAACATTTTATTGGAGTTACTTTCAGTATGCAACCATCTACCTTTAGACAAAAATTCATATTCTCCGCTTAAAAGTTCTGGGTTTTTGTCTGATTTACTGGACTAAAAGTACGGACGGCTGACGAGGCGGATCTGCTGATGCCAGTGTTCCGCAGCATCGGCGCGAGGTCCGTGTGCGATGCAGTGACACACGATGCCAGCGCCTCTAGCAACTGGGGTACGGGACTAACTCAAGTACCCCAGTGAAAATAGGAACGCCGAGAACTCGAGCTCGCTTCCATGGCAGTCTCACTTCGTTGACTGTATTGATGACGTTTTCGAATCCAACAATAAGCATAGTGCACAATTTCCCACATGTTTACCGCGACATCACGATTTTTGAAATAGGCAAATAAAAGTACCAACAATGGACAAAGGACGTGAATCGTTGATCAAAGATACCGAGGAGAGTCAAATGATCGGATTGATCGTTGCTGCTTTTGCGGTATTACTAACCCTGGGTAAAATGATATTGATCAATTTGAGGTTAAAAACAACTCGCATTTCAATCACGACTACCAATAAGTTTCCCATTCAGCGAATATGACACAAAATTGAATAAAAAAATGTTAATTCTTAACGAAACATTCATGTTAATGATTAGCATCGCGTTTTTCTAGATACTTAGCGTGTGGATAGACATTTTCGATGGTAATATATGACAATAAATCGGTAGAGAGCATAAGCACACATGCGTCGCATACGCGATGATATTTAAAAAAATTAAGTTCTCGTCAAATTTAAGCTCTCCAAATGCTAGCGCTCCATAATTTTAGAGCCTGGTTGACTTGTACCGTAAATTTGCTCTGTACACTGGAATGAATAACTCTACGACTAATCGATACTTGGCAAACATGGTCGAAGGTTCTCAAAGCTGATCTTTGCACATTTAAGAAGCTTTTCCAAAGGTATAAATATCATTATTGTTGTACAATCTATACCTATGTAAAAAATGCGTCTGTGTCAAAAGCAAAAAAAAAACATTTTTTTAAATAACATATTTGTCTAATGAGAAATCATATAGAGATTACAAATTAAAAACTTTTTGAGGCCGCTCAGAGCAACTCTAAGAATCTTCAGTCGTAATTAACAAGTGTAAAATAATTATTGAGTTATTTGAGTTTGAATGTTAATAGAAATATTGTACGATAGTAAAGTCTGCATGGTTGGAACGCAGAAAATGAACTTTTCTCAATTGCTTGGTACTTTTCGGGACTTCACAAATTACAGAAATCATTCAAACGTTTTTAGGGACTTATGTTAGAGATCAACGGTCTAAATTTGCAAGAAAAGGATGTTGCATAATGAAAATGAAGAATTTTTTCTTTTAAAAGATTTCGAGTACGTTCCTCTGATTCAAAGGTTGAGGTTGTTACTTCATTGAGTAAATCAGACGAGGAAAAAATATCAAGTCCTACCGCTAAGACTTGGGAAGACTGAAATTTGCATGGTTGCAATTCAATTAAAATTGTTGTTTTTCAACTACTAGAATTCTGTTTTGCAAATATTGGTTTCGAACATCCGTCAATAATTTTGTAAGTCACTCATTTAGAGATCCGGAATTTAAATCTGCAAAAAAAGATTTGGTAAACTAATAAAAATGAGGAAATTATTTTTTTTTAATTTAGTTGATTTCTGATAATGCAATCTTCAAGTCCATTAGACTTGAATTAAGGGGTTAGGCTACTGTGAAGATGCAAAAATCAGAGTTATTCGAAGAAAATTATTCTTGAAGGAATTAGTAAGATGATTGGAAAATCTTTTGGACATTTATTTGTATGTACATCAACAAAGTTGCGTGCCAAATTTCGATGAGAAATATGAATAATTCAGAAGTTATAAACAATCTCGTGAAGGTTTGAACGTGAGGGACTCAACCGTGTACTTCTAAAAGAAAAAAAAACAGGTTTTTTTTTCTGGAAATAGATATTATTGGCTAAGACTTGACTAAGCTTTTGTTCAATCGTATTGCAATCATCGAAAAAAATGGTTCAATTTTTTTCTATTTTTCAAGCGAAAATGACATCATTATTGTTAATAACTAATGTGAAAAAAAATGTCGGTCAAATTCAAGAAAATGGCACTCATTCACAAAAAAATCAACATTTTACGCCAAATTTCTGTCAAATGTAGATAAAAAAAAGTAGTTTTTTTTTTTTTTTTTTTCAATTTTTCGAAAACAATTTTCGTCAAGTAGAAGGTACCAATATTATCAATATTCCTATCAAGTTTCAACTCAATCGACTTAATAGTTTTTTAGTAATCCTGTACGCCAATTTCGATAATGCAGTATTGAATAAACAATATAGAATAACGTACCTCACATCGACTTCACCCAAATCCTGGTACAAAATACTTATAGAAACCAACACCCGAAACTTTTGTCCATTTTACCGTACTCCGCCTTCAAAATTTCTACAAAAGTGTATCTATATATTTTCATCCACAGTACTCTTTGTCATATGGCGGCGAAGAAAGTCCATTGGAAGGAGCGTCCTTCTTACCGGCCTGAGCGACGCGGGTAAAACCTTGCTGTATACGAGACTCTTCAGTTCCAAGCCTATCGAGACTCACACTTCCGTCAAGGAGAACATCGGCAACATTACTGTCAACGACGTAAGTTCGGATTAAGAACTTTTGCCGGATAGTTCCGAATACCATGATGAGAAAAAAAAACAATATGCCGCACGATCGTCCATACGAGATTTTCTGTTTTCACGAACCTCCGACATCATCAAGGGGGCCGGGTTGAAATTCCGAACTGTGGATTATCAGAACGCTCAAAACTCCGAAAGAATACTACCCCGAAAGATCAAAACTCCGAAAGAATTTTACACGAAAGGCCAAAACTCCGAAAATCTGAACACCGTCAAAATAATTCGGCTATGGAAGTTTTAAAATTTCCAAAATTTTCAATAAATCGACGAATTATTTAAAGTTTTTTTTATTTATTAAGAAACGATTTTACGTCAATTTTGCATCTTGTCTAGACAACGTTATACCTCCTGCATAATTTACAGTCAACTGTGTAGACATTCGCTTGCATGATCTTGACGAACCTTGTAATTTCGGAACATTAAAACTAGGAATTTGAAACCGTCGGCGCATTCAAAGTTCGGAATTTCAACCCGGCCCCCATGGCAAGATCATGCCAGCGATAGTCTACATAGTTGACTGTAAATTATGTAGAACGTATAACATTATCTAGACAAATTGAAAAATTGACGCAAAATCACTTCTTAAGGAGGTTGGCGCGATTAAGTTGAGTCAAATGACGATTTATTCATTTTTTTTCAATGAACCCCAAAAAAATTCATACGAGGTACAGATTTATTCTGTATATGAAAATTTTTTTAAATCTATAACTAATGGGCAAAATTATGCATTTTAATATTTTTATTACGTAAAGTAGAAAAACTTTTGTGTTACTACCAACTTGAAAAAGTATAACATTATCGATGATTATTATGAAAAAAACTACGACAACGAATGTTTTATACAATTCACAATGACATTGTGAGTAATTTATAATTATGCCTATTCATAATTACGTCACGAGATTATTGGCCCATGGTTTACGATGGGCAAGATGAGGATTTTTTTCTTCTAAATGTTTACAAAGGTTCAGTTTGCTCAAGAAATGAATTTTCAGTAAAAAAAATTCGTTATAACTGCTCATAAAATGAAAAGTTTTCAATTAATCAGAAATTCCGTACGTAGTTCTCTGCGAAATGCAATTAGGATCATAACTTTTAAATTTTAAGTAAGTCGAGTAAAAATTGTTGAAGTTATTTGTCGCGCCAATTGGAAAAAAAGCTGTTTCGAGAAGATTCGAGTAGTCGGCCATTTTGTACATCGAAAAAAATATACGAGGGTGGGGTGAAAAGTTTCAGACCTGACCAAGAAAAACGATATTTAAAAATTTTTTTTTGCTTTATTTTTCAACATAATCTCCATCAACACTGATACATTTCTCATAACTCTCGCATCCCAAAAAACAGTAGCCATAACCTTGTTTGCCGATAAAATTGTTTTTGCCTTCTTTGGGGTTGGTTCTCCTTTTCCAACCCACTGTTTTGACTGTTCTTTACTTTCAGGAGTGTAGTGGTGGACTCATGTCTCATCAACAGTTATGAATCGACGCAAAAATTCGTTTGGATTACGTCTATACAGCGCCAAATTGTCGGTAGCGTCGAGCGTTCGCAAACGCGGCACCCACCTTGCACACAGCTTTTCCATGTTCAAATGGTTGTGCAAAATATTTCGCACACGTTCAGCTGACATCCTACAGGTCTCAGCTATCTCATGCACTTTCAACCTGCGGTCTTCCAACACTATTTTTTCAATCATCTCTGAAGTTGTCACTTCAACGGGCCGTCCTGAGCGAAGCTCGTCAGATGTGCTCACACGACCAATTTTAAATTCAGAAACCCACTGATTAATAGTTGAATATGATGGGGAGGAGTCTCCTAGTGCTGAATCCATCTCTTCTTTTATTTGTTTTGGTGTAAAACCTTTCAAATGGAAGTATTTGATGACAGCACGTTTTTCCAATTTTTCCATTTTTACGAAAACAACGGAAGCGTCTCGCGCAATGTGCTCTCAAACGCAAACTAACGTAGCGATTGGGCTGAAACTGTACATACAAGCTCGGTAGGAACGGTACTGTAGGACGCCGCTCCAAAACTAGACCTAGTGGCACCATCTCTTGGTCAGGCCGGAAACTTTTCACCCCACCCTCGTACATATTTTCAACAGCTTGATATTCATACTAAGTAGTTGTGTAATTAATTTTATGAGTGAATCATTTTTTCATACGAAAAAAATTGTTAAATTCGCATATGATTTTACACCCGTTATTGTGGCCTAAGGCCTTGATGTAAAAAATTATTCAAATAATTTGTCGATTTATTGAAAATTTTGAAACTTTTAAAACTTCCATAGCCGAATTATTATGACGGTGTTCAGATTTTCGGAGTTTTGGTCTTTCGTGTAAAATTCTTTCGGAGTTTTGATCTTTCGGGGTAGTATTTTTTTAGAGTTTCGAGCCTTCCGATCATTCAAAGTTCGGAATTTAAACCGACCCCATCTTGCAATCCGGAATATTAAAATTCGGAATTTTAAGCCGTCTGAGCAATCAAAGTTCGGAATTTCAACCCAGCCCCTCATCAACGTCTCGACACTTTCGAGATAAATTCCGGAAGCTCAGCTACTATTATCTTTTTACAGAGAACGCTGCAAATAGTCGACATACCGGGCCACGAGCGACTGAGGTACAAATTTTTCGACAAGTACAAAAATTCGGCGAGAGGTCTCGTTTACGTGATCGATTCTGTGACTTTGCCGAAAGACATCCGAGACGCGGCGGAGTAAGTGACGATGCGAAGCGATTTTTTCTAGCCAACGAATGAGACTGATAAAAGTTTCGTGAAAATTTACGCTCTTGCAGATACTTGTATACACTGCTGTCGGACGAGATAATGCAGAGGGGCATCGGCGTCTTGATATTGTGCAACAAGCAGGATCAAACGATGGCCAAGGGCTGCGGAGTCGTGCGAACGCTATTGGAGAAAGAAATAAATTTGTTGCGCTTGACGAAATCCAATCAGCTCGAGGCTACGGACTCAACGACGACCAATTCTTTCGTCGGTAAACAAGGCAAAGATTTCGATTTTTCTCACATACCGAATAAGATCGAATTTGCCGAGTGCAGCGCGTCCGACGTTGCTCAATTACAATCATGGCTGCAGAAAATAGTTTGATGCTCGTAAACGACAAACGGGAATATGCTGGATAACTCTTCCCTGGTGTTTCAAAGTGAACTCTTTCATTTTCATACACATTACACATTCGGACGTTCGTGTTGAAATTTGTTCTCATATTCGAGTGCGAGTAACTTTTATTTAAGTCGATATAATGTTAGATCGATTGTTTCTGTTTTCTTCTATAATGGCTCTCCTGTCGCGTTTGTAATATTGAGGTCGTCTAATAAAAGATTTTTGTACAATAGTCGCTTGTGTTTGGATACTGTTAGCTGGAAGAGTGGGGATGGAAATAGAATGAGTTTTCCGCTGACTGTCAACCCCTTGCTAATCAAATTTCATGCAAAAATGCATTATTCGGCAATATCTAGCTCATAATATCGTTGAAAAATATTTCTAAGCAGGGAAATAATATGATCAATTATTATTTTCGCAATTGAACATAAATATGTTGCAATTTTATTCAAGAAAAAATTAATTGATAGCCAATGGCGGCTGTTTTTGCTATTGGCACGAATAACTATCGCTAAAGCGTCCCAAGTTATTTACACGGTGAAAAACGTTCGATGTTTTACGAAGAGTTTTAGAAGAACGAAGTCGAGAAAACGTTAAAAACGTCGGGCGGACGAATAAATACGTTTTATTATAAAGATCAAATGCTGTGATATTACGTACGTTTTAAACACCCGCCGTTTTTTAAATACCCGCCAGTTAATGCTTGGGTGGTTGGGTGGCTCACTCGAGAGTTAAGGGGCCAGTCCACTTTGGAGCCACGAGAAAAGGCTATTTTCGCGATTTTTTTGAGGATTTTATAAAAGATAGGAATATAAAAGTTGTTGGGCTTGATAAATAAAGTCTTTGAATATATTTTAAAGAAATTTAATTCACTTTTATTCATTTTTAAGTACAAAAACTATAGTTTAACGTAACGCCTCAAAAATAGGTGGGCTAGGTAGCTCCATCACAACTCGGCAACGGCTTGTCTGAAACAAAAAAATCAAAGTCCATTAGATTCAGTATGACACCAGCTACGAAATGACTCTCGGATATAAAATTTTATCAAAAAATAAAAAAATGGCAGATGAAAAACGAAAAAAGTAAAGAAAAACGCGTTTTTTCGCAGTTTTTGCAAAAAAAGAGTAAAAATCAAAATTTTAAAACCATCGAGGGTCATCTTGTTGCGAATCGTGTTTACAATATGTGGTTCAAATTTCAAGAGAATCGGTTTATTAGTTTTAGAGATACGATGGAGCTAGATTTTGAAAACGTTGTTTCGAGAAAAACGCGTTTGAAGTTTATACTATGAAAAACTCTTACCTAAACTCAATCGGCAATTCCTGCACCGTACAAAGTCCCTTCTGATTGCTCATCATCGTCGATTTCTTCAAGTCTTGCTTCCTTTCGATTTTTTGAAATTTTCAAAGTGTACTGGCCCCTTACCGCGGTGTTTCCACGTTTAACCTACAAGTTTTGGTTAATGTCCAAAAACATGTCTAAAACCGTACAAGCTCAAAATTCACGTCTTTTTCGAGTATTATTAAGGTAGTCCTATCGCTTCACACTAGTCATACCACTGATCATACTCGAGACTTGTAGAATTTATATTTTCAACATATGCAAAAAAAATAATCTGTAATAACTAAATTTTCCATGTGTAAACTGTTTATCGAATATTCACATTTAATTAGAAAAATGAAAAAATAGTTATTCCAACGTTTCGCGCAGTATTTCTAGATTTGGTATTTGGCAATATTGGTTCTATCTCCGTCTCTTTTTACTCAACCAGGCGAGTTCAACCTCCGTCTTACCCCGCCCTTAAACTTGATATCACATAAAAGTTAGGTTAATACGCGTAATTTTTTCTGAAAGCACTGGATTACACCAAGTGTTAAGTATGTAAATCTGATTTTGTTAAAGAATCTGACGGATTCCCACTATTATATACACTTTTGTAGCGACTGGAAATTGGGTTTTTGTATGTCGTCTCGGAATTCCTTCACAAAAATACGCAATTTCAATATTTCTTTTCTCTGTAATTAGGTCGATAAACGACCCTGAAATTTTACAGGGTCGATTTCGTACGATTATTGATATATTTAGTGAAGCACAAAAAAAACATGAAAATCCTATGCATTGAAGCTTGGCGATAGGACTACCTTAATGAACAAAGTAGAGATACCGCTTAATTTTTTGACACGACATTCCTAACCCTATAATAACGGTTTGCTCAGGTTTTTATTTGAATCGAAGTTTTATCTTAACCGCTACAGTCTTATAACTAGTGTTTATGAGGTGACATGTGTATTAACAAATGGATGAAGGTTCAACTTGAACATTAAAAATCTCCGAAATTATGTTACGAATGGTATTAATTGTTGGACAGTTGACAGATTGGAGCGTTAGGCACAATCCAAAATTAAATTTGAATATATATACTCAGTATAGTCTAGACTGTCCCGAGTCCATACAAATTTTTTGAAATTTTTTCCCCACCGAGCACCAGAGATAAAAAATAGTTTAAAGGGACACATACACCTAGCTGGTCGAGGTCGAGGATTTAAAAGCTATGAACATTCCGTCGACCGTAGAAGACCTACACTATGGGCCTGGTATCGATGATTCCATGTAAGTTTACAAATTTCATGATTTATTCATTCCCAAATTTTCGAACGCGTTTTTCTCAAAACCACGTTTTTCAAATCGGTACCCAAAATTTCTCGAAAACCAATGAACCGATTGCCTTGAAGTTTTTTGTGGTTATTCTATACACCATTATCTAGTACTTGTCATAGGATTTTTTTTCCGTTACTTCGTTTTTGTTTTATAGGCAAATTAATAACTAATTTTTGGCGCAAAAATCACTATTTATGTTCAAACGTCCGCCATTTTGTTATAAATCGATATTTTCAAAATCGCCTATGACAAGTACTAGATTATAGTATCTAATTTAATAATCTTTTTGGTTTTTTTTCAGATAATTTTTGAAGAAACGCCAGTGGGTACCGTATACGCAGATTTTTTTACGACGCTCCAAGTATCATACAATATCCTTGTATATTTTTGATATTTTTAAATAAAGAAAGTTAAACATATTTTTGAATGTATATACTTTTAGATAATTAAAACCCCAATCCGAAATGTCAAATAGTTTTCCTTGAAAAATTCACAAAAATGACCTTTTTCCAACTCCTAGGTGTATACGTCCCCTTAATGTATGTATTTTCACATCCGGTTAGATGGGCAAGCCATTCACGCTGCGGGTGATGTAATTTCTTTCTAACGAATTAACGCAAACTAAACCTTTGTAACCATTTAGAAAAAAAAACCATCTTGTCTATCGTAAACCATATATATTTAATATTAAACCATCAAGGTTTGATTACGAATCTTGGCTGGCGAATGAAAAGGATTGCGGCCAACCTCTATGTCCGCGAAGTTGCCATATTTCGGCAACACTTAATATTAATTAATGGCAATAATAAATGTTGTATAAAACATTCGCTGACGCAGTTTTTTCATAATAATCATCGATAATGTTATACTTTCTCAAGTTGGTACTAACATGACAGCTTTTCTTATTTACGTAATAGAAATATAAAAATGCATAATTTCTCCCTTTAATTATATATTTTATGAAAAATAAGCTACAGAATAAATATACACCTCGTATGCATTTTTTCCAGGTCCATTGAAAAGAAAATTCATAAACCGTCATTTGACTCGACTGGACTGCTCTAACCTCCTTAATGCATCCTAAATGAATCTCCCGGTCATAAACGTTTCGATCGTCTACAAGCACTTCGATTTTAGTCTCTAAACTTCTTAAAACGCATCTATTATTTTCCGTTAAATTCTTTGGTGTTTACTCTGATTGTGTGTTGAGTGCTTTCAAACAAACGGCAAAATGGCGCGCCTCGTTAACGCAACAGCGCCAACGACGGACAGGAGCGTAGTCATCGCCGATATCTTTTAGTTATCTTATTCATCACGAGTTATAAGATACAGCGATATTCTTCAGTCCCAACACTCGACTTGACGTCGCTTTCTGCCTGATCAAAATACAATGTAAATTAATTCCAAACGTTTCGAATTTCGGATACGGTCCAGTGGGTGCTTCGTGTAATTTGTCTACCCTAGTCCACTCGGCTATCTCCTATTTTCGATCTCTTTCTCGAGTAGATTCTTCGAAGCCCTTATCGCGACGCGATTGCACTCGCACATTCTTGCTGTTTCCAACGATTTAGAAAACGCGTGGCAATAAAAAAAATTGTCCTCCGCGAGAACTCGAAACACGTTTTTAATGTTATAAGAAATAATATTTCCTTTCCCACGTGGACGTGTGCAGTGCATGGCATCGATCTCCCCATTCCAGTTGCGATTTTTTGTGAAAAGTGTCACTCAGCGCCGTGGTGGTTCCATAATTGCCAGGAGTATCATGGCCACCGATAAAACATCGACGAGTGCTCCTTTGAGCGTCGACCTCGGGTGTAAATATACGATTGACATAATTTCCTAAATCACCAAAGTTTTATGCAGGCGGAACAAGAATCATGGGATTTTCCGTGTTCGCAGCGGACCGAATAAAGTACAAAGATAAAAATGACACTTTCACGGAGGATCAGCTGATCAGCAAAGAACCGTTCAGACAGTTCGCGTCGTGGTTCGACACCGCGAAGAAGACACCCGGTATACACGAACCGAATGCAATGTTACTCGCCACCGCAACAAAGTAATTGAGTTACTTAGGATTTAAAAAAAAAGAAAAAAAAACGTGGATGCGTACGAGAGACGCGAGAAATAATGACGTTGATGAAAATTATGCTTTAGGGAGGGTATTCCGTCCGTGAGGCCGGTCCTGCTCAAAGGCTTTAGCTCGGACGAGGGCTTCAAATTCTATACGAACTACGAGAGTCGAAAAGGACGTGAACTCGTAAGTTTATTCAAGAATACTTGTTCATAAACACTGGGTCGCAAATTGACTCGACCTTTAAGGTAATCCTAGCGCCAGGCTCCAATCCATAAGATTTTCATTTTTTTAGCTTCACTAATTGTAAATATGTTAATAATCGGCGCTGTAAAAATTCGGGGTCGGTTATCGTCCTAATTGGAAAAAAAAATATTAGAATTGCGTATTTTTGTGAAGGAATCCCGAGACGACATGCAAAAACTCAATTTCCGGTCGCTACAAAAGTGTATAGAAGAGTGGGAATCCGTCAGATTCTTAAAAATAAACAGATTTACATACTTAACACTTGTAGTAATCCAATGCTCTTGGAAAAATTACGCTTATTGACTTAATTTTTATGTAATATCAAGTTTTATTTGAACTTCCGGTATTGGATTTATTATCACTTGCTACGATAAAGAGACGTGACAGCAAGGGAACAGCTGACTGTAGTCCTAACCTCATTTCACTCATTCGAATTTCCACACATGTTTCATTTTTAAACCGAAATATTATGCCGACAAATTTTCCACGCTTTTTACCAGTCGCGGCGCGAATACTATTGGTTGGAATGACTATTTTTTTCATTTTTCTAATTAAATGTGAACATTCATTCAACAGTTTACAAGTGGAAAATTTTAGTTATTACGAATGATTTTTTTTGCATATGTTAAAAATATAAATTGTACAAGTCTCAAGTATGATCAGTGGTATGACTAGTGAGAAGCGATAGGATTACCTTGAACGAAAACGGTTTCGTTTTTTTTAAGGGCAGGGTAGGGGTTTCAGAATGAAGAAAAACACTTTTTTGCGATTTTTTTCGTCTATATGGATAGAGTAAATTTATTGAAACCTTTTGTACATTGTTAAGTGTCATTTCAAGAACATTTCGTGAAATTTGTACGTGAAAATATCCACAAACAAGCCGGTGACAAAGCTTTTCCAAGAACGCCTTTGGAAAAACACGATTTGCGGTGTTCACTGTATCTCAGCTAGAAATTATCTGAAATCTAGTACCATTAAAATTTAGTCAAAGTATCATCAAATCCTCCCCCCAACGGTCTTTGATAATTTTTTTTTTCATTTCTAAATTTTTGGTGGTCATGTAAAGCGAAAAGTGCTATTTTTCACGCAAAATTCCGCCATTTTGGGGGTGGAAAACCCCCTCAATGTAAAAAAAATCTCAAACTAACCGTTGGGGGGAGGTATTTTATATGTAGAAAGTGTGTACCAAGTTTGAAATAAATCGGTCATGTAGTTTTCAAATGGCAGTGAATACGGACTTTGAAAAAGTGGTTTCGAAAAAAACGCGGCATCGGCTTGTTTGTGGATATTTTCGCGTACAAATTCCACGGAATGTTCTTGAAATGACACTTAACAATGTACAAAAGGTAATAAATGTACAAAGGTAATAAATGTACAAAGGTAATAAATGTACAAAGGTTATAAATGTACAAAGGTAATAAATTTACTCTATTCATATAGATGAAAAAAATTCGCAAAAAAGTGTTTTTTTTTCACGCTGAAACCCCTACCCTCCCCTTTATGAAATTCCGTTGAATGCAATTTCTGCAATCCTCTCGTATTTTTTGTTCATCTTGTGACTTGCTCATAGAAAACTCCGGTTGAGAATAAACGCTACCGTGTGAGCCACCAAAAACTAATATGGGGCCCTTCAAATCGATGTAAAACATTTTTTAAATTTAAAACAATCATCTTTTTCCAAAATACAATTTACATAATAGTCGATAATCACACACATGAAATATGAAGCATTAATCACACGTTCGTGTTAACATTAATATCAAACTCTTGCAATACCTTAAAAAATAATCAACTATCAATCAGTCAATCGAGTTTTATTTACACAACTTTGATCAGTTTTTCCCGCTTACATGTTCCTTCACTGATTTACTACGCCTCAGATTCTTGCACTTCGTACTATCTCACATTACTCTCCTTTTTTGAATGTATTCCTCCACCCCATCCCTTTCTCCTCCCTCTTCCTCCTTATTCACCTTTCTGCAGACTTTTTCGATTTCCCTAAAGTACTAAAAGATAATCAACTAATTTTTCATCATTCTTTAATCCAGTTACCAGTGTTTAAACTCTACTTTCTGTGGGTACTCAATTAAATAAGTCTAAGGTTTCTATTTATTTTCTGCAAATCGGCCCAACACTTTTTTAATTGAAGTTTTTTTTAACAATGCCATTATCTGTGTTCAGCAGCGACATATGAGAGAATCGTTCCTGAAGCACTGTGCTTCTAAGCCACGTTTTTATCTGCCTCATGGTAGCAAAATTCCTCTCACAGACGGCAGAGCTCTCCGGGAGTACTATTGCTGCTTGGAAAAGTTTATATCAATTAGAGCAGTACTCCTTTTCAATATGCTTGCATAAATTGCCAGCTTTTACATCATAATTTTCAAATGAAAGTATGTTTTTCATGATCATCACTTCAGCTCCCAAGGCTGACGAGTCAATTATTGAGATTGAGAAATAATTATTGATGAAATCCTCTCCATTATTCATATTCAATTTAAAAAATGCGTTAACTGCATGCGCTAATGGTAAATTCTCAAATCGGTGTTTTAGATTTATATTGACAATGATATTGTCGATTACTTGGTAGTAAATGTCGATCTTCCAGCATTTGTTTAATCATTTATAGATAAAAGAATGTTTTCATCGCTTCAGCTTTTAAGGAGGCTGGAGCGATTCAGTTGAGTTAAATGACGATTTACTCATTTTTTTTTATGAACCTCAAAAAAATGCATACTAGGTACAGATTTATTCTGTATATGCTAATGTTTTTAAATATATAATTAAAGGGCAAAATTATGCATTTTAATATTTTTTTTACGCAAAGTAGAAAAACTTTTGTGTTACTACCAACTTGAAAAAGTATAACATTATCGATGATTATTATGAAAAAAACTACGACAACGAATGTTTTATACAATTCACAATGAAATTTTGAGTAATTTATAATTATGCCTATTCATATTTACGTCACGAGATTATTGGCCCACGGTTTACGATGGGCAAGATGAGGGTTTTTTTTTCTAAATGTTTACAAAGGTTCAGTTTACGTTAATCCGTTGTTAGAAATGGTTTATCTTGGTGCTAAATAACAAAAAAAAAATACATAACCTTTTGTGTGAAAGTCTTGCCCATCTAACCGCACGTTAAATTACATACATTAAACTATTTTTTATCTCTGGTATTTGGTGGTGAAAAAAGTTCAAAGAATTTGTAACGACTCAGTACAGTCTAAACAATAACATGTTTTTTTTTTTAATTTAAATTTAACCTTGGATTGTGGCTAACGCTCCAACCTCTTTAAGACTGACGTATCAACTATAAAGATTTTAAAATAGTTATTGATAAAATCCTCTTGCTGTTCATATTCAATGAAAAAAAGCGTCAACTGTATGAGCTAATGGTAGATACTCGAATCGGCGTTTCAAATTTACAATGATATTATCTTTTTATTTTTTATTTTATTATCTATATTACAATGCTATTTACTTGGTAGTAAATGTTGATCTTCCAGTATTCTTCAGATTGTGTATCAGCCGTCAAACCTAATGTATTTCTTTTACTTGCAGTTGTGAAATTTGAATATGTATGTAATTTACGTAATGAAATTGCTACTTTTTATACAAGTTACGAAATTACGATGAAGAAAATAGTTCAAATTTCATTGAATTAGTAGTAGTAGCAGTTTATTCCATCCGTACAGCATTCGCTTTTTAAAAAACCCTCCGTCTTTCCATCCTTATCTCTAACCTATAAGATAATCAATTAGAATTAAAGTAAAAAATTAAAATTAGAATTACAATATTTTACCCTGAGCACCGTACGCCGCTGTGTGCTTTTTATTCCTCCACCTCTTGGTCGTCATCGGTTCTCGCCCTTTTTAATTTCGCGAACGCCCTTAGTGTCTTTCGTCCAATGCTCTAACTCCCTCCTCTCTAGGAAATTTCTTTGAATTATTTCTCCATGCTTGCTTGGGTGAAACAAATCAACTTGATCGATTATTTGAATCAAAATACTTTGGATTGATTTTTTCTTGAGGGTCGCCCATCCGTGCCCAAAGTTAATTTCCGTTGCGCTCAAACGATGTGTAGGGGAGCTGGGGTCAGTTGGAAAGTTTTTGAGAAAATCGGTTGGTGTGACTTCATTTTATACCGTATCTGTTTGGTAATGGCCTTTAATTTTAGTTAGATTATCTGGATATATGATAGCATTATTGTACAAAATGGCTGACTACTCGAATCTTCTCGAGCTTTTTTCCAATTGGCGTGACAAATAACTTCAACAATTTTCACTCGATTTACTTCAAATTTGAAAGTTATGTTCCTAATTGCATTTCGCAGAGAAGTAGGTACGGAATTTTTGATTAATCGAAAACTTTTCATTTTATGAGCCGTTTATGAGCAATTATAACGAGACTTTTCACTGAACATTCATTTCTTCAGTTCAAATACCTACAACTTTTGAATAAAACAATATTTTTTTAATTCCGTGCGTACTTCTCTACGTATTCTAATGTAGATTGACGCGAATTTTTGTTTTTTTGTTCTAGGTGAAAAATTGTGGATGCTAAATGTCACGCCGCGGAGCGCCTAAAAAAAGATAACAAAAGAAAATATTAGTAGTCGGCCATTTTGTACATAAAAAAATATATATATTTTTTCTAACAGCTTGATATTCATACTAAATAGATGTATAATTAATTTTATGAGTGAATCACTTTTTCATACGAAAGAAAATTGTTAAATTCGCACATGATTTTATACCCGTTACTGTGGTCTAAGGCCTCAAGGTTCTTTAATATTATTTTCCTTTTCGGACGATTCCTTGGCATCTAAAAAATAAAACAAGATTTGGAAAACTTGCTTGCGTATGAAATGTTTGTTCGGCGTAAATGGAAACACGTTTCAATTAACCCCGAACCGTTTGTTTCATCTGCCCCCACACCCTCGCTTCGAATAATTTATCAAGCAGCAAAAAAACGTAAATATTGTAGGCAGCTATTGACCACAATAAACTCAACCAGAATATTCATAGTACAGATCATTGTAATCAACGCTGAAGAAGGAACAATAGTTTTGGAGCAATACGCAAGATACTCATAATCAAAAAACTTACTTTTTATGTAGAAAAAGCGATGCATCCACACAAAAATGTCTTCAATATCATAAAACCCTCAGGCCTGAAGTTTCGCACATCTTTCATACCGCGTCGAATGACTATATCAGGGAAACTTGGCTTTGCAGCGCAAAAATTTTTCCAGGCGGAGAATCCGAACGCGGCGCTGACTTTTTACTGGGGACCCTTGTATCAAACTGTTCGCATAGAGGGACCCGTCAAAAAAACATCCCCTCAGGATTCCGACGAATACTTCAGCTCTAGACCGTTTCCCAGTCAAATCGGGGCCCATGCGAGCAAACAGAGCGCCGTAATCGCCGGTAGAGATTCCCTCGTCGTCAAGGAAAGAGAATTATTGGCACGGTACGTCGAGGGCAAAGTAGACAGACCGGCGTGTTGGTAAGTAAAGTACAGTGTAGCAATGTGAAAAAAAAAAAAATAAATAACACAATCGATAAAGCGATGTCGAAGCTCAGATTTCATTGCGTTCATTGTGAAAAACAATTCTACTAGCAGTCTAACAAAACTCATTTTAAAAAAGCTTCGATATATGATGGAACAGGCTTGACCGATATCGAAATATTTTCCAAGGTCAGAGGATGAGATCGCAAAATTGGGAAAAGAAAAAAAACAATAAAAGATGCTGCGTCTGCAAACAAAAAAATATTCGAACGAACTTAAGGAGCAGATCCACTTTGGAGCCACGAAAATAGGCTATTTTCGTGATTTTTTTAAAGGATTTTATAAAAGATATAAATATAAAAGTTGTTGAGCTTGATAAATAAAGTCTTGAAATACATGAAAAGAAAATTTTTAATTCACTTTTATTCATTTTTAAGTGCAAAAACTATAGTTTAACGTAACGCCTCAAAAATAGGTGGGCTAGGTAGCTCCATCACAACACGGCAACGGCTTGTCTGAAACAAAAAAATCAAAGTCCATTAGATTCGGTATGACACCAGCTACAAAATGACCATCGGATGTAAAGTTTTATCAAAAAATAAAAAATGACAGATAAAAAACGAAAAAAGTAAAAAAAAACGCGTTTTTTTCGCAGTTTTTGCAAAAAAAGAGTAAAAATCAAAATTTTAAAACCATCGAGGGTCATCTTGTTGCGAATCGTGTTTCCAATATGTGGTTCAAATTTCAAGAGAATCGGTTTATTAGTTTTAGAGATACGATGGAGCTAGATTTTGAAAACGTTGTTTCGAGAAAAACGCGTTTGAAGTTTGTACTATGAAAAACTCTTACCTAAACTCAATCGGCAATTCCTGCACCGTACAAAATCCCTTCTGATTGCTCATCATCGTCGATTTCTTCAAGTCTTGATTGCTTTCGATTTTTTGAAATTTTCAAAGTGGACTGGCCCCTTAACGATTTGCTCGTTTTTCAGGGGCGGCTATATAGTGATTCCGAAGTCGGTCGAGTTCTGGCAGGGTCAGGCCGATCGACTGCACGACAGAATTCGGTTCAGACGAGCGAAGCCGGGCGAGAAAATCGACAACGTTCTTGTGCACCAAGGCGTCGACGGATGGGTGTACGAGCGATTGTCGCCGTAATGCTTATGCTTGTTAGTAGAAACTATATATATATATAAAGGTGGTTCAAAAAATATATAATTTTTTTTGCGGTACTCAACGGAAAATGTTACTACGTTGTGAAAAAGTAATTCATACAAAATGTGAGAGGTCTAAACATTTTTTAGGTAGTGCTCGAACGACTCTTAATTCTTTTTTCGATCGTTCGCCATTTTTTTCTCCCGCCAATAGACATCATAATGTAATTTTCTCAAAACTTTTTATGCTCTGTAGCATTTTCCAAGTTAACATAAACAGGGCGTTTTCATTTCAAGTAGTTTTAATAAAAATAATCATTCCAAACGATGTTTAAAAAAAATGTATTCCGGATAACAGTATGCGATTGTTGAAAAACTTACGTAATTACTCCGAAGATCGAGCCGAATAATAATTTCCCGTCTCGCAAAAAGCATGGTTTCTTCTGTGCTCGCTCACAACTTGCAACAGATATTGGTTTTGGTCTTCGTTTTTCGTAATCAAACCGTTGAAGTCTTTCATCGAAGTAACGGCTCGCTCAGCTGTGTCGTTCACAACTTGCATGATTTTAAAAGTGGTCAAGCACGTATTATAATCCTGATTAAATTCCCAAAGTGAAGGATTCAAGTTCAAAAAACTACACGGGAGCTCAAATCGTTCGAATAAACTTTTTTACATTTTTATTTTTACGTGTACTGTGACGTACCTCAATACCGCAACTACTAGAAACAGTCAAATGAATCGCGAAAAGAACTCACGGACAGTCAGAGAAACAAAGGTGGAGTAGCGTCAACAGCGCCGCGGTTTGAAACTCTCGAATCCGTATGACTTTGTTTTCTTACCCCAAAACAACATATTACTCCAAAAAAACACGCATACTTGTTAGTCGTTCAGTGATGTAAACACCGTGTTCTTGTTCATCAAGTGGTTGATGTAATTTTCACAACCGTATTACATATATTGATTCTTAATCTGCAAATACAAATGGTTTATAGTTTAAAAAAATATGTAAATAAAAATTGTGTATCGTTACAGAAAAAAATAAATCAAGACTTACATTGGATCACGGATTAACATTTTCTGCATCGGGATAAAAAAAATTAAAACTCCGATAATCATGAAAAAAAACATGAGAAAGGCGTTTGAGCACTGACTTAAAAATTGTTTAGAACCCTCAAATTTTGCAAAACTTTCTTTTTCTTAACATACTTCAATTTTCGGATAAGAAAAAAAATCGATTTTTCAACCACCCTAATATATATATATATATATATATATATATATATATATATATATATATATATATATATATATATATATATATATATATATATATATATATACAGGGTGTCCCATTTTAATCTTACACCTGAATTTTCTCGAAAAATATTGCTCGGACGAACTATTGTGTGGAACAAAACTTCTAGGGATTGAAGGGGGACGTTTGAAAAAAATTTATTTGAGGAGCCAAAATTCAAAATGGCGGCGTTACAAAGGCTGACATGTTTTTTTCAAACGGAAACGTAACTTTTTTTTTATTGCCAAAAAATTTGTCAGCTGAAAACTAAAAACTTTTGTTGAAAAAATTTTTTGATAAAGTTCATAGTTTTCAAGTGAGAACATCATTTTCAATTATTTCAGATGTATCCAGGATTTGTGTGTGTGTGTGTGTGTGTGTGTGTGTGTGTGTGTGTGTGTGCGTGCGTGTGGAACACTGTTGAAAATTTTTGTTTTTTTTTTGTTTTTTTGTTTTCAAATTTGGACGATATTTCATGAGAAAATTTTGGAGGAAAATCGATGAAAAATAGTTTTTTTTCTATTTTAATAGCGTTTGTGCCATTTTCAGGCCCAAAAACGTGTTTCTTTAAATCCTTGACGAACTTTGATCACGATGGGTAGAAAAACACACACACACACACACACACACAAATCCTGGATACATCTGAAATAATTGAAAATGATGTTCTCACTTGAAAACTATGAACTTTATCAAAAAATTTTTTCAACAAAAGTTTTTAGTTTTCAGCTGACAAATTTTTTGGCAATAAAAAAAAGTTATGTTTCCGTTTGAAAAAAACATGTCAGCCTTTGTAACGCCGCCATTTTGAATTTTGGCTCCTCAAATAATTTTTTTTCAACCGTCCCCTTCAATCCCTAGAAGTTTTGTTCCACACAATATTTCGTCCGAGCAATATTTTTCGAGAAAATTCAGGTGTAAGATTAAAATGGGACACCCTGTGTGTGTATATATATATATATATATATATATATATATATATATATATATATATATATATATATATATATATATATATATATATATATATATATATATATATATATATATTGGGTACAAACTACAGCGATAAGGTGCAGGGTTTGGTGCAATAGTCGAATTTAAAATTATATCTATTTTTCGAGAAGAGAAACGGTGGAGTTTTCAAGTTTTTCAGCGTCTCGACAGTTTGATGATCTCTCTCTGCAGGCCTGTAATAAGACAAATAAATTTCTACGTTACACGAACCGGTGCTGTTCCTCGATAATGATCCGCGCATGTACCTTCCGCGCTCTTCCACACAGTTTCGACGTGGAACAATTTTTCCTCCTTGACGAGCGTCTCAAATTGTCTCATCCCTCCGCCCACTCCGAAGTAATAGGTTTTTCCGGCTACGTAACTGGAAATTATTCCAATTAATTGAGGACTATCACCGTTGACAGTGAAAATTAACGGGCTACATCTACCTAGGTGGGTCAAACAATTGCATTTTCCATAAATATTTTTATTCGATAGTATCACCTTTTGGCTACATTCCCTGAAAATTTCATTGAAATATTCCTAAAGTTGGATGAGCTACAGGTTCTAACTGTCGGCCGGGTGAGCGGTGGCAGCATCATACTTCAAACTTTAAACGCGTTTTTCTCGAAACGCTGTTTTTAAAGTCGGTGGACATGATATTGCGAGAACCACTCGATGAATTGTTTCCAAATTTACAGGAGATAAGATGAGAAATATTCAAAGGTCGCTGACGATCTCACTTTTCCACCGATCTTCGTTTTTCTATAGTTACGTTAGAATAATATTTACAAAAAACAAGCTTTTATTTAATGTACTTAAAAGTAGAAAACATTGTTCTTACTAAGTCACCTATATGTGACTATAAATATAAACTTGGGGCACTCAACTTCTTAAATGTTTAAGATAATCCTATCGCTTCACACTAGTCATACCACTGATCATACCTGAGACTTGTACAATTTATATTTTTAACATACGCAAAAAAATTATTTCTAATAACTAATGTTTTCCATGTGTAAACTGTTAAATGAATGTTCACATTTAATTAGGAAAATGAAAGAATAGTTATTCCAACGATTCGCGCAGTATTTCTAGGTTTGATATTTGGCAATATTGGTCGTGTTCGTTGGGTCTCATCATTTTGATACGAACAAGTGCGCGTGCACATAATGATGCGCAACTGCGCAATGAAATGAGCGCTGCGCAATGGCCGTGTTCGTTGTGGCTCATCATTTTGATACGAACAAGTGCGCATGCGCATAATGATGCGCAATTGATGGAGCACTCGTTTCATTGCGCAGTTGCGCTTTGAGCATCATTATGCGCATGCGCACTTGTGCGTATCAAAATGATGAGACCCAACGAACACGACCAATGAAACGAGAGCAGTTGCGCGTTGCGCATGCGCACTTGTTCGTATCAAAATGAGACCCAACGAACACAACCATTGGTTGTATCTCCGTCTCTTTTTACTCAACCAGGCGAGTTTAACCTCCATGCTTTTCAACGTCGATCTGTCAAAACAATGTCAGGTGCGGGAAATGTAAAGCATTGTATTCGGGTCACGACTGGTACAAAGCGTGGAAAATTTGTGTCGGCGAAATACGTCGGTTAAAAATGAAATATGTGTGGAAATTCGAATGAGTGAGATGAGGTTAGGACTACAGTCAGCTGTTGCCTTGCTGTCACGTCTCTTTATCGTAGCAAGTGGTAATAAATCCAATACCGGAAGTTGAAATTAAACTTGATATTACATCAAAATTAGGTCAATAAGCGTCATTTTTTCTAAGAGCATTGGATTACTACAAGTGTTATGTATGTAAGTCTGATTATTTTTAAGAATCTGACGGATTCCCACTATTATATACACTTTGTAGCGACCGGAAATTGGGTTTTTGCATGTCGTCTCGGTATACATTCACAAAAATAAGCAATTTTAATTTTTTTCTCCGTAATTAGGTCGATAACCGACCCTGGAATTTTACAGAGACGATTATTAATAAATTTAGTGGAACTCGAAAAAAAATGAAAATTCTATGGATTGAAGCCTGGCGATAGGATTACCTTAATAAATTTGATCACTTCAGTTTCATTAAACGTATTTAATTTGGAACAATAGCAATTAGAGAAATTATTATCACACGTTTATACTCAGTTTCAGGATTTTTATTTAAGAAATCTAAGGTTGTTTTACAGTAAATTAAATACAGTTGATATGTTAACGGATTTATGTAACTTAAAGATTATATGGCTAAATTTTGGGCGCCCACAGCTTTTATTTATAGCCACATGTAGGTGACTTGGTGAAAAAAAATATTTTCTACTTTTTAGTACATTAAATAAAAGCTTGTTTGTTAAATATTTTTTTCACATATAAATTATTTTCTACTTTTTAGTCTTTAATTGATTTTACTAGCTAGTTGTTACTAGTAGTTTACTACTTTACGAGCTTTTACGTTAGGAACATGGAATGCTTGTGAATAATAACAAAGACTGTAATTGGAATGGAACTTACGACTAAGTGCTGCGTATAAGCTTTTCACATACAAACACAGTCAGCTACGAATTTGGTTGTAGGTGTTAGTGAGATTTTATATGGATGATTAGATATCGCTAATTTTACATGAAAAGTTGAACAATTTATGGATTTTTTTAAAAGTTGAATCATGCATTGTCACCTTTTAGATGCATGTTTGCAAAATTTAACAGCTCTGAGTAGTCGGCAAGTGGGTCAAATATCGATTCTCCGTTTTGTATCTCTAAAAAAGTCAAGTTAAATAAAAGCTTGTAAAATTACGACTTTTCTCAAAGATATTATATGCTCGACGTACAATTCGTGGCTACATTTAAAATAAATTACTTAAAAAATCGACGGTCGTCAACGACTCGTATTTATTGGTAACTTGAATAACCCGTTTGGTTTTTAGATTCGGATGGACCGTTTGAGCTAGAGTGTCTACCGCCAAACGTCGCGAAAAACAATTTCAGCATCTGCTGCCACGTTTTTGTTGTTGTTTTGTATTTTTTTCAATAGCTCTCAATATATGTACCTTTTTGTTTAAAAAAATGCGTTTCTTTTTCAACCACCGTTTTTTCAGAGAAAAAAATTGAAATTTTGCCATTTTTTAGGCTTCAAAGTAGATGTAGCCCCATAATGAAACTGAGCTGCGCTCACCCGATCCCGTTGTTCCTCAGTCTGTCTCTGAAGACTTGGTAGAGCTTTGTCTGATTAGCCGGATTGTAAATCGTCTCGCTGGTCACTATGAGATCGTACTTTTCCTCCTCTCTGGTGTATTTACTTGACGACAACTCGGTGAACGATTTCCAATCGCCGCAATAGAATTCACATTTTTGCCTGACAACGTGACGATCCTCGAGATTCAGTAAAACGTTTGGTATCGTCAGTAATTTTATAACTTCTGCATTCTGCGCAACGAATGAACTCTTAGTACGTGCATTGATTATTCCGTTAAACATATTACGGGTGAAAGCTCGTAGGTTGATTATAGTACTTGGGTCTTTATTTTGGCATAATTGATGATGAAAGAAGCTCGCTCGATTCACCGATAAATGTTGAAGGTTACTCATTTTTTTCTTTAGTCGTGGATACGTTCAATAACAGTTCGAGTTCAAGGTTTTCGTCATTTCTACCGCATCGCTTTCGATAAAATATTCGGAAACTTGCGCAAGTGCAAATTACTAATGCGCGAGATTTTTGTTGTTTCAATACTTTATTTTAAGAACGCACTTTCACACTTTGCTCGCTATCGCTGTGCCAGATATAAATCGTATATCGCACCTTCGCGAGTACAGGAATTTATCTAGATGTCTTAAGGGGTTAGGCCACAGTAACGGGTATAAAATCATGTGCGAATTTAACCATATTTTTCGTATGAAAGAGTGATTCACTCGTACAATTAATTACACATCTATTTAATATGAATATCAACTTGTTAGATTTTTTAAAATGTTTAAAATGACTGACTACTAATATTTTCGTTTGTTATCATTTTTTAGGCGCTCCGCGGCGTGACATTTAGCATCCACAATTTTTTACCTAGAACAAGAAAAAAAAATTCTCGTCAATCTACATTAGAATACCTAGAGAAGTACGTACGGAATTTGAAAAATATTGTTTTATTCAAAAGTTGTGGGTATTTGAATGAATTTTCAGTGAAAAATTTCGTATAAAAGTGCTCATAAAATGAAAAGTTTTCGATTAATCAGAAATTCCGTACGTACTTCTCTGCAAAATGCAATTAGGAACGTAACTTTTAAATTTGAAGTAAATCGAGTGAAAATTGTCGAAGTTATTTGTCACGCAATTGGATCGAGAAAAACGCGTTTAACGTTTTAGGTACTCTATGGTCGTGCCAGAGGTAGGCTTACGTTATACGCTCAAAGTCGGTGAAAAAAAATGTTCTTGCTATAAATCGAATAGTAACTTATTCTTATGATGATAAAGCACCGTATAGGGAGAAAAAAACGATTTTTGGAAAATTCTACTGTGGCCTTACCCCTTACATTTAAAGAGAAGTTATAGCGTAAACCAACGGTTTTTTGAACTCCCTTAAGGGGTTGGGCTACTGTGAAAATGCCGAACGCTCGTTCGTCGCTTGAGGCAACTGAAATTGAAGAGCAGAGTCCAACATATGGTGCAGGAATCGCGGATTTAAGGTAAACTTATGATTACGACGGTACAGCTGCTAGTAAAACTTTAAACGCGTTTTTCTCGAAACGATGGTGTTCAAAACGGTGTACACGATTTCTCGACACCTAATGAACGGGTTATCTTGAAATTCGCCACACTTTTTTTTGTGTAATACTAGTTTAGTCTTGGCTGACGTTTTTCTTCATATTATTTTTCCATTAGTTATTAACAATGTCATTTTTCCTGAAAAAAATCGAAAAAAAATCATTTTTTAATGATTTACACACAACAAAAAGCTCGATCAAGTATTAGCAAATATTATTCCTTTAAAGGGGAAATATACCTTTAGGCAAGGAAAACATTTGCTGATTTGCATGATTTCTTCTTTTAAAGAAAAGATTGCTTCACTATTTTGTAGACTTTACATTCTAATTAAATTCGGTATAAATCTTTCTAACCTTGTGGTCTAAAACATTACCCTAAATATGTAAGAAAATACAAAATAGAACTATTTTTATTGCACAATGTAGCCATTTTTTTCGGAAATTTCAATCTTTTTGTTTCAAAACGTACCGCTTCATCGATTTTGAATGTTTCTCACTTTTTCTTGGTTCATGTTCTGCGTATAAGTGTTAATGAAAGAATAATCTTCATTGGCTTTCTTTTCAGATTAATCCCGCAGATACTGCGTGTCACACCGCCAGACAGCACCCGCCGGAACTCGTTTAGAAGAATGTGCCATACCTCCGCCTCTTTTTAAAGATTAATAAATAAACAATTGCTTGTAACAGCCAAAAGCAGTAACCCTAAGTCTCAAAAATAGTGAAATCTTTGCTTTTGAAAAAAAAAAAAAAACATGAAAATCAGCCATTTTTTCCTCGCATAAAGGTATCTCCCCCCTTAAGAAAAAACTCGTTTTTGTTTCAGATGAACCGGGTGGCCAAATTCAATACCCCGTTGAGCCCATCACGTGCAAAGGTCCTTCACGAGATTGTTCATAACTTCTTTGATTATTTTTTTATGAAATTCGGTACACGACATTGTTAATGTACATAAAAATTAAGTTCCAAACGATTATTCAATCCTCTCACTTATCCCTTCAGAATGAATGTTTTTGAACAACCCTGATTTTCAGGTCGTCACAGTAGCCTAACCCCTTAAGACCAGATAATATTTTGGTAATCGATCGATAGGCCAAGAATCATTGTATTCTTTTTAATAGTTTCTATCGATACTGATAATGGAATTCAGATCGTTGGCTCAAAACGTTCGATTACGCTGCAATTTCAGGTTCATTAATTTTCAAAAGATCATCAGAGCTTTTGGGGGTAGCCTTCAATCGGTCGTCATTGGCAATATCTTACGTAATCCTGAAAATGAACAGTCGCCCCTTCGAGGAGTGTTACAATGCCGAGAACACCCGCGCCGCATCCTAAATCCAGAATTCTTTTGCCCGACAAGTCCATGCCACTCTGGAGCAAATATTTTCCCAGGTCGTAACTGCATTCCCATATCTTCAAGCCACCTGCGTCCAAATAGTTTTTCCTTCAATTCCGTAGGTATCAAGTTTTTTCCACAGCCAGAGAGAGAGAGCGAGAGAGAGTGCTATTCACCCTCGTAAACAGCGGGCAGTAGATCGGAATGCTGTGACTCTGCTCTGAGAATATTTTCGTGATCTTCGTTGTTCAAAGTTAAGATTAAATTATCCGAGCGGATAATTTTAACGTTTTTATCGCAGACGAGCAATTCCGCGTAATCGTCACTCGTGTGTTCTTTGATCTGTTCATCCGTCACTTCAATTTCCGATGCTGGAAACCAACTGAGTCGCGAACCCGATACCCCATCGCTCACGTCTTAAACATTCAATCGGTTATTCGAATAATCCCGCTAAAAAGCGGCAAACGCATAACCTCAAAGTTTTCAATGTGCACACACATTTGGGTTTGTTTCAGTGACAATTTTCGAGAACTCGATTTAGACAACTTACCCTTTTCAGTGCCGCTTTGCGAGAATCCGAATTTGAACATTGCAAAATAATATTCTTATCTTGTTATAATCGACTTCGAGTTGCGTTGAGCAAAGGAAGCGAAGCACGTGGAGCACGAAGTTGAATGTTTTGCCGCGATCAGCTGTTGCGAAAGACGACGACGACGGCACGTCGCGTCGGGAGTGTAGAACTTTCCACTCTACATACCGACGGAGCTCGGCCTGGATATCGCTGCAACTCATTTACCATCTGCGTGCAATACGAAGTGAGGAAAAAATGTAGGCCGTATAAATTTGTTCATACGGCCATTTTCATGATTTTTTTGATAGGTTTATATTATAGATATTGATATAAAAGTTGTTACACTTAATAAATACACTTTCGAAAAACACATAAAGATTTTTTTAATTTATTTAAGTCACTATTTATAGACAAAAATGGTAGTTAAAAAAATGTCCTAAAAGCTTGTAGGTCTGCGCTGTTGATGGAATCTCGAAGATGGATCATCCGAAAAAACAAAAAAATCAAACGGTTTTAGATTCAGTATGTGAATGGCTATAGGGCATATCATACGATTTTTGATATATGCAAAATTAACAAAATAGCAGACATTTTTCGAAAAAAAAAACCAACAAAAAAAGTGTTTTTTCACCGTTTTTGGAACAAAAATAGTAAATATCAAAATTTGAAGAAAAAAATCCTCGATATGCGCTATATCTATAGTTGTAAAGAATATGTGGTTAAAATTTCATAAGTATCGGTTCAGTAATTTCGAAGATTTTATCAACAAGCCGTCAAAAAACGTTTCGAGAAAAACGCGTTTAAAGTTTGTTTGGGTTACACAAATGTATTTAAAAACAATTTTAATGTATTTCGATAGGGTATTTATTAAGTGTAACAACTTTTATATCAATATCTATGATATAAACCTATCAAAAAAAATCATGAAAATAGCCTTTTTTAGCGTCTAAAGTGAGAAGACCCCTTAATATTCTAAAACAACCCCTAAAGGTTTTTTCATTCGAAATGTTTTTCACACACGTACTGAGACTCTTTCAGTCCCGGAATAGCATCGAGCCATTTTTTGTATCGTTCGACGTTTCTGGGCACGCGAAACACAAGGTTTGTTCGCGCTAGCTGCACTCTACCCTCGGCAGTGTAAACGGAACTAGGGCAGTGTCTAGGGAGTGCAGTTTATTTCCTCGCGGGTAAGCAACTCTAGCGCGAACACGATAGTCAAGGAGACTAGAGAGAAGGAGTCGACACTCCCGCCCACGGTCTTACATACAGGTCTGGAAACTCGATGAAATTCGGGTGGTGGGGGTGGTTCCACTATTGAAACAGAAATCGTGATGTCGCTAGTATCGAGGAGTCAGTTTTGACAGCGAACACATAACCTGAATATGGTCGTCGAGTAACCGCGAAGTAATGCCGAAGTCTTGCATAGTACCGGGGTGCAATAAGGCTTACAGAAGCCTAAAAGTGAAACGATCAATGTTTAAAGTGCCGTCGAACGGTGAACGCTTCGAAAAGTGGAAAACCGCGATTCCCGTCGAGAAGTTAATGCCTTCACATTTCGTTTGTGAGAAGCACTTTGAAGAACGATATGTTCTCCGAAAGTACGTCAAACATGACGTAAATGGGAGTGTTATTGCAGAGGTACGTTTCAATTTTTGTAATTTACACAGCTAGGTTGAATATATTATAATCACTTGACTATTGATTATAGTCACTATTGAATATATTATATACACTTAATAAATACACTTACGAAATACATAAAAAATGTCTTGTTTTCATTTATTTAAGTCACTATTTATAGACGGAAATGGTATTTAGAAAAATATCCTAAAAAATTGTAGGTCTGCGTTGTTAATGAAATCTCGGAGATGGATCATCCGAAACAAAAAATCAAACGGTTTAAGATTCAGTATGTTAATGGCTATAGCGCATATCATACGATTTTTTATATATGCAAAAATAACAAATGGCAGACATTAAAAAAAAGTGTTTTTTTCACCGTTTTTGGCAAAAAAATAGTAAATATCAAAATTTAAAAAAAACCCTTGATATGCGCTATAGCTATAGTTTAAAAAAATATGTGGTTAAAATGTCATAAAGATCGGTTCAGTAGCTTCGAAGATTTGATCAACAAGTCGTCGAAAAACGTTGTTTCGAGAAAAAAACGCGTTTAAAGTTTGTTTGGTTTACATAAATACATTACATGTAAAAAAATGTATTTCGATAGTGTATTCATTGAGTGTAACAACTTTTATATCAATATCTATAATATAGACCTATAAAAAAAAATAATGAAAAAATACTTTTTTTAGCGTCTAAAGTGAGAAGACCCCTTAATATTCTAAAACAACCACTAAAAGGTTTTTTATTCCAGATTATCATTAGGCGTGATAATTGTTTGCGTCTTATTTTTATTAGGCGCCACTGTAATTTAATCAACGATTCAGAAGAGCCCTCCTCATGCCGCTATAAAATACAGGTATACGGATGGATCATCCGAAACAAAAAAATCAAACGGTTTAAGATTCAGTTCGTTAATGGCTGTAGCGCATATCATACGATTTTTTATATATGCAAAAATAACAAATGGCGAACATTTTTAAAAAACGTGTTTTTTCACCGTTTTTGGCAAAAAAATAGTAAATATCAAAATTTAAAAAAACCTTGATATGCGCTATAGCTATAGTTGTAAAAAATATATGCTCGGGAAAAAAAAGTTCATGTCTGAGTGGATATGTTCATATATGTTTCAGATATTGTCATATATGTATCAGATATATTTATATCTGACATTTTACAGTATCATGTATGATTAGGTCTGATCATATTCCACATCACATATGCATATAGAAGATCATATCTGATCAAATACAGTATCCGGCCTGACCATATATGAACTCATATCTGTTTATATCAGGCTAAGTACCAAGGCGAGTTGGTACCGTAAATTCGTATCTGAACATACATGGTGTGATATGTGAACGTATCTGTTCGTATAAGATCATATGCGATCAAATACGGCACCAGACTCCGTTATATAGATCTCATATATGTATTCATCTGGTCAGGTACCAAGGCGAGTTGGCAGCATGAAACCATATCTGAACATATATGATGTGATAAATGAGCAGGCACATTCATATAAAATGTTATCCCATCAGATACGATACCAAACCTGGAAAATATACGAAGTCTTATACACTCATACCTTATCGTTTATGCAATTTAATTGTTCACACATGAGAACATCTGAATATATGAAACGATATATGAGGATATGAAACGATATCCGATCAGATATGGCACCTCACCTGACTGTATTATATGTGATCATGTGAGTTACTATAATATTATTAATTATTAACACGTCAAGTGATGATGTGTTAAGAACCCCGCTCGATATATGTAAACATTTTAATATTTTCATGACTGCACTAACAAGATTTGATTCGTCTCAACAGGGTAAGATTTGCTCTGATATGGTCGGAGTCATACCTGGTCTGATAGTTCAGATAAACTATGATTCTATCATATGGGCAGGTCTATTGTTCATAGATGTCCAGGTCTACTGGGATCCACGGTATTTTATTCTTATACGGGCAGGCAGATCTAGTCCAATAAAATCAGAACTGGTCCAACAAGATCAGATCTTGCCTGGGGATTGGATCTGGTCAGACCTGCTGCGATATGGACGGGTCTACTCTCAAAATTATCAAAATGGCTCTGATATAATCATACATGCTCGGATATAAGCATACATGATCTGTCATGACACTACATGAACAGATATGGCCATTTTTCTTGTCTGATCATAACTGATTCTACAGATATGATTCAGATATATTCAGATATAAACTTTTTTCCCGGGTGGTTAAAATTTCATAAAGATCGGTTCAGTAGTTTTGAAGATTTGATCAACAAGCCGTCGAAAACGGTTGTTTCGAGAAAAAAACACGTTTAAAGTTTGTTTGGGTTACATAAATACATTACATTAAAAAAAAGTCGGTTTACTGACGATAGTTGAACGTGACAACGTCATAAGAAAATACTGATGGAATGGTTTCATTATTCAAAAGAAAATTTTAATTTTATTTGTTTGATAGATATTTTGTATGGATATAGAGAAGGAGGTAAATGGAAATCACAATTGAATTGATCAAGTTACATTTATTTGTACGCATAAATACAATTATGTCAATTTTTATTTATTTTTTTTTACAATGTACATAGTTTTTACAAGTATGAATGTGCTTTGAGCAATTGTTTTACAACTTTTATTTACAACTTTTAAACATGTGTGATATTTAACTTCTTACGATTTGTGTTATTCTGTTGAGAATAGGATGATGATAGGAAAAGTAGGAAATGAAAGGGAGTGTTTCGAGTGTAATGTGTCTTGAAAAAGTCAAATCGATGGTGGTGCCTCTTAGTGTTGTTGACTTATTAACGTACTTACTAACGACGACTTATTAACGACTTATAACCTACAATCGCTGCACTAGCGGACCGATGCTATTTATTTTAATGATGAAAGCACGAATATTCGACAATATATCACTGAACATATATTTAATATCGAAAGAATCATTACCTTTATCGCCGCAATTATCGTTGCTATAAACAATTGACACCACATTCACTTTTCACTGCACTTCATACTTGACGAAAAGATGTAATGTTTTATTGTATAGCAGCTGTCCACGCGGACGCATCGCTCATGGCCTCTGCACACTGCGCGCGATGGGCGACAAGCGATGAGCGATATCCAATGAGAGCTCGAGTATGACGGAAATGCTCTATGAGAGTGACGTTGCCATTGGATATCGCTCATCGCTCGTCGCTCGTCGCTCGCAGTGTGCAGAGGCCATCACTCAAGTAGGAGAGAGACAGATGTCGAACGCTGCCGAACGTGGAGGCCGATTGTGCCTCTTTGTCGCTCGTTCCGCGCTCTCGCTTGCACTTCAAGCCTTAAATGGAACGCCTCAGAGCGAGGTAACGCCGCATGAGTCATGTTTTTTCGTGCGTGCAGCCGGCTCCATCGAATTATAAGACGTTGTCACGTCAAAAATGTATTTCGATAGTGTATTCATTGAGTGTAACAACTTTTATATCAATATCTATAATATAAACCTATCAAATAAATCATGAAAAAATACTTTTTTTAGCGTTTAAAGTGAGAAGACCCCTTAATATTCTAAAACAACCAAAATACGGCCCTCCACGAAAGGAATACCGTAAAAATATTGATTATTCCAAAAAATCTGCCCGATTACGCAGGTGTTCCAACTCGCGTTTGATTGGCTCACCCCTAGGTCGCAGCGTTTCAGGTGTCCGAAGCGAGAAGTACCACTTTGCCTCATTGCTAAGTTACTCCCCATCCTGTATGCAAGACAGGGGGCTGGCATCTGTCAGAATTTTTGCTACGCAAAATATCCTGTTTGTAGTGTGCTACTCGGCCACTCGTGCCGCTAGTTGTTCTCGAACAATCCTGATGCGCGCGCAGGGGCTATGTATATATACACACATGCACGCATATAATTCGATGCTTTCCATAGTTTCGAATGTCGGATCGGCTAGTACGGTGAAAAATGCACCTTTTCAGGGTTACGCGGGTTCCCTGAGGTACAACCGTGCACAACACACGGCATTAGTACACGAGTATAAGTAATGTCCGTAATCTCATCAATTCTGCACCGCGGCTTAAACGCCAAACGTCAAAATAGTCGTATTCGGCGTCGGGGTGGTTAAGCCGGGCGGGCCTCGCGCCGGCGCAATAAGAAGATGGTCAATTGTCAGTGACCTACCAGCGCTACGGCGAGAGATAGAACTAAATAAATCGGTCAAAAAGCGTAGCATTTTTATATACGGTAAGGAATAGGTGGTGCCAGCCCCCTGATGCAAGATCATGACAATCTGACATCTGGTGGCGAAAAAACAAACTATACTCAGGGCAAAGCCGTCAATAGAAATTATATGTAGCAATGCGATAAAAGTGTTTTATTTTGGAAAAAAGATAAATATCACTGAAAATGGAATCGGCAACGTTTTCTCCTCGTCAACGCGTTCGAAAGAGAATTAAATGTGCTGTAGAAGGTTGCAAAAGCACTTCGTGTGGGGAGTTGGACGTGCATTTCCACAACTTGCCTGTTCCAGGGAAACGCTTCGTGTACACGAAAAATGAATTTGGAAACGTGGAAAAAACAGATCAATTAGAGGCTTGGGTAAAGGCGTTGCAAATTAAAAAATTGAACACAAACACAAAGCTGTGCTCACTGCATTTTCGAAAGGAAGATTACATACTACCGCGTACGTAACCTCAAAAAATTCAACGGCGTAAAGCCTTCGTTATTCACTTAAGGGATTCCTTCGGCGGAGGGCCGTATTTTGTGGGGGCATCACGAGGGCCTGTCTGAATCATTGGTGAACTACAGTGGCTCTTAATAAAAATAAGTCACAATCAATTATTATAACTAACCATAAACTGGAATAAAAAATACCGCGCAACTTTGGTAGATTTAGACAATTTTTAATTTTCTCGGAAAAGTCGCGGATAGGAAAATTCTGTTAGACACATTTTTTATTGGGGATATTTGCTTTAAGCATTCGATAACCCCCTGTTTTTATTGTTTTCACCAGTGAGCAGTTCATATCGGGCATCTAGAATTATCAAGCGTATAAATTATTCGATCGAAATGTGGCCAGTGTTTTATCTCCATAAAGCGCCATATAATGACGTTGAAATTTTCAGTGTCGGAATGCAACGATTTTTTTTAAATTAATTTTTCACTTCATTGTGATGGTTGTCCAGAGCCTTCGTTTTTTTGCGAATTGAGGTCGTAAATCTCTAACAAGAATATGTAAAAACGTTTGAGTGATTGTCACATTAAAAAATTCGATAATTAAAAGGAATTGATCTTGGTTGCACTCCAACGACGCAAATTTCAACATCATGCCGTATAAATGAAACGATTTTTAGAGTTGTAATTTTTTGTTAAAAGTTTGGTACATTGGCTTGAATTTCTATCGGTACACTAGGGTGTATTTTCACTTGATTATAGAAGCGAATCAGTTAATTGTTAAATATTAGGGTTCGTGAAAGGAATACCTCAACTAGTCAATATTACGCACGAATTTTGTCTTATTCTGTATATTTCTTACAGATAGACCCGGAAAGAGACGATACTTGAAAACTATTGCTGTCCCATCGTGCAATTTACCGCCTTTAGAAATCCTGGATGCTAGTAAAGCTCCAGGAGAAAGAGCGCAGAGAAGAAATCTGAAAGACAATAAGGTCAACCGTAACTTCGAAGTGGCAGACCTCAGTCTGGAGGAGCCTGAAGATAATTCATCAGAAAGTAGCGCAGATATTGTCGACCAAGTTGTGACCGACAAGCAAAGTACCTCGATCGGTGGCGAAAGTGTAACTACGAAAAAGTGCGGCATTCAAGTTAGAAACAGGTTTTTCAAACCAAAGTTGATAGATTTTATCAGTTCGGATGCTGAATTGAGTTCTTTAACGGGCATTGAATCCTTTGCTGTTTTCGATGCCATTGTAGAGACATTGACAAAAATGTTCGGCAATGAACTGGACCATCACAATACTACAATGAGCATTCGCGACAAAGTACTGTTGTGTTATGTAAAACTCAAGCAAAACATGACTTACAATTGTTTGGCAGTTTTGAGTCATTGCTCAACTGGAAAAACATGTGAACGAATCTTTATTGACTTGATCAAAGCTTTAAGCACTTGCCTAAAGAGCGTCATAAAATGGCCATCTCGAGAAACGATTTCGAAAAACTTACCTCCCTGTTTCAAAGGCTTCGAAGATGTTCGGGTCATTGTTGATTGTACAGAGGTGTCTATACAACAACCGAAAAATCTTCGTCGTCCACTGACCATCCATTCCACGAACGAAAAGTCACAAACATGCAAGCTTATGACGGGCGTGACCCCTGCGGGTTATGTTTCTTATGTGAGTAAAGTTTACGGAGGAGAAACAAGCGATAAAGCTGTATTCAGTGATTCCGATATTGTTAATTTATTGGAACCGGGAGATGGCATAATGGTCGGATTTACTATAGATCAAGACTGCATTTCAAACTGGACATTTTACAGGCCACCTGTTTTGAAAGAAAAAAAACTATTTCCAAACGCAGACGCGATATTAACACCGCAAATAGAAAAAATTCGAATTCATATAGAATGGTCGAGTCAAAGAATCAAGACGTTTAAAATAATGAGGGAGCCAATGCCCAGTAATCTTATCCCAGTTATTGAGGATATTTTCGTAGTAATGTGTGCAACTATAAATTTAAGTTCTCCGATTTTAAAAGATGACAAATTTATGTACGAGAAATCTTCGGAACAAAATATCCTATCGGGAAGTTGACTAGCTGACTTTCAGCCTGCATCATTATTATTAGTATCAGTATTCTCTTTGTAATCATCATTTTGTGTACATGCCGCGGGTAAGAAAAAGTATTTGTACATCTCACACGAAATTGTTGTTAATTTTAATTTATTATTTGTCTCGTGATTTGCTAAGATTTTTGTAAACAGACATCGTGTATATTTAGGATAAGCCATCAAACACAGAAACATAATAAAGCATTTTATTTATTTCGGGGGACGATATGAAAAAGGTGACGTCTGGAAATATTTTTTTTACCCACCTTATCTCATGCAAAGTTACGTTATATTAGGTGCGCAACTAAGTTCTCGCTGTTTTTTTGATCAAAATGCCACTTTATTGTGAAAAAATGGTTACAAATGAATCATTCAAAATATTGCCCATCGCTAGCAACAACTTTTTCCCATCTTTCTGGCAGAGCTCGAATACCGTCACGGTAGAAGTGTTCGTCTTTTGAGGCTATCCACGAATCAAGCCATTTTCAGATGTCTTCATATAAGCGGAACTGCTGATTAGCCAGACCATGTGCCATCGAACGGAACAAATAATAATCGGACGGCGCAATATCTGGGGAATATGGCGGGTGGGGTAGGCCTTCCCATTTGAGCGTTTCTAAGTAGGTTTTAACGGGTTTGGCAACGTGAGGCCGAGCATTGCCATGCTGTAAAATTACTTTTTCGTGCCTCTGCTCGTATTGTGGCCGCTTTTCACGCAGTGCTCGGATCAATCGCATCAATTGAGTTCGATACCATTCCCCAGTGATGGTTTCGTTCGGTTTTAACAGCTCATAATAAATAACACCACCCTGGTCCCACCAAATACACAGCAAAACCTTCGCAGCGTGAATATTCGGCCGAGCCGACGACGTAGAAGCATGACCGGGCAGTCCCCATGATTTTGTTCGCTTTGTGTTGCTGTAATGAATCCATTTTTCATCGTCCGTAACGATGAGATGAAGAAAACCCTTCCTTTTTTGCCGCTGGAGCGGTTGTTCACAGGCGAAGAAACAACGCTCAACGTCTCTCGGCTTCAAATCATAAGGAACCCAAGTTCCTTGTTTTTGAATCATTCCCAACGCATGCAATCGCTTGGAAATGTCTTTGCGGGTAACTCCTAATGCTGAAGCAAGCTCTTTTTGCGTTTGGCACGGATCCTCATCGAGCAATGCCTCCAATTCAGCGTCTTCGAAGGTTTTTGGCCTTCCTTCACGTAAACGGTCGTCATCATCGAAATCACCGTCTTTGAAGCGACGGAACCAATCACGGCACGTTGTTTCACTTAGAGCAGCATCTCCGTAAACTTTTTGGAGTTCTCTATGCGCTTCAGCCGCCATTTTCTTCGAATGAAAGAAGAAAAGCAACACTTCCCGCAAATGACGATTATTCGGCACAAAATCAGACATTTTCACACAACCAAAAGTATACGACGCAAAAACAAAATCACTAATGTGTCAAAGCGGTTTGTTTACCATATGTCTAAGCTTGGTTCATGACGTTTTGGTTATGTCACAATCGACCAGCACTAACTAGTGGAGCCATCTCTTGAAAAACAGCGGGAACTTAGTTGCGCACCTAATAGCAAAGGAACTTTAAATTTACGAGCATCTCACTCACAAATTCTCTATCGGAATTTACTTTAATTGCAATGTGGCTTCTGTCAAACGGAGCATAAACAAAAAATAACATTTCTTCAAGATTTAATAATCCAAGATAATGGGTTTTAAAATTGCAACTTTTAACACTGCAGAGTCTGCATTGAAATTTAGACAGAATAATTTTCCGTAAAAAAAATTTGCCCACTATAATAAGAACACCGCAGAACAGTATTGTTTAATATTTGGAGAAAAAAATTATCGTGTTCCCAAAGTTAAAAATGTTGTCATAAAAAATTATTTGCATTATAAATATTAATATTTTATATTGTTTATGTTATCTTCATTGACAAATAAAAGTGTTGGTTCATTCATAACTAATTAAAAACTTTGTTCGATCAAAAATTACTTAAAAAAAAAATGTGTGTTGCAGTATCATTTTAAATATGCCGCGCAAACTCACGTCATTGGATACGTAAAACGATGCGGTATTGTCATATGTCTTCGTATTATAGGGGACAAACATTTATTACGGAAAATAATTCTGTCTAAATTTCAATGCAGACCCTGCAGTGTTAAAAGTTGCTATTTTAAAACCCATTATCTCCCAATCTAAACAGTCGACTGTTCTGAAATTTCACTCAAACATGCATAATGATATGAACAATGTCTGGTTAAAATTTGAACAAAATCTATAGAAATTAAGATTGCGCGCTCGTACTACCTTAAGGTAGGATTCTATTGTAAAACGCGGTCAATATTTCAGTCTGTCAATATGTCAGTTTCATGAGGAACTGCTAAATTGCTTGGACTTTAAGGGGTTACGCCCACTTGCGATTTTGAAAAAATCGATTTTTTTTTATTGCATTTTTTTAAGTATAAGTATCTGAGAATATGTCCTGAAAATTTCAAGTCGATCCGAACAAAATTGACTGAGATATGAGCGTTGAAAGAGAAGAATCCGTTGTGAAATTGAAACTTTAAACGCGTTTTTCTCAAAATGGCATTTTTGAAGTCGGTGACCAAGATTACTCGAACACTAATGAACCGATCTTCTTGAAATTTTGCAGGCTTATTTAATACATAAAAATGTAGTCTTTGATCGTTCGATTTTTTTTTTCGAGAAAAAAGGCCGTTTTATAGCCAAAAAACGGCCGTTTTTTTTTCGTTAAAATCGAACCATTAACTATGACTGTCCGCCATTTTGTGAAAAATGAATATTTTTTAAAATCCTTCGATTAAAGACTAGTTTATACTTATATTTGACTAAATCCATCCGCATTTTTTTTCAGATGATCCACTTCGCCGCAATGTTGGTCACCGCAAACCGTGTATATAAAAACATTATTTCATTGACGGCAATTTGCCACTAAACAATATAATATTTTTCAATAAAAAAATTACTGAAGGTTCTTCAAGATGTGTTCTTTAAGATGGTCTATTGATCGATTAAAAAAGTTTTGTGGTTTTCTTTTAAAAAATTCATGAAAAAGGCCTTTTTTTGCGCTACAAGTGGGGGTAACGCCTTAATTATTTTTTCTTTTCGAAACGATATAGTGGAACTTATCAAAACTTCGCAGGTGATCCTTTATTGAACGAATCTGCGTCTAAAAAATTCAGTATCCTTTAACATTGATCGGACAAAGGGTCGGACCTTCGTAAGGGTAAAGCGTACATCGACCGTGCCGCCACGTGTGCAGAAGGGACAACCTTTTTGCCTATTCCAAGTGTTCTTTCAAACAATGGATATAAAAAAACACACCCACACTCCATAGCTACCGGATCGAAAAAGGAGATAAGATTTTTACCAACCAAACATGCGAAACGATCACCTCAATTGTATTATTATAATTCGCTAATAACATAATGATAATGCCACCTTCTTATTGTTCCGAGAGTCTAGAAAAAAAAACATATTGTACAGGATGGCTCAAAAAGTGACGTCGGAATGGAAGATCTAGACTGCCTTGTATCAATTCCCATCCAAATAACCCTCGTGTATGTTCTACGATCTTTTTTAGCTTTCGAGAAAAAAAACATTAACATTTTATTTTCGAGTTCTCCTGCAGCATGAGTTTTTATTTATTTTCCTCTTTTATCTATGTACTTTCCTCTTGGAAATTTTCAAAATCAATTGTCATTTAGAATGAATACGTTTTTTTGTATCATCTGAACTTTGGTGTCTGAACCTCTCGACCCTATTTTCAAAAACTTTTGACCAAAATCTGAGACATTTGTGTTGATGTTCAATTGCTCACTGATTTATTGCTTAACACTGCACTTCGTAGCGACAACAAACATTTAAAAAATCGCGAGGAAAGTACACACACAAAACAGACAAATAAAAAATGCTCTCTTGTCGAAAACTAAAAGGATCGTAGAAGATACGTGGGAGTGATTCGAATAGGTGTTAAGGAGGTTGCAGCGGTCCAATTGAGTCAAATGACGGATTATGCATTTTTTTCTGTCGATGCTAATATTTCATAAAATATACAATTAAAGGACAAAATTATACCTTTTTATGTTTTAATTACGTATAAAAGAAGAACTTTTGTGTTACTACCGACTTGGAAAAATATACCATATCGATGATTATTATGAAAAAACTGCGTAAGCGAATGCTTATGCAACTCGGAATGAAGTTTTGAGTCATTTATAATTTTGCCTATTTATATTTATGTCACGAGATTGTTTATTAGTACCATTAATTAATATTAAGTGTTGCCCAAATACGGCAACTTCGCGGACATTGAGATTGGAAGCACTGCTCTCCATTCGCCAGCCAAGATTCGTAATCTTTCATAAAACCTTGATGGTTTGATATTGAATATAAATGGTTCACGATGGGCAAGATGGGTTTTTCTTCTCAATGTTTACAAAGGTTAAGTTTTCGTTAATCCGCTGTTATAAATAGTTTATCTTGATGCTGAATAGCCAAAAAAATTACATCATCCGTAGCGTGAACGTCTTGTACATCAAACCGCACGTAAAATTGCATGCATTAAGGGGAGATATACACCTAGATGGTCGAGGTCGAGGATTTAGAATCTAGGAACATTCCGTCGACCGTAGAAGACTTACACTATGAGCCTGGTATCGATGATTCCATGTAAGTTGACAAATTTCATGATTTATTCATTCCCAAATTTTCAAACGCGTTTTCCTCAAAACCACGTTTTTCAAATCGGTACCCAAAATTTCTCGAAAACCAATGAACCGATTTCCTTGAGGTTTTTTGTGGTTATTCTATACACCATTATCTAGTACTTATCTCAGGATTTTTTTTCTGTTACTTAGTTTTTGTTTTATAGGAAAAATAATAACTAATTTTTGGCCCAAAAATCACTGTTATGTTCAAACGTCCGCCATTTTTTCATAAATCGATATTTTCAAAATCGGCTATGACAAGTACTAGATTATAGTATCTAATTTAATAATCTTTTTGTTTTTTTTTTTTCAGATGATTTTTGAAGAAACGCCAGTGGGTACCGTATACGCAGATTTTTTTACGACGCTCCAAGGATCATACAATATTCTTGTATATTTTTGATATTTTTAAATAAAGAAAATTAAACATATTTTTGAATGTATATACTTTTAGATAATTAAAACCCCAATCCGAAATTTCAAATAGCTTTCCTTGAAAAAAATCACAAAAATGACCGTTTTTCCGGCCCCTAGGTGTATATCTCCCCTTAAGACCTTAGGCCACAGTAACGGGTATGAAATCATGTGCGAATTTAACATTTTTTTTCGTATGAAAAAGTAATTCGGTCATGAAATTAATTACCCATCTATTCAGTATGAATATTAAGCTGTTAGAAAATAAATATATATTTTTTTCGATGTATATTACATATTACTATTAATATTTCCGACTACTAATATTTTCTTTTGTTATCTTTTTTTAGGCGCTCCGCGGCGTGACATTTAGCATCCACAATTTTAGACCTAGAACAAAAAACAAAAATTCTCGTCAATCTACATTAGAAAACCAACAGAACGTACGGAGTGTAAAAAATATTATTTTATTCAAAAGTTGTAGGTATTTGAACTTAGAAAATAAATTTTCAGTGAAAAATTTCGTTATAATTGCTCATAAAATGAAAATTTTTCGATTAATCAGAAATTCCGTATGTTCCACTCTGCGAAATGCAATTAGGAACATAACTTTTAAGGCGATCCTCTAGTTTCTCGGGTCGAAAAAATCGTTTTTTTTTTTTACATAAATCACATCTACAACATGTGTAGAAAATGTGTGCCAAAGGATTTTTAGATATTCGGAGTAGTTCACAAGTATAAATCACATGCGCGAACTTTCAAACGCGTTTTTCTCGAAACACCATTTTTCGAAACGGTGACCACGATATTTCAGAAACTACTGCACCGATCTTGTTCAAATGTATACAGCATCTTTAATATGTTATAAGCCAGCGATTGAACTAGGATTATCATGATTGCTTCGATAGTTTTTTTTTGTACGAGCGAAAAACTTAAGAAAAAATGAGTAAAAAATAGAATGTAATTTTCAAAAGTGTATAAAAAAGTCAATTATTGTAATTTAGAATTCACTCTAGTTCAATCGCTAGTCTTAAATATGAAGATTAAAATGCCGTTTGGTTTTTTGATTTCAGATAAGCAGAACAGCCGCAATCTTGGTCACCGTCAAGCACCTCTTTTACTTGATGTCTTCCTGTCGGCCACTATAACTTTTATTCTATTATATATTTTGACTTCAAAAAATTTGTAAAGCTTATTTAAATGTTAATAAAGATTATGCAGAAACAATGAGATTGATTATTTCGATGCTTTGCCCGTAAAAATTTATTGAAAAAGCCGTAAAAAAACAGCCGAGAAACTAGAGGACCCCGTTAAATTTGAAGTGAATCGAGTGAAAATTATTGAAGTTATTTGTCACGCCAATTGGAAAAAAGCTGTTTTGAGAAGTTTCGAGTAGTCGGCCATTTTGTACATCGAAAAAAAAATTCGAACTGCTTGATATTCATACTAAATAGATGTGTAATTAATTTTATGAGTGAATCACTTTTTCATACGAAAAAAATGGTTAAATTCGCACATGATTTTATACCCGTTACTGTGGCCTAACGCCTTAAACCATTTTTTACCTCTGATGTTTTGTGGTGGAAAAATTTCGAAAAATTCATAAAAACTCAGTATAGTCCAGACAATAATATATCTTTTTTTCAAATTTAATCTTGGATCGTGGCTAACACTGCAACCTTAATTCGAGGCTTCTAGAATTCCCTTTTGGACGTCACTTTTCAGGCCATTCTGTATGCACATAATCGTGAAAAGATATTTTTCCTCATGCTCCTCCATCGATGCCTCGGATCGTTATCCCCCGCGCAAAGCAGTGCCCATCTAAGCGGTCACCCATCCGAGTTTCGGGCCATGCCCCGATTGACACAGGAGATCGCCATCGGCTGCGGCGATTCTATTGATAAATCAAACTAGTTTTACCTATACGTGTGTGTGCAAACACGCGCGACCGGAAACGTCATCGAGTTGACGCGTAGCGATCTAATCGATTGAAAGCCACAAAAAATGCAGGTGCTTGAAAAATGAAGTTTACTTTATCTCGGACGTCAGATAGGACAAACGTGATCGACGTAGTACGTACTCTAGCTGATTTTTTATCGAGCTCAAACCCTCGGACAAACAAGCGGAGTGGGCGATACTTGACGTATAAATTCTCATGGAGAGGGACAATGTCAATTAGGTCCCCAATGGCGCCTTTAAGGAAATCCCCCGGTCGATAATGTTTTTCGCTTAAAAAGAGCCGCCTTTTCGCGAAATTCATTCAGTCGCGAGTACTTAGTGGCTGGGCTTCGCACGCAAGCTAGCAATTATGATACGTGTGTCGTCCAATCTCCGTGCGTTCGCTTTAATTTTCGCGCTGCTTCATTTGGTCGTGGACAACGCCGCGGGTCCAACCAGGATCATCGAACTGCCTCCAAATAGTGTCGGTACGGGTCCTCAAACTATCTCCGTAGTCATTTAGCCCCGAAGCAGGTGGATTTTTTTTCGCGAAAAAGTCCAGCACGCCGAAAATTTATTATAATCCATGTGAAAAATTGAACCACGTTCGATTGCCAAAGTTTCAACGATCTTATTTTCCAATAACGAAGAATCCTATTAACCCTTTGCGGCATAGTGCAACACTGGTGTTACACCTAATTCCCTTCAGATGTTGACGATTCAAAAGTGTTTTTTAATCAAATATGGCGGTTGTAAATGCGTTTCAAGGTTCCTAGGACTACAATAACTACTAAAGCATAACTATTGAATTTGTATTCTTCACGTCGCGGGTGTCATCAATAACGAAAGTGCACAAAAAACGTGCACGTAAAGAAAAATGTATGCTTTAAAGAGTTAAACGTACTTTTTAATACGGTCTAAAACTAATGTTTAACGAACGTATGATGAAAAATGGTTTTTCCGATATGATGAAAGTGAAATAAAAAAAATGGGTGTTAGAAAAATAGCTGAGTCCGTCACGAGTAACGATAACATCGCGAATTCTTGTGTACCGCGTGAATCGGCATGATGACTGGCAATAGAGAGAGCTCCGACAAACATCATGAGACGGGGGATCCACCAAACGTCAAACCTGATCCTTTTCGTACTCAATAACGTACCCCCACTGCGGCTGCACCGTGCTGACTTCTTTTTCCATTTTTCCCTACCGCTGTGCTGCGAATAAAACCGCCAAGTTTTTTGTTTCCGAAACAGTACCGCGCATAGCGCAGTATTATTTTTTGAAAAATGTTGAGCGTTTCGCTGATAAATCTCGTAGGCTGCTAATTTTTTTAACGCGAATGCGTTCGGTTAAAGTGCCATTTCGAAATATGAACATCGTTTTCAAATTTTGTGCATCTAAATTCCACATTCTAAATTCACAATTAAATGTAATCTATTAAAATAAAAATCTAAATTCAAAAATATTGAGTGCATCTAAATTCACGAGAAATCGTGAATTTAGTTGCACTCAATATTTTTTGGAGTAATGATAATTGCGAGGTTTGAAACTGAAATTCCAAAATAATTCCTAATTTTCCATGAAAAAACTGGGCGAAATTGCCTAAGTGTTAATTTATTAATTTACTCGTGCTCATTTTTTTAACACGAATACGTCCGGTAAAATTTTGGCCATTTGGAAATATGAACATCATTTTCGAATTTTGTGCATCTAAATTCTACATTCTGAATTCACAATTAAATGTAATCTACTAAAATAAAAATCTAAATTCAAAAATATTGAGTGCATCTAAATTCACGAAAAATTGTGAATTTAGTTGCACTCAATATTTTTTGGAGTAATGATAATTGCGAGGTTTGAAACTGAAATTCCAAAATAATTCCTAATTTTCCATGAAAAAAGCTAGGCGAAATTGCCTAAGTGTTAATTTATTAATTTACTCGTGTTCATTTTTTTTAACACGAATACGTCCGGTAAAAGTGCCATTTGAAAATATGAACATCACTTTCGAATTTTGTGCATCTAAATTCTACATTCTGAATTCACAATTAAATCTAATCTATTAAAATAAAAATCTAAATTCAAAAATATTGTTATTTTTGTTTTAGTATAATGTTGGAGTATAATAATTGTTATTATTATACTCCAACATTTTTGGAGTAATAGTAATTACGAGGTTTGAAACTGAAATTCTAAAATAATTCCTAATGCTCCATGAAAAAAGCTGCGCGAAATTGCCTAAGTGTTAATTTATTAATTTTCTCGTGCTAATTTTTTTAACACGAATACGTCCGGTAAAAGTGCTATTTCGAAATATGCACATCATTTTCGAATGTAGTGCATCTAAATCCACATTCCAAATTCACAATTAAATCTAATCTATTAAAATAAAAATCTAAATTAAAAAATATTTGAATTTAGATAATAATTATTCCGAAAATAATAATTACGAGGTTTGAACCTGAAATTCCAAAATAATTCCTAATTCTCCATGAAGAAAACTCCGCGAAATTGCCTAAGTGTAAATTTATTAATTTTCTCGTAAACGATGTCACGGAACTTACATAAAAGTAATTAAGTTGAACTTGTTTTGGGACATTACTATACTCGCGATCGGTGTGCAACTTTGGTAATCCTTTAATTTCGACAATGTTGGCCTGGGCCAATAGTTGGATGGGTGATCGCTTGGCCGTGCACTGTTTTGCGCAGCGAATAATGTGCGGGAGGCAGTTTTAGTGAAAGAGTGACTGTGAGCCACTGGAAAGTGTCTCTGAAGAAATTACTTGACTGGTTGAAGTAAAGCGACAACTGTGGGGTAAACTTCAAAAGGACCTAGGGTCGTAAAATCCCGACATGGCATACGTAGGAATATTTAATCTACACTGAGAAAAAGAAATCGTTGAATGTGCAAAATGCATTTTGTTGTCTCGAAATTTTGTTGTTTTAACAGTTGCTCAGACATGCTAAATAACCTACAGTTCACACCACTAAAATTATCAGTTAGATTAAGAAAACGTTTGTTATGCCAATTAAAAATCAAGTTGAACGTATTTGAAGATACATTTTGTTAAACCAATTGATTTGGTTAAACCAATTTGGTTGGATGAACGAATTTTTCTTTTCAGTGTAAAAAACGCTACTCTACTAAACAAATGTACGTCCGATTAAATCCAAAAATAATGAGTCTCCTTTAAGGGACGACACCAATGCGACGGGCCGAAAAAAAAAGTCGTTTATCCGATTTTTGTTGTCTACTAGATTATTTATTTGGGCTTTGGAAAAAGGTATATTATTAAGGGATCATCACAGTGTAAAGGGTCGAAAAATAGCTGATTTGCGCGATTTTTTTTTTGGATCGTTAAAATACGCCAATCAGTCCGATTTTTTAATGTCAAATCAAAGCATTCATGAAGAACAAAAATAAATGTATAAACGTTTTTTTCACGGTTGTGGCCTTCAGTATTATCAGTATGGAAGCCGTTATCTTGCTGTGAAGGTTTTTTTTTTATCAAAAATGACAAAGTGGCGATGTTTTGAAAAAAAGTATCGAAATTAGCCTGCCTATTCGACAGTTTTTCGTTAAAAAAATGAAGAATATGAAGATTAAAAAAAGCTTCCATAGTAAGATAAAGAATGGCGTGAAGAATGTTGTGTCCAAATTTGAGATGCATAGCTTAAAAACTCTTCCGTTGAGAGTGTATACCATTTTGAAAAAACGACGTTTCGAGAAAAACACGTTTACAGTTTCGAGTGCGGAATTTTCATATAACTTGTCTACTTACGATCAATTAGCGATGCCAGGACTATGTTTATAACCATCAATACTATCGGATAAAGCAAAAAGATCGATTATTTTTCAAATTTTACACTCTGATGATCCCTTGAGCATACATTAAACTTATTTTGTGTAAAAGTTTACGGAAAAAAAATCAAAATTTAATAACGTTACTGAGGTATAACAGAGCCTCTGTACAAAAAATGGCCGGATCGATAACTTGACAATGGTTGGTCTGAAAAATAAAAATAAAACGTTTTATAATTTATATAAATGTAGTTCTCAATCTACATCCACGTGTTTCGAAAACACATCACGAAATTGGCGGATTTAAAAAAAATGTAATTTTGGCGAAATATTTACTTATATTCTGGAGTTCAAAAAATACCAAATTGACAAAAAACGGCTACGTACAACGGTAGCTATTACAATGACGAAAATTTAGTTTTTCAAAATTGACAGTCGGACAGTTATAGCTAGATAACTGATAAACAAGATGGGGTTTTTTTTCTCAATGTTCACAAAGGTTAAGTCTGCGTTAATCCGTTGTTAGAAATGGTTTACCTTGGTGCTAAATAGCCAAATAATTACATCGCCAATAACGTGAACATCTTGCTCATCTAACCGCACGTAAAATTACATACATTAAACTATTTTTTATCTGTGGTGATGTGTGATGCAAAAATTTCGAAAAATTCGTAAAGCCTCAGTATAGTCTAGACAATAAAATATATTTAACAAAAATTAAATCTTGAATTCTGGCTAACCCTCTAACCTCCTTAAAAATCATAAAATGCGAATTTCAATTTTTTTCTGGCCCCAATAAACCTCGAACTTGAAATATTTTTCGTTTTTTTTCCCCCAAATGTCTCGCAGGTCCAAATTAAAAAACAAAATAGCGCCCTCATTGGAATGAATAAAAAAAATCGCGCGTATATTTTTTATTCACATACGTTATATCTATAAAATCGGCAGATCACGCGCGATCTTTCGAAAGGCGAGCGGAGTTGTATCGACGTATCGACGAAAAATTCAAGAACACTGTACTGATAAAATGCAATGACTTTCGTATCGCTGCGGAACTTATCCACGTCGAATCTCGTTCGCTCTGTTAAGGGGGTCCGAGGATAGTGAGCAGAGAAGGATGGAGGGCTCGCGAGTCGAAAACGCCCTACTCCCTACTCGCTTACGACCCGGCACCTTACGTCGTGATTCATCACGGTGGTATCCATACTTTTTGCTACGCGGAGACCGACTGTGCCGAGGTCGTTCGCAGCTATCAAGATTTGCACATGGACGTTCGGGGGTGGAACGATATCGGTTATAATTTCGTAATTGGCGAGGACGGCAATGTTTACGAAGGCCGTGGCTGGGGCCACGTGGGTGCTCATGCTCCTGGATACAACACACAGAGTATCGGTATCTGCGTTATCGGTGACTTTACCCGTACGTACGATTCGATTATCCCCGCAAAAACTCGAGAATCACAGTCACATAAAGAAAAGAAAAAAAAATATGAAATTCATTTCACTTTTTTCCCCGAGCCGACTGCGATCATTCGGCGAAGAGAAAAGCACTATCGATCATTTTTTTCAAAAATTCAATACAACGCTCATATTTTTGCACGGAACGTTATTTCTCTCGGAGAAAACAAGCCTACGGTTTTTTTCAATGACTAATCTATGAAGTGAGGAGGAAAAAAGATAGAGATAGAAATTGACACGTGGGGAGCCTTGAACGTCAGAGCTATTTGCAAATTTCCATCTATGCAGCCTCATCAACTTCGCTCATACTTGGACAATCTACGTCTCATCGAGAAAGATTGTTGGAATCAAATAAAATTTGGTTTGAATCTCTGATATCTGGCCGAAAAAAATATGGGAAGGTTCCGACCCCCCCCCTGATCGAGCTGAAATTTTGCATAAACCTTCCTCGTAATATTTTAACGGGTTACCCCCATCTGTAGCGCAAAAAGGCCTTTTTCATGAATTTTTTTAAAGAAAACTACAAAACTTTTTTAATCGATCAATATACCATCTTAAAGAACACATCTTCAAGAACTTTCAGTAATTTTTTTATTGAAAAATATTACATTGTTTAGTGGCAAATGGCCGTCAATGAAATAATGTTTTTATATACACGGTTTGCGGTGACCAACATTGCGGCGAAGTGGATCATCTGAAAAAAAAAATGCGAATGAATTTAGTCAAATATAAGTATGAACTAGTCTTTAATCGAAGGATTTTAAAAAATATTCATTTTTCACAAAATGGCGGACAGTCAAAGTTAATGGTTCGATTTTAACGAAAAAAACGGCCGTTTTTTGGCTATAAACGGCCATTTTTTTTCGAAAAAAAAATCCAACGATTGAAGACTACATTTTTATGTATTAAATAAGCCTGCAAAATTTCAAGAAGATCGGTTCATTAGTGTTCAAGTAATCTTGGTCACCGACTTCAAAAATGCCATTTTGAGAAAAACGCGTTTAAAGTTTCAATTTCAGTTTACACGAAGAAAATATTTTTTTTTGTAAACTTACATAGAGTCATCTATTCCGGGCCCATACAGAAGTATGGGCCCGGATACTTATACTTAAAAAAATGCAATAAAAAAAAATCGATTTTTTCAAAATCGCAAGTGGGGCTAACCCCTTAAGACAACCCCTAAAGGGATTTTTGACGACGTGCAATAGTTTTTGGATTTGTTTGTTTCGGTTGGTTTGTTTGGGTTTGTTTGTTTTGGTTGGTTTGTTTGGGTTAAATTTCAATATAATTTTAAGGCAACCCCTAAAGGGATTTCTGGCGACGCGCAATAGTTTTTGGGTTTGTTTGTTTTGTTTGGATTGTTTTTGGTTTGTGTTCGTTTGTTTGGGTTTGTGTCGGCAAAACGGAGAGCGCGATAACATATGTACGTATGAACGGAGACGTAGCAGATATAGATGAAGTCGGCGTGCGTTAAAAAAAAAGCTCAAAAATTCAATATCTCGAAAACTATTGCGAGTCGCCAAAAAATCCCTTGAGGGATTGTCTCAGAACATTAAAAGGAAGATTTGCGCAAAAGTTCAGCCCGATCGGAGAGGGGTGTGGGTTTTCGGAAGCTTATCCGAAAATATGTCCTTTCGTCATAATACTGCTTCCGATAGAAACACGTATGTTACACTCCAATAGACGAATGATTTCGGACCTATCTCATGTGGCAGATTTCACACCTAACAGTGCGGCCCGCAACGCTCTGAACGCATTGATAGCACAGGGCGTCGAATTGGGAAAAATAAGCAGCGATCATCACGTGATCGGACATAGACAAGCGCGTGACACAGTGTGTCCAGGTGAGGCATTCTACGAATGGGTCACGAAGATGCCGCGTTGGACGGATAAGCCGGTACCGGTTCATGCACCCACCACCTCCTCGTATCAGCAAGCTTCAACGACGGAAATCGCGCTAACCAACGACGTGGCGATCGATAGGGCACTGTAGTCACAGTTATCTTTTGGAATCGATTCCAGAGGAAATTAAGAATAGTTGAATTTTTTTTTCCGTTTTTCCACGATTCTCCGAGCATGGAGAGGACTTTTGTCGAGGCTATGTACAATCATACGAAACATTTTATTTTATTACGTGTTACCATGTAAAAACCTATACATATATTCAAGTATTGCTCAATTTATTAAAATCATCGAAAACTTATCTCGTTCAAACGGCAATGAGATTTCTATCTTCCATTTTCCTCGATCTTCCAGCTGCTGAGTTTCAGTTGCGTTCGCCATCGGCAATTCAGTGCAACTACTCCGCGATCGGTAGTTGGCCAGCAAGTCAATGCTGTGGCGATCACCCATCCAGTTGTTGGCCCCAGCCAACTCTTGGGCCACTCTTGTTTGGAGCGATCTATTTTTTTATCGTATTTTTCTGGTGAGCGTGAGGTTAATACAGGTGCGACTGGTGGACTCAATCGCGGCCTTAGCCGGAGAAAACCCTTTAGACGCCCGAAAAAGAGCCATTTTTTGTGAATTTTTTCGAGGGTGATGAAATAATCGCATCATTTTTCAGTTTTAATATGATTTTATTGTAGGTTTCAAGAGCTCAAAAACATTTTTTTTTACAAAAGATAATGGCGACGTTATAGCCTTTTCCCCCAGGCGTCTTTCCTGTGCCATGAAAAAATGCTCCATTTTTCACATTTTTACTGTTCATCTGAAACAGAAAACAAATATTTTTCGCTTATGGAGGGGAAGGATAAACCCATAAAATTATAAAAAAGTATAAAATTGAAAATTACGCAGGTTTTTTAATCAAAAGTTCAAATTTTCGACCATTTTCTCGACAATTTTTGCCTAAAAAAAATTACGTATCCACGCGATATCCTTCAAACTTTAGGTTTATCCTTCCGGTAATATAATAGACGGAAACCTCTGAAAATTTCAGCGAGATCGGTCAGTAACTTTTTGTGCTACAGTGTGAGCAGTTTTTGGACATGTACACTGAGAAAAAAAACCAATTGAATCAAAAAAATATATTGGTTGATTCAAATAACACATTATTTTATTTGAAAATCTCTTCTGTTCTCGGAATATCTACATTATTCTTCAAATAAAATTATATTCTATTGAAATCATTCCATATACAATCCGTAGATGTATGGAAGAAATAATTAAGCGGTTGCTACAACATTTTTTATTTCGTACAAAAATATAATCAATAGAATGAATTATTTATTTACTACATCCAAACGAATATGCCATGAGACGTAAGTTTTTCGCCTTGTTTTAAATCTTGAATAAAAAGTGAGCATTAGAATGATCATCCACGATAATAGTGGAGAGAATTTCAGATATCCAATGGAATGTCCATGGAGAGAATATCAGATATTCACCTGATAAGAACAGATACTACACTTTGATCTTTGACACAGACCAAGAAGCGATACTCTTTAGAGTTTCTCCGGCGTTTAAGTAGATTTTCGGTTCGCGCTACGCTTACGAGAAACGAGCGCGCGTGCGGCTTCTAGCGGTTACTCCGAGAACTACGGGCTCGGCCATGATTTGGTTGATTTTTTTCAACCAAATGCGCAAGAAATAAATTTTATTTTCGCATAATTTTTTAACCAATTCAGACATTTGCTTAATATTTGTCAATCAAAATAAAATATTAATATTTTAACGAGTAATTTACTTGAAAATCAATATCGGATATGGTGAAAATAATAAAATAACATATTTACTCAATAGAAATTTTATCTGTATCAAACGAGCGAAATTCAATTTTTCTTGTGTACGCGAATCAACAATATTCAATTTATGAATTAAAACCCTTTTTTTGTTCGTTGCAGAAAATGCATTCAAAACTATATAATTTGTTCGCGATAATTTTTTAGATAGTTTCAATAATATATTGTTCTCGCGTATCAATATATCTTTTGAATGAAAAAAAAACTTTCAATTTTATCGTGTTATTAAAGTCAATAGCGTTACGTTTGGACTAATAAATCCGATTATTTACACCAACAATTTTACAATTGAATCAACGAAATTTCATTCAATAACACCAATGATATTGGATCAATGATTTTTTTTCTCGATGTAGTTTCGAGATAATCGCGTTCAAAGTTTCAATACGATAAAACTATAAATTTTAGTGACTTACCGATCAATCAGCGATTCCAGGCCCATACACTACGAAGAGAGGGAATCACTATACAAAAGAGAGAAACGGAGAGATAGAGAGAGAGACAGAGAGAGAGAGAAAGAGACAGAGAGACAGATAAAAAATCGTCCGGGAAGCCCCGTGAATAAACACGTATGCAAGTATACACTTTTCTCTCTCGTTCGATTGATACGCTGATTGCGTAAAGAACGGCAAAGACGCGCTCAGTAGTGGTTCGACTTCGACTACAATATGAATGTTCTGAAAATATTTTTGATCGCGTTCACGGTGGTCGCCGGTGCCGAAGGAGCAATCAACACCGGAACAAGTCTCAATGCAGGTGAGTAAAAATCAATCGATTTCCGTCGCGAAAGATCGTTCGTCCAAAAGCTCTTTCTCCGTTGCATTCCCTTGCAAGCCTCACCGGATATTATTCCAAGGACGGAATGGGGAGCGCGAGCGCCAAAACAGCCGCCAGAAAAGCTTTCGGTCAATCCAGCGCCTGTCGTCATAGTCCATCATTCGGCTACGGACAGTTGCACTTCACAGGCTATATGCCAAGCCAGAGTGAGAAGCTTTCAGGTAATGTTGCAACTATTTTTATCACGCTAACGAAGCAACCCGCGTTGCAATTTCTTAAAGTTAACGCACTCGATTTTTTACCCCCTCCCCTGAAATCTTACTATCCAGCTATTGTTACCATCATCCAACAAACAGCCCCCAATTTGAAAATGACGTAATTTATGCACGGCCCCTTAGGATGTGTTATGGGTAATCCTTTTCATGGAAGTTCTCATTTCACCCTGACCTGGGCGGACTTATTTAGGCACGAAATCAGGCAACACCAAAATGGTCCCATCTAAGTATTGGCCTAGCAAGGCCCTATTGAGGCTTGCCGTGCAACTGACTCAGCATTACGCGTATGCACGTAACCTCCGATATCCCACGTGGAAATTTTCATTCGGCAGCGCATTAGCTTTGAGTTTTTGCGTTTTTGAAAATTTTATCAAAAATTTTATTATTGACCGTGACGAAAAAAAAACGTTATGCAATTCACAATCAGATGCGTGTTAGTATTTATAGTAAGATTTCGTTGTACGAGTAGATCCCAAAAAATAATCCAAAACGTTTAATTGTCGTGGGAACATTGTATGTACAATCGAAAAATGTATACGGATGTTTGACACGTTATTGATGCGCAAATTCGAAATGTCGAAATATATTGTATATTAACTCTATTTTTTTTAATGTAAAATTTTTATTTCCACACACGTCATGTTCGAAAAACAGGAACAAATTCACGAGGTGGTGCACCCGAAATGAGAAGAGCAATTTGAACGAGCGTATATTTACGTCTATTTTCCCTCAGTTTTTTCTGAACGCGAGAGAATTATTCTGGAGTGAAATAAATTGTTTTAAATTAATTCATTTATAACTTTTCTTATAGTTTAAGTTCTTATAGTTTATTTCTCAATGTTTAACCTTTTAAGGACGGGAGTGGTCGATACATCGACCAGCCAGGGGGCACATAATATTTAGGTAAGGGGACTCACGAAAATCAAGCACCCCAAAGGGATGACATTTTCGCCACATCCACGTTGTTGTTCCTGAGTCACGCTAAGAGCGAAAGTTGGAGTATTTCTGAAAATAATGCACGATTTTTCTGCAGTCTTCTTGTGACATTCTTTGGGCAGTGAGTATGTGTACTGACGAAGCTCGTTCTGTAATAACTCGCGTCCTTGAAATATTCTTCAGGATGATGTTTACAACGTATATGCCTATTTTGTTGTACTCAGTGCATCCACAATGTGAGTATATAAATTTTGAGGTCAAACTAGCAAAGAAAAAAATTTGACCTTGAGATGGCGATTTTCAAGGTCAAGGATGCCACCAGGCTTTTTTCATTATTTTTCCCGTATTCAGCCCATCAAATTACATCGGAATACGCTTTCAAACTTTTTTAAATACATTTTTAGAATTGGACTTTTCGTTGCGGACGGGGCTGGTCGATATATCGACCGCAGTTAGGCTTGGGACTCCAATTGAGAAATTCATCAATTTTATTGATATCTTTCATGTAAAAAAAGTCGATTTTAATGGAAATTTCCCCGTCCTTAAAAGGTCAAGAAAAAAACACGTTGATACATACATTCTACGCTTTGCAATACATTTCAGAGTGTGTATGCGTGCTGGGTATGTAAGGTAATGTTATAATGACCTGATCAGGCACCATTATGAACCCCTGGTCAGGCAGCCTGATGACCACATGAGGCCCATATGTGACCCAACGTTGCACTTTCAAGCAGGGCGCTACCGGGTTACCTTATACGTGCCCTTTCAGGGTATTCAGGTACCCTGAGAACGTCATAAATCAACTATCAAAATTTCTACGCGGAAAATAGAAATTTAAAAAAGTCAGAAAACTTCTATCATCTCAATACACCTATTAATTCTCAAGTTTACGTAAATATAGGCTCCATTCGATTCTCGCCAGGACGGATGTAAGAATAAAAATACATCAAGCGTACGATTACAACGTTACGAACGTCCGATAACCTCTGAACTGCTTCTGTGCAGTTACCGCTCTCATGTGTGTATGTGAAAGTTGCCAAGTGAGTCACGGTCAGTTTCGATCACTCGGGTATCGAAGCCCCTTCTTCGTATTTCCATGCGTCGCTTGACCCAGTACAGAATTGTTCAATGAAGTTTCGCATACTTGAACGTGAAAAAAAAGAACAAAAAAAAAGAGTAGAACGACCATCGTTAATTAACTAGGAGTTCGCGTTCCATCGAAACGACTCGCGGGCGGTCGTCTAGCGAAGCACTTTGTAAATCTTTAATCCATTCAAGAGTAGGGGGGAGAACAATTATCCACTTCGATCGAAATGTAAGATGAGACTGAGGAAATGTTTCCTACCGATTCAAGAATTATCACATGGACACGAAAGGCTGGAACGACATAGGCTACAATTTTTTGGTCGGCGAGGACGGGAACGTTTACGAGGGCCGCGGCTGGGGAGTCAAGGGAGCACACTCGATTCCGTATAACGCCAACAGCACCGGAATCTGCATAATTGGCAATTTCGAGAGTGAGTCTCACACGTGTATTGGGTGAAGCCAGCAAATAACACTTTATAAACTTTTATTTCTAGAGAAAACCATTTTGATAATACACTTTGGACTTCTTGTTTAAATTAAGCTTTGGTCATTTAGGAACATTATTAAGGGAAGGGTAGGGGTTTCAGCGTGAAAAAAAAACACTTTTTTGCGAATTTTTTTCATCGATATTGATAGAGTAAATTTATTGAAAGCTTTTGTACATTGTTAAGTGTCATTTCAAGAACATTCCGTGAAATTTGTACGCGAAAATATCCACAAACAAGCCGGTGACAAAGCTTTTCCAAGAACGCCTTTGGAAAAACACGATTTGCGGTGTTCACTGTATCTCAGCTAGAAATTATCTGAAATCAAGTACCATTAAAATTTAGTCAAAGTATCATCAAATCCTCCCCCCAACGGTCTTTGATAATTTTTTTTTTTTCATTTCTAAATTTTTGGTGGTCATGTTAAGTGAGAAGTGCTATTTTTCACGAAAAATTCCGCCATTTTGGGGGTGGAAAATCCCCTCAATGTAAAAAAAATCTCAAACTAACCGTTGGGGGGAGGTATTTTATATGTACAAAGTGCGTACCAAGTTTGAAATAAATCGGTCATGTAGTTTTCAAATGGCAGTGAACACGGACTTTGAAAAAGTAGTTTCGAGAAAAACACGGCACCGGCTTGTTTGTGGATATTTTCGCGTACAAATTTCACGGAATGTTCTTGAAATGACACTTAACAATGTACAAAAGATTTCAATAAATTTACTCTATCCATATAGATGAAAAAAATTCGCAAAAAAGTGTTTTTTTTTGCACGCTGAAACCCCTACCATCCCCTTAAATATAAATCTTAACCCTAAGACTCTACACTATCTGTACGAAACAAATAACCTACACTGGGGTTACGTACACCCCAGCACTTCAAATCATCGCTGCCAACGAACTGTTAGTCGCAGAGAGATTTTTTTTTAAATCAAACGCTCGAGAACTGACGAATGGAATAGGCTTTGCGAGAAAAATCTAATATAAATTTATCACCGTGAAAAATGCGATTGAACAAAGCAAGAAAAATGATGATAGCAGTTCTCACTAATAATGTGGGGTTTGCGGTACCCATGTGTAGGGTCCTAGGGTTAAGTAACAATGTCGAAAAATATTTAAAAAAGGCTTAAATTTAGAACTCGTCCCGTGCGCACTCTTAGGGTGCTGTGTTGCAAAGAGCACGCAGCGAGAACCTTTCATAGAAGCTAAGAGTGCGCATGAGAGCGGAGTAGTGGTAAGGAACAATGGTGAAAGTGCGCACTCTTTGGGTGCGTAATCTTGCCAAATACGTGTTTTTACTATAATTTTCGTATGCAAGCAAAACGGCGACATAACCTCTCAAGAAAAACAAAATTTGGATCACAAATTTTAAGTATAATAACATTCGTTGGGTGCAAATTAATCGGAAACCTTACCAAACGTGTTTAATATTGTTAAAAAATAAGATCAAACACATAGAAAATCTATTATTAGTCACAAAATTGGAAATAAATACCTTAAGGAGTCTTCTCTCTAGACGCTAAAAAAGACTATTTTCATGATTTTTTTGATAGGTTTATATTATAGATATTGATATAAAAGTTGTTACACTTAATAAATACACTTTCGAAATACATTTAAAATTTTATTTCTTTATTTAAGGCACTATATATAGACGATAATGGTAGTTAAAAAAATGTGCTAAAAAATTGTAGATCTGCGCTGTTGATGAAATCTCGGAGATGGATCATCCGAAACAAAAAAATCAAACGGTTTTAGATTCAGTATGTTAACGGCTATAGCGCATATCATACGATTTTTCATACATGCAAAAATAACAAATTGACGGACATTTTGAAAAAAGTGTTTTTTCACCGTTTTTGGCAAAGAAAACAGTAAATGTCAATATTTTAAAAAAATCCTTGATATGCGCTATAGCTACAGTTGTAAAGAATATGTGGTTAAAATTTCATAGGGGTTGGTTCAGTAGTTTCGAAGATTTTATCAACAAGCCGTCGAAAAACGTTATTTCGAGAAAAACGCGATTAAAGTTTGTTTGGGTTACATAAATACATAAAAATATTTTTTGATGTATTTCGAAAGTGTATTTATTGAGTGTAACAACTTTTAAATCAATATCTATGATATAAATCTATCAAAAAAATGTATGAAAATAGCTTTTTTTAGCGCCTAAAGTGAGAAGACCCCTTAACGAAGCGAGTTGTTCTCCAATACCTTGACAAGACATATACCACTGGCAGGTTAGGTGGTCTTGTCAACACAAGAAAAAATAGAACAACTAAAAGCACTGCGTACTCTTTGGTGGCTCTACTCTAACAGGGTGTCTCGACATTTTTTTCAACTTGTCAAAACAATATAAATAAATATCAAAAAATTCGTACGAAATTTTTAATATCTATCTCCAGTCTAAGTTATAATTAATTATTTTCTTTTTTCACTAGTACTTCTTTTTAAGAGTAGAAGCTGAAATGTTTTTTCGAGACATCCTGGTATATATGCAGAATGCCAATAAATATTGGGCAGGGAGACTAATTGGTATAATTTTGTTTTACAAAATCCATAGATCGCCAACCTCAGGCTGCGGCGATCAATGCCATCAAGGATCTGATAGCTTACGGTGTTTCATTGGGAAAAATAAATTCTTCGTACACACTGTATGGACATCGACAAACGAGCTCGACCACTTGTCCGGGCAACAAATTGTACGAATTGGTCCAATCTTGGCCGCACTGGCAAAGAAAATAAGCTGCATGAAATTTATTGCACAACTCGTTTCCATTTTATTGCGAAATTAGCCTTACGTTTATATACGTCGATACAATATTGTAATGATACATGACGGTAATAATTATTATTAGAAACATCTTTTTTTAATACGCGGCGTTATCGTAGCGAGCGATTGTACGCGTGGAAATGCAGGACTTGAGTACGATTGGCATAATGCAATTTCAATTCCACTTATGATGCGTATATTTTCATGCATGTATATTCTTTTTTCTTTTCAATTTAAATAAATGTGATTAAACGTAAATGGTGATGTCTCTATTGACGGCATAGTCGTAACTGTCTCCCTCGCTCCTGACGCAAATATCCAGCCTCGAGAAACCTTTGCCACGCAGATTGACCCCGTGATCCCTCACCTAGGGAAACAATGTCGAGAATTTACAGACGATTTTTCCGTTGCGTGAAATCGAAAGACATTGTGCGGCCATCACCACACTGAGAGAAATGTATGGTGTTTTCAACCATATTTTAACTATATTTTATATTTCCCTGAAGGGACAATAATATTTTATAACCATAGTTACTGCCAAAAGTATGGTACTGCTTATTGATATTTAAGCAGTTGCATGAATTATGCACACATATCAATCGCCACCACTAATCTTACAAACTTACATTTATTTTTCAATGCTATATAAAATAGTAGGTTTTCATAAAATGGATATTCCCTGATACTATAAAAAATGTACGTCCCCAAGATTCTAATAGTGAACTGAAATATATATACATTGATTAGAAATGTTGCCTGTGATTTGCGACGATGTTTATAGTTATTTGTACCATATTATAAGATGTGACCTGCTATGTGCGTATTTGGTGTGTTATTCAAGTGTCGGTACAAGGCATCAATGCCTACTAAATGCATCGAATATTTAAAAAATCCAAAATAAAATAAAATATGCAACTGAGAGTTTTACCTCGATGATTTTTTATTATAATTCGCCATTCCCTGACCTCCTGTAATGATTTATTTCGAAGAAAATATTCCGCCTAATCGGAATCGAACCTAGAACCTAACTGCCTACCTTCTGCCTATCCTACGCACGCTGCCACTACGCTACCGAGTACTTTGGGCATCTTTAGCACAGATATGCCATAAGATACAAAAATAATGCCTGCTGTGCTTCCGAATAGCTGTTACCTGCTATTTAGGTAAAATTTTGCACAGATCTTTTTTTTTATAATATAAGTCACTGTTTAAGGGGTTACCCCACTTGCGATTTTGAAAAAATCGATTTTTTTTATTGCATTTTTTTAAGTGCAATTTGAAGTGCAGTTTTTTTTGATGTCCGGAATAGATGACTCTATGTAAGTTTACAAAAAAAAATATTTTCTTCGTGTAAACTGAAATTGAAACTTTAAACGCGTTTTTCTCAAAATGGCATTTCTGAAGTCGGTGACCAAGATTACTCGAACACTAATGAACCGATCTTCTTGAAATTTTGCACGCTTATTTAATACATAAAAATGTAGTCTTTAATCGTTCGATTTTTTTTTTCGAAAAAAATGGCCGTTTTATAGCCAAAAAACGGCCGTTTTTTTCGTTAAAATCGAACCATTAACTTTGACTGTCCGCCATTTTGTGAAAAATGAATATTTTTTTAAATCCTTCGATTAAAGACTAGTTTATACTTATATTTGACTAAATCCATCCGCATTTTTTTTTTCAGATGATCCACTTCGCCACAATGTTGGTCATCGCAAACCGTGTATATAAAAACATTATTTCATTGACGGCCATTTGCCACTAAACAATGTAATATTTTTCAATAAAAACATTACTGAAAGTTCTTCAAGATGTGTTCTTTAAGATGGTATATTGATCGATTAAAAAAGTTTTGTAGTTTTCTTTAAAAAAAATCATGAAAAAGGCCTTTTTTGCGCTACAAGTGGGGGTAACGCCTTAAATGGATTTTTGGCGCTTCGGAATAGTTTTGTACCACATAATAGTGACTTGTTCCATATTATATTATACGACCTGCTAAATGCATAGTAATGTGTGGCCTACAAGAACAGAAGGTGAACTGCAAGAAGAAGTGTTGAACTGATATCCTATTTTTGCAATGCAACAAACATATCATGTACCAATTTGTGAGACATGCGTAGTTCTTAAACTATTAAGCTGCGGTTGCTCGAACTGCAAATGATTTACGTCTCCGCTATAAGTAAACTTTACTATAATTTTTTTTGAATAGTCACTCTTCATAAGGTCTTCTCACAAACTATACTCCAAAAACGTTAATGTTAACCATATGCATTGTACAAACTTCAAAAGAATAGTAAAAGTTTGACCAGACTAAACTTAAGGTACAGTATGCAACATTAGTATTTATAGGCCGATTTTGTTATATCACTGAATTAACTATATCTACATTGGCAAGGCTTTTACAATAGCGGATAATCATTTCAGGCAGTGAGAAAAAAGAATCGTTGAATGTGCCAAATGCATTTTGTTGTCTCGAAATTTTGTCGTTTTAACAGTTGCTCAGACATGCTAAATAAGCTACAGTTCACACCACTATAGTATTTTACCACCAACTAGACTGTTTTGTTATGCCAATCAAAAATCAAGTTGAACGTATTGAACGATGCATTTTGTTAAACCAACTGAATTTTGGATGGATGAACGAATTTTTTTTTTCAGTGGCGATAATAGATAGTCAAACACGCCACCCAAATCGCATGTTTAGGTATACTTTTCGCTTATAGTCGTGTTGATCATATTACGATTGCGGTGTCAATGAACTATGACGGATTTTACTATCTCCTCTTTTACCATGGGCGTTTGTTGTAAATACCGTGGACTTTTCTCTCACATCAGTGCGCCATGGCAGGCCGAAAACTGACACGGGTACTAGGAGGTTAATTTTTTTCATAAAATCATAAACTATAATTTAGTATTTGCCGAGCGTTCCTTAAAATACATGTAAAAACGAGTATAAACTGCAAGATTTTGACGAATTGAAAATGGTGACACCCAAGCAGTCCGTTTGCCATCTTCGTCACTGGACTGGTGGATTTTTTTTTTCAATTTTTGGGCTTTTAAGTGGAGCGAAAAACCAAAGTGTTTCTTAATGTATATATAAACTACTACAGAAGTACGAACGATTTTTTTAACACTATTTTTTTTAAGAAGCGAACTAAATGTGCATGTAGTTGAAAAAAATTCCATCAAAATTTTAATTATAAAAACATTTTTCAAAATTCCGCTAAATTATTCGCTTATTTTCTAGTGTTTTGTATCTACATGAAAAAACACGAAATGACGGCTCCGACCCGATTGTAAGTCATTTTGTATTGAATACAAAATTTGTTGTACTTTATTTGTGTTTATTTTGAGAGACCGATTATAAATTAGCAATTAACGCATTTAAAAAAATCAAATTCGAAGTAAATGTGATACTGCTCTGTTAAGTTTTCGGCTCCAGACGGCTCCGAACCGACTGCTAGTCATTTTGAATTGAATGCAAAATTTGTTCTACCTTTTTTGCGTCTATTTTGCGGGACCAATTATAAATGATCAATTAATTCATTTAAAAAATCAAATTCACTGTCCCCATATTAGTTTTTAGTTTAATACCCGTCAATGTTTCCTAAAGTGAAACATGAAAAAAAACACGAAGTTACGGCTCCAGACCGACTGCTAGTCATTTTGCATTGAATGCAAAATTTGTTGTACCTTTTTTACGTCTATTTTGCAGGACGAATTATAAATGATCAATTAATTCATTAAAAAAATCAAACTCACTGTCCCTATATTAGTTTTCGCTTTAATACCCCTCAAGGTTTGCTGATGTGACACTGCTTTATAAAAATTTCGGCTCCGGACCGACTGCTTTTCATTTTGCATTAAATCTAAAATTTGTTGTACCTTTTTTGCGTCTATTTCGCGGGACCAATTATAAATGATGAAATAATTCATTTTTTCAATCACATTCAGCATCCCCGCGTCACTTTTCGGTCTAATACCCCTCAAGCCTTTCTGATGTGACATTGCTTCATAAAACTTTAATCTTCGCAATTATAAAAACGATAAATCATACCTGCATAGGTATTTGCATTCCAAAATGGTGATTCAATTCGGGCGAGCACAGGCCAGTCCCGTATCCTATTTCCGGCAGCAAGTCCATGCCCACCGTCACGAAATCGGCTCGGCCATCCATGAAATCCTGAATTTTTATCTTCCTATAATACTCATGCTTTCGTCCATTTGGAAATGAAACGATTACTTTGTCGACGAGGGAAGTGCACAAACATTGGATAAAATCGATTCCCGATGCTACGCTATAGCGCGACTCGCATAATGACCAGTCACGAGTCCGACAAACTTACGTCATGTCAAAGTATGTCCGTCGTGGCTACGCACCTGAAGAGTTCTCAGTTTTTTTCCTCTAGCGTCGAGGTAATCGGACTCATTATCGCTCTCGTAATCGGGATAGTAGGCGGTCAGAGAGACGTTCCAATGAGCATGTCCGGTGCAATTTAAATCCGTTCCATTCAAGCTCTTCTCTGAAAGAAACCAATTTTTTCGGGTACGATCGAATAAACTTTACCAAATTCTGCATTCACGTAAGTATACCCCCATGGAAATTTATATACGCAAAAATATACTGCAAATTTATTTTATTAATAATTGTAATATATGTGACACGTATGCCATATATTGAAATTATATGTTGCATATATGTGTCAAATTCTAATTTTCGTAACGTTTTTATATATGAGATGTATATGCGTGGTATTACTGTATATCAATGTATCATGTATCAATGATATATGTAGCATTTACCCTGCATATATACCACATATATTTAGCATATATGCTGCATACACACTGCGTACATACCACATATATACTGCATAAATGGTACATATACGCCACATATATGCCACACGCTATTACATATAAACACTATATATGTAACAGATATGCTACGCATACAGATATGCAACGCATACAGATACGCGTAGCATATCTGTATATAGTGTTTATATGTAATAGCGAACTTTAACTGTAAGTTACGTTTTTTTTAAGTTTAACGGGGTCCTCTAGTTTCTCGGGTCGAAAAATTCGATTTTTTTTCTTCATAAATCACATCTACAACATGTGTAGAAAATGTGTGCCAAAGGATTTTTCGATATTCGAAGTGGTTCACAAGTATAAATCACATGCGCGAACTTTCAAACGCGTTTTTCTCGAAACACCATTTTTCGAAACGGTGACCGCGATATTTCAGAAACTACTGCACCGATCTTGTTCAAATTTATACAGCATCTTTAATATGTTATAAGCCAGCGATTGAACTAGGATTATCATGATTGCTTCGATAGTTTTTTTTGTACGAGCGAAAAACTTTATGAAAAATGAGTAAAAAATAGAATGTAATTTTCAAAAGTGTATAAAAAAGTCAATTTTTGTAATTTAGAATTCACTCTAGTTCAATCGCTAGTCTTAAATATGAAGATTAAAATGCCGTTTTGTTTTTTGATTTCGGATAAGCAGAACAGCCGCAATCTTGGTCACCGTCAAGCACCTCTTTTACTTGATGTCTTCCTGTCGGCCACTATAACGTTTATTCTATTATATATTTTGACTTCAAAAAATTTGTAAAGCTTATTTAAATGTTAATAAAGATTATGCAAAAAAAATGAGATTGATTATTTCGATGCTTTGCCCGTAAAAAATTATTGAAAAAGCCGTAAAAAAACAGCCGAGAAACTAGAGGACCCCGTTAAGTTTTAAGTTTTATTAAATTTAACTGTAATAGTGTTTATACACAGCATATATTTTTTGTCAGGAATATGTATCAAAAATGTATGCGTCATACATGACGCATAAATGACACATATATGAGTCATACATGACGCATACATTTTTGATATATTTTTCTGACAAAAAAATTGATTGAAAATATATCGAAAATATATGCGTCGTATATGCCTCATATATGCGTCATATATTTGGTGCATATATACTGAATATATACGTATTATTCTATTTTTCGTCACTATATATGCGACCGATATATATATGTAGCATATATTTTCTGCATATATTTTACATACATAAATTTCCATGGGGGTATAGAGCGAAAAAGTCTTTTTATGCATCTGATCGTTGGAAGTAGACTTACCGCTCGAATAAACAAAAACGACGGACGATAACAACACGAACAACGTTCTGCCACTCATTTCGTCCAAGATCACGTCACTGATAAACGAAAATGAAACGTCCGTCGGACAATACCGATCACGATTCGAATTGACACGGGAAATTCCGACGTCGCGCAATTTGTATTTTTGCTGACGCGAAAATAAAAATGGCAATTTCACAAGAGAGACCCATCGTCGAAGTGCAATTTCGAAATTGCAGATGCGACATTTTTTATGATTCGAATGACCCGGGTGTCACATTGGCCATAACTCGGCACTCTTTCAGGTGTCCGTAAAGAAATTACGTATACAGGGTGTCCCTCTTATCTCTGCCACCCGAAATAACTCGGTAAATATCGACGTCACAAAAAGAGTTCCAGACAAAAGTTGTACCGTGAGAAAGGGGTCATCAAATGGGACCAATTTTTTTTTATTTCGGTGGCGGCGCTGACGCACAGTGAGGGTCACCCCCACTCTTTTAAATGGAATAGTACATTTTTTTCATCCATCTTGTGGAATACCTCAAGCCGCTAGAAAACATTAGGGGGTCAACGTCGTTCAAGGTCATTCAAGGCCACCTATTAAAATGACATACCAATCTAAATATCTCGGATCACTATCAAATATTTAGTAGTGATCCGAGATATTTAGATTTGTATCATCGATACTGACCTTGAATGACCTTGGACGACTTTGACCGCCGAATGTTTTTCATGCGGCTCGAGGTGCTCCACAAGATGGTTGAAAAAAGTGTACCATTTCATTTAAAAAAGTGGAGGTGACCTTCACTGTGCGTCAGCGCCTCCACCGAAATAAAAAAAAATTAGTCGCATTTGATGGCCCCCTTCACATCGTACAACTTTCGTCTGGAACATTTTTTTGTGACGTCGCTATTTACCCAGTGATTTCGGGTGGCAGAGACAAGAGTATACAGTTGTATACAGTTTTAAACAGGATTGAATTTATTTATAGGGAAACGATTTAAAAAATGTTTTCCCAAAAAACAGGACAATTGAATTAGAAGAACATTGTGTGTAGCTCGTCATACACTCATATAATTGTGATATGGAATAGAAACTGAATTGCTTTTTTAAAGTTTTCGGAACTAATGTGATTTTAAACAGTATTTTACAAACACTGATAATTTAACAAATTAAAATTTGTCGTATTATGAACTGGTTTTAAGAGCTTATAGCCAATTGAAATTTTTGAAAATGTCGATTTTTGGTTTTCGGAGGATGAGATTTGAGATTATTGATTAATTTAATTATTATTAATATGAGAATTATTAATTAATATGAGATTAATTGCTAATTAATGTGAGAAATTGAATTAATTAATATGAGAAAATTAATTATTAATTGATATGAGAAATTATTAATGAGATTTCGAAAATATTCTATGAAAATGTCAAGTCGGTCCGGATAACATTGGGGGAGTTTTGGGCGTTTATAGGTAGGTTCCGCGCACTGGCGAACTTTAAACGCGTTTTCCTCAATTCGACTTTTTTCAAAATCGGTGGTCACCATGTCTCACTAATTCTTTTACATATTGAAAATCAGTGCTTGAACGAAAGAATTATTTTTTCGATGCATAATTTTTTTATCGAGGAAAATAGAGCGTTTTTTTACCGGAAATCGATTCTTTCACTTTAGACTGCGGCCGTTTATTAAAAAATCAATATTTCATTAAATCCGTCGTCAACGCACTACATTATTCAATGCAAAAACTAAATGCATTTGATTTCTTCTTTTCAAACAGCGACCTGCACAAACCATCGTATCTACCATATTTATAAGTATCTTTCGATACAAAAATTGTAAAAAAAGACTTAAAATCATCCTCTTTAAGGCATTCCTTTCGCGGAGCGCCGTATTTAGTGGGGGCATAAGCAGGGCTCTTCTGAATCATCGGTAATTTACAATGGTGCTTAATAAAAAATAAGTTACAATCGATTATTATACACAACGATAAGCTAGAACAAAAATTTCGCGAAATTTAATAGATTTAGACATTTTTACGTTTATTGAAACGTCACGGCTACAAAAATTCCTCTGCTAGTCACATTTTTTCATGTTTTATCTTTAATATTTTCCTTAAACACTCGGTGATCCTCCGTTTTTATTATCGTAACGAAATCTTTTTTTTTACACCCGTGAGCCGTTTATATCAAGCATTTATAGTTATTTAGCATATAAATTATTAGATAGAAATGTGGCCACCGTGACGTCTCCATAAAGCGCCGTATACCTAAATGAGACAATTTTTAAAGTCGTAATTTTTCGGTAACAGTTCGGTAACTTGGCTTGAAATTTTACCAGTATACTGGAATGTATATTTACTTGATTATAGACGAGAGTTTCGTATTGAAGTATGCATCGTTGGACCGCAACGAAGGCTTGGTAACCCGAACTTTTTGGCAAATTTAGGCTACGAAGGGCACTCAAACTTTTGTAGGATTCTTATGAGCAATCTGCAGCCCAAATTTGCAGCATAAAATTTCGAATGATTAAGAAAATGAAGAAATAAAAAGAAAACTAAGAATTTTCGTTGCATTTCAACGACGCAAACTCCAACATCGTCAAAAATCCGTTAATTGTTAAACATTTGGGTTCGTGAAAGGAATGCCTTAATGGGTCTTCTCACTTTAGACGCTAAAAAACAGGCTATTTTCATGATCTTTTTTGATAGGTTTATATTATAGATATTGATATAAAAGTTGTTGCATTTAATAAATGAACAGTTGTATAAATTAAAAGTTGTTACACTTAATAAATTAAGTGTTAATAAATTAAGTGTAACAACTTTTAATTTATACAACTGTTCATTTATTAAGTGTAACAACTTTTATATCAATATCTATAATATAAACCTACCAAAAAAGATCATGAAAATAGCTTGTTTTTTAGCGTCTAAAGTGAGGAAACCCCTTAAGTATTCCTTTCACGAACCCAAATGTTTAACCCTTAACGAATTTTTGACGATGTTGGAGTTTGCGTCGTTGAAATGCAACGAAAATTCTCATTCATCTTTTTATTTCTTCATTTTCGTAATCATTCAAAACCTCATACTGCACATTTCGACTGCAGATTGCTCATAAGGATCCTACACAAATTTGAGTATTTTTCGTAGCCTAAATTTGCCAAAAAAGTTCGGGTTACCAAGCCTTCGTATCGTTCCGACGATGCAAACTTCAATACGAAAATCTCGTCTATAATCAAGTAAAAAAACATTCCAGTATACTGGTAAAATTTCAAGCCAAGTTTCCGAACTTTTAACGAAAAATTACGACTCTAAAACTCGTCTTATTTATACGGCGCTTTGTGGAGATGTCACGTAAATTAATCTATGGGGATGTCACGTAATACTTTCGAAATACATTTTTAAAAAATATTTATTTACGTCGCTATTTATAGACGAAAATGGTAGTTAAAAAAATGTTCTAAAAAAATTGTAAGTCTGCGCTGTTGATGAAATCTCGGAGATGGATCATCCGAAACAAAAAACTCACACGGTTTTAGATTCAGTATGTTAATGGCTATAGCGCATATCATACGATTTTTGATATATGCAAAAATAACAAAATGGCGGACATTTTGCGAAAAAACAAAAAAAAAGTGTTTTTTTTTTGCAGGGTTTTTGACAAAAGAGATAGTAAATATCAAAATCTAAAAAAATCCTTGCTATGCGCTATAACCAAAGTTGTAAAGAATAAATGGATCAATTTCGTAAGGATCGGTTGTTTCGAGAAAAACGGGTTTAAAGTATGTTTGGGTTGCAGAAATAAACAAAAAATTTTTTTAAAAGTATTTCGAAAATGTATTTGTTAAGTGTAACAACTTTTATATCAATATCTGTAATGTAAGCCTGTCAAAAAAAAATCATGGAAATAGCCTTTTTAGCGTCCAAAGTGAGAAGACCCCTTAATGTAAACAAAAAATATAAATATCTGCACACGTTTTCCCAGAAAAAAATCACGAAAATTCCTCTTTTTCGGGCCACGTGCTATAATCCGTTGATTTTTTTCCGAAACTAATTATTTTACGATGGCCGCAACAATTTCAAAATGTAGAACCTGAAAATACTCGTTAAATGTTGCGGATCATGTCAGAGTTTTCAAATAGTAGGATTACAAAAAGCGAAAACGTTCAGAGTGCCGGGTGGTAAATTTATGTATGTAAAATATATGCAGAAAATATTTGCTACATATATATATATGTCGGTTGCATATATAGCGACGAAAAATAGAATAATGCGCATATATTCAGTATATATGCACCAAATATATGACGCATATATGACCTATATATTTTCGATATATTTTTCTGACCAAAACATATATGCTACGTATAAACACTATATATGATACATATATAAGGCATATACGACGCATATATTTTCGATATATTTTCAATCTATTTTTTTGTCAGAAAAATATATCAAAAATGTATGCGTCATATATGACTCATATATGTGTCATTTATGCGTCATATATGACGCATACATTTTTGATACATATTCCTGACAAAAAATATATGCTGTGTATAAACACTATTACAGTTAAACTTAATAAAACTTAAAACTTAAACTTAAAAAACTTAACTTACAGTTAAAGTACGCTATTACATATAAACACTATATACAGATATGCGTAGCCTATCTGTATATATGTGGCATATATGTACCATTTATGCAGTATATATGTGGTATGTACGCACTGTGTATGCAACATATATGCTAAATATATGTGGTATATATGCAGGGTAAATGCTACATATATCATTGATATATGATACATTGATATACAGTAATACCACGCATATACATCTCATATATATAAAAGTTACGAAAATTAGAATTTGTCACATGTATGCAACATATATTTTCAATATATGGCATACATTTCACATATATCACAATTATTAATAAAATAAATTTGCAGTATATTTTTGCGTATTTAAATTTCCATGGGGGCTTACAGAACCCAAAAAAATCCGATACCGTGAGATTCATAGGCTAGGTCCAGTAGCACGTCGATTTTAAGATCGAGGGGGGCACTGCACCTCGTTGGACCAAAGCTCGAGCCCCTCTCCCTTCCCCATTCCAACTCTGTGATGTTACTCAAGATTTTCCGACTTTGTTTCCTTCGCTATAATAAGCTTGCCTTCAACATTCATACCCTTCTTGGAGTGATTATGGGACAAGGGAAAACACGAGTGAGCAGCGATTATCTGTATAATTTTTATTGCATATATTATTATTTCAGTGCTATGCTTGCCGAGTAGTAGAGTACGTATACGTAAATGACCAGGAAAGTATGAGGCCTGACACACAACGAAGCATTTTCAGATGTCGTACAATACCCGCCTCGTACATATACGTCTAACATACATTTGTTGTTGTACAGTTGAGGGGCGTGACGAGTGTAGGCTCGTTGAATAATAGAGAGGATTGGAGTGGACAGGGCCACGTTGAAGGCACACATCGCTACTGTACTGTAGAACGTCACTCACTTGTGCAATTATTCACCCTCGTCGAGGAATTTCTTGAAGGCAATTTCGTTTTCCACCCGGAAGGAGGTCATTTTGATTAAAACAAAGATCGTTCAAGCCAAATCGAATTTTGATTACGAGAATTAAGAACGCACGCAAATAAAATTGTATTTTTGATGGCATTCCTTTAAATTTGATGACATTTCATTAAAACCTAGATTCAATGAAAATTCAATTAAATGTCATCACAAAGCAAAATCCAATGAAATATCATCACAAACCCAAATTTTAATTAAATATAATCACAAACCGAGATTCAATTAAATATCATCATAAACCAAAATTCAATTAAATATCATCACAAACCCAAAATTCAATTAAATATCATTACAAACCCAAAATTCAATTAAATATCATCACAAATCAAAATTCAATTAAAGATCATCCAATACTTCTCTTTGTAATCCAATTGCCTAATACTAATCTAATGTTATTCAATGGCCACATCAAAATTCCGTTCCTAATTTTTTTTCGAACGTTATCGTCATTTGTTAAATCTTTCGGCTTCGAAGACAAAAATCGTACCGATCAATTAGTACAACTTCGCAGTAGCGAGGCTTTGAAAAAAAGTTGTACAAGTTTTCGTAGCAATAGTGTACGTGGTCGATGTGTCATTGCACCGCATGACCAGAAATAATATCGACCGTACGCTTTCCTCGGCCACGAGGTAGGGGAAATGGAACTGGTATAGGCTACCGATCGGACAACCCGAAGAATTTGCCTTACTAATTGTCTCAGCTGTTACGACCCGTCGAGTTCCCCACGGGTCGTTTTTTCCCCATACTTAACGTACACGTACGACGATGTCCACAGCAAATAGTCGAGACAACGAAAATGACAAAGTTCATCTGATTTTGATTTGTCGAAAATGATTACGTGGTCCTTCAGCTGTGATATTTGCACCAGCTGTAAAAAGGTACCGAGTCAAGTAGGGTGTTTTCTTTGCTTACCATTTTAGGTTCGAAAAGCTGGAATTGTTTTCTTTCAATAAAAAAAATGTATGGTGTTTGCAACCATTTTTTAACTATATTTTATATTTCCTTGAGGGGGTAATAATATTTTCCAGCCATATATTTATTGCCAAAAGTTTAGTGCTGCTTATTGATATTTCAGCAGTTGCAAGAATTATGTATATATGTTAACATCAAGGACCAATCTTACAAGCATACATTTATTATTCAATGCTATATACTAGAGTAAGTTTTCATAAAATGGATATTTCCTGACACTATTAGAAATTTACTTCCCCAAGATCCTAATAGTGCACAGGACTGAAATATACATACATTGATGAAACATGTTGCCTGTGATTTACGACTATGTTTATAGTCATTTTTACCATAATAAAAGACACGACCTGCTATATGCGAATTTGGTGTTATTCAAGCGTTGGTTCAAGTCATCAATGCAAAATAAAATAAAATACGCAACTGAGAGTTCTACCTCGATAATTTTTTTTATTATAATTTGTCGTTCCTTGACCCCCTCTAATGATTTATTTCGATGAAAACATTTCGCCTACACATGGAATCGAACTTTCAACCGACCTGCCTTCTTCTGCCTATACTATGCACGCTGCCACTACGCTATCAAGTCCGGCATCTTGATCGCACGTATGGCATAGAGACAAAAGTAATTCCGGCTGTACTTCCGAATAGCTGTTACCTCCGATTTAGGTCACATTTATCACAGGTCTTTTTTCATAATATAAGCCACTGCTTAAATGGATTTATGGCGCATCGCAATAGGTTTGTACCATATATAGTAGTGATTTGTAACATGTTATATGACACGACCTCCTAAATACATAGTAATATGTGTCTTACAAGGAACATCCCTCAGGTGACACCCTCCGATTTTGTTGAAATTTGGATATGTTATAAAACACCGAAAAGTAAGCGGTACGTATTTTTTTATTGGCGGAAAAACGGTTTTAAGGGGTAAAACCATCACTTAATATAGGGGTGGTTCACCCCTTTTTTTTTGCAAAGTCACTATAGTGGATTTTTCATTGCTTCGGATTAGAAGAATTTTCGTTTTTGTTTCATTAAAATCGGTGGACTCCTTGTGTGTGAAACTGCTGTATTACCCTTTTCGGTGCTTTATAACATATCCAAATTTCAACAAAATCGAAGGGTGTCACTTGAGGGATGTTCCTTGTTAGAAGAATAGAAGGTGGGCTGCAAGAAAAACTGTTGAACTGATATCTTATTTTTGCAATGCAACAAAAGTACTATGTAACATTTTGTGGGACACGCGTAGTTCCTAAAACTACTAAACCGTGGTTGCTCCAACTGCAAATGATTTACACCTTCGCTATCAGTAAATATTCCCATAACTTTTTTCGAATAGTCACTTTTCATGAAGTCTTCTAGCAAATTATAGGCGATAAAGGTTGATACTCTGTACGTGGTTGTGTTTTGCACAACAAAATACTATGAAGCAAAATTAACAGGTGGAGTAACCATGGCAACCCGTGGAGACTATGCTTCGAAAAAAAAACATCGCTAGGCTATGAAACGTTGTGAAGTTACGCATGGCAAGCATTACTACAGTTTATCATCGAGAACGAGACGCGTAGTATAATGTCAACCCTTTGGCAATAGTTAATAATGATTTCGGGGATCATGGACAGTCAAACACATCACCCAAATTGCATGTTTAGGTATAATTTTTGCTTATACCGTAAACGGGATAAAATTGACATTAAGGATAACTATAACAGTTTTTGAAGCTACTTTAAGAGAGCGCCAAAATACGGTTTGAATGTGTGCGCATTTAAATGTGTTTAAATTTGTTGTTCAAGTTTATTATAATGTTGCTCAAGTTGATGTTGACCTCAATGATAACTATACGACTGATTGAATGCCTACAATGGCACCCTAGGTACTCGATTTTTTTATGTAAAATTTTGCCTTAATGAAAATGACAATTTGATTGTAAAAAGTCGTTGTTTTTCATTTAATTCTATGCGTGATGCATGAAATATAATTTTTTTAATCGAAATGATGTCAAAGGAGCTCTTAATCTTTGACATAAGTTGCATTTCAATTCCTTGGCAAAGAGACCCCACATTCGAAGTTACTCTGACACTTAAAAAATATATATAAAATTGTAGGGGGCCGGTAGGGCTTGACTTTCTCATATATCTGATAGCCAAAGGACATATTGTTCCATTGAAGCAAAACAAGTTGAAATTTAGAATGTTAAAAAAGAGTTACCTGCAAAAAACTTCCAAAACCTATTCAAAGTAACCCTATTACTTGGGGCTACTTTATGAGGGCGCCAAAATATGGTTTAAATGTGTTTAAATTTGTTGTTCAAATTTATTTTAATGTTCCTAAAGTTGATTATAATGTTGCTCAAGTTGAGTTTAATCTTATTGATAATTATGAGACTGATTGAGTGCCTATAATAATACCCTAGGTACTTGATACTTTTATGTGAAATGTTTCCTCAATAAAGATGACAATTTAATTGTAACAAACCGTCGTTTTGCATTTCATTCCATGTGTAATGTATAAAATATAATTTTTTAAAAATCAAAGTGATGTGAAGGTAACTCTCAATCTTTGACATGAGTTGCATTTCAATGCCTTGTCAAAGAAGCCCCACACTCGAGGTTACTTTGACACTTAAAAAAATATGAATTTGTGGGGGGAGGGCTTGACTTATACATATGATAGCCAAAGAACCCATTGTTCCATTGGAGCAAAACAAGTTGGAATTAAGGCCACAGTAACGGGTATAAAATCATGTGCGAATTCAACAATTTTTTTCGTATGAAAAAGTGATTCACTCATAAAATTAATTCCACATCTATTTAGTATGAATATTAAGCTGTTAGAAAATATATATATTTTTTTTTCGATGTACAAAATGGCCGACTACTCGAAACTTCTCGACACAGCTTTTTTCCAATTGGCGTGACAAATAACTTCAACAATTTTCACTCGATTTACTTCAAATTTAAAAGTTATGTTCCTAATTGCATTTCGCAGAGAAGTACGTATGGAATTTCTGATTAATTGATAACTTTTCATTTTGTGAGCAGTTTATGAGCATTTATAACGAAATGTTTCACGAAAAATTCATTTCTTAAGTTCAAATAGCTACAACTTTTAAATAAAACAATATTTTTCAAATTCCGTACGTACTTCTCTAGGTATTGTAATGTAGGTTGACGAGAATTTTTGTTTTTTGTTCGATGTCAAAAATTGTGGATGCTAAATGTCACGCCGCGGAGCGCATAAAAAAAAGATAACAAAATAAAATATTAGTACTCGGCTATTTTGTACATCGAAAAAAAAATGTTTTCTAACAGCTCGATATTCATACTAAATAGATGTGTAATTAATTTTATGAGAGAATTACTTTTCCATATGAAAAAAAATTAAGGTCTTAAGGATGTTAAAAAAGAGTTACCTACAAAAAACTTCCAAAATCTGTTCAAAGTAACCCCTTGTAGTTGTTTTAACCATATGATTGTGGTGTCAATATACTACAGCGAATTTTCCTACCCCTCCTCCACGGGCGTTTTTCAAATACCATGGACTTTTCTCTCAGTGTGTTGGAGCAAAAAAATGTTCGTATTTCAAATTGGTACCCCAAGATTGCGGTATCGACTGCACGAACTTTTCGAGTATGGGACAGCATATCGCAATGTTGGAAGAAGCGTTACTTTTTTTTTCCTCCCGCATACGACTATCTGCCAGGGCGGGGACTGGCGAACCTGTGCCGTGGACGTGTGACACTGGAAGTGTCGAGGCACCTGCGCGCAAGTGGCGTCCAGAGGCGCCCAGGCTGGTCGTTGCCGGCTTCATTTCACGTGTATCCTTTACTCGCGACACACACAAGCCTCGCTAGATCGTCCGACGATCGTCCATCACGGCATATCGCATTAATCGTTCCTCGAAAACATCAGGAAAAACAATAGAGGCGAACGCCTCGGTTGTTGACCGAATGTGACGGAATTTACGGATAAAAAAAGGTATTTCGCCACACGTTCTCGATGAATAATTTGCCCTCGTTTGTGCACGCGCGAACGCGACAATCAAATGCAATAATTGGCATGCGCGCGTAAATAATTCATTCGTCAAACTATGCAAATTCAGGGAAAACAATCGGCGCACAGTGGGATTCACGAGCATCGCAACGCTCTTATCATAATTATCGCTAAAGAAAAAAGAACGAGAAAAAGCACTTCGCAAAAGTGTTTCCGTCAAAGTGTCGGCAATTGACTCATCACCGCTTCGCTCAAATCCTACTGCCCGTCGAGGGAATCACACTGATGCATCCTTATGCAATTTCGCACATCGCAATTTCGAATGATTTCGTGGAATGGTATTTTGCTTGGTGAATAAGGGAATCGATAAATAAGCCGACAAACGACTTAGCGAGAAGCCAATCGTTGTCCGTGAATTATGTTGCAATCGCAGTCCGAAAAGCTTTTGCCGCTACTCGAAACATGCACAACTTACGGCGTGTTGACTTTCAATAAAGCCTTTTTATTGCGCGACTACAGAACCAATATCTCAGAACTCAGAATAGTAACTGTAATTTTGTAACAATTGAGGAATTTATGTTTTGAGATTATTGATAATACGATCACTGGATAAAATGATGGTCCCGCTCAAGATGAAACGCACAGCCCTTTGTTTTCGTATGCTAAACATTTATTCGAACATAATAGATCGTTGACTAGACGATGAACAATTCGCGAAAAAACGTGTATTTTTGTTGGACAAATTATTTCTCTTGAGTTAAGGCCTTAAATACGCGAAAAAATAGAATTTTTTTTCGACACCATTTTAGCCTGAACTTTTGAGAATATTTCAAGGTTTTCGGAATTGAGAGCTTTCACAAAATGTTGAAGTTGAAGCATTTGGAGCGTTCATGCTTTTCTTTTCTTGTAACAAGGAACATCACTTAAGGGGTTACGTGGGTTTCGAAGCCAAAAAAAGCATATTTTCTCTATTTAAAAAATACATTATACATAAATTATGTTATTCAAAATGTTAAGCACATAAAAAAACATTTCGACAATATTTTGAAAAATGTTCATACAAAAATTTGGGAAATTGAGCCGGTGGGACACATTTTTGGCAGAGTTGAATGCAAAATAGTTCAATTTTCAGTACAATGTACACTACGTATAGCCTTGTGAAATTAGTTGTAATCGAAAAAACACATTCGCTCAATCACTAGTCAATGCTATTTCGAAGAAGTATGCAAAATTTCAATCACATCGGTGCATTAGTGTTTGAGAAATCGTGTCCACTGACTTCGAAAATAGTGTTTTGAAAAAATGCGATTAAAGTTTTAAGTAGAAATAAAACTAAGAATTTTTTTTTAACTTACATCGAATCGTCATTTCCGGCTCAATAAAGCAAAGATCCTGCTGCAGCTGCGATGTCCAGGGCATCCTTTTGTTCCTGACTTGATTTTTTGAAATTTTCAAACCCACGTAACCCCTTAAGATTCCGCTTTCGATTTTGTTGAAACTCATATATGTGATAAAGTATTGAAAACTATTAGACACGTATTTTTTTAATATGCGGAAGAACGCTTTTAAGGGGGATAACGACCCCTCAAAGAAAGGTGTGTCACCTCTTAATTTAATTTTTTCAATTATTCTATAGTGGATTTTTCATCACTTTACATGAGAAGAATTTTGGTTTTTCTTTCATTCAGATCGGTGGACTGCTTGTGGGTGAAAGTGCAAAACTACCCCCCGATACGCCTTTCTTTGAGGGGTGGTTTCTCCGCTTAAAACCGTTTTTTGCGCAGATAAAAATAAATACGTGTCTAATAGTTTTCAATGCTTTATCACATATATGAGTTTCAACAAAATCGACGGTGGACACTTCAGTGATGATCCTTGTAAGTAGGCCGATGACCAGTGGGCGCTATGCCGAATTTTATTGATTCCCTCTAGCTAGAGACGTTTTAGATGCCAAAGTAGGACTCCTAGAGGTCGCAGGTTGCTATCAAATAAGGTAATTCAACATTTTATACTAGATACCGCGCGGTAATTCGTATGGCTAACTTCAAAGCCGGTTTCCCACGAATCACTGTTTTTGCCTCGGGACAGTCAAAACTAACGCACCTAGGTTCCGATCACTTTTAAATTGTTACAGCATATTCTATTTATCAATACCTATCGTGTGAACCTCGAAAAGTAAAAAAAATTATTAACCAACTTTTTAAAATAAATCTTTTGATAGTTGAAAATTGAGTAGAAAGTTTAAGTACTGCCATTTTAATATGCTGTTTTTTAGATATATTTTGGTTGGTTCACAGCGTAGGGGCATCTATTGAGTAATTATAAATATGTCAATTTTTTCGGTGACTCAGTTGGACGCAAGGGCCGTCGACATCAAGACGTGCCTCAAGAAAAACCATTTACCTAGTGGCCAATACATTCGCCATTGTCACATATTTCCGTAATTGTTTTTTTTGTCAGGCAGTTAAGAGCTTCAATAAATATTGTATAAACAAAATGCATAAAAATATGCGTCACTTTTTTCACGGCTTCTGTAAATGGACCTACGAAAATGGACGAAATCGCGTACATAAGGCCTGCAGGGGGGAGATACCGTTCGGCGAGGAAAACATTGCTGATTTTCGTGATTTTCTTTTTAAAGAAAGATTTCTTCTCCATTTTTTAGATTAGGCTATGTTATACTACTACTTTTGACTGCCACATGGTATTTTTTTATAATCTTTAAAATTCACGGAGGTGTGGCACGGTCTTCTAAATGGGTTGCGGCGGATGTTGCCAGACAGCGTGATACTTAGCGTCGGCGAGATTCATCTGAAAAAAAAACCAATTAAGATTTTTCTTTCACTAACACTCATACGCAGAATATGAACCAGGAAAAAGTGATAAATGTTGAAAATCGATTAATTGGGACGCTTTGAAACCAAAACGTGTATTTGTTGAAGTTTCCGAAAAAAATACCTACATTTTGCAATAAAACAATACTATTTTTAAATCTTCAAAAACATTTAGAATCCTCTTTCAGATAATAAGGTTAGAAAGATTTATGCCAAATTTCATCAGAATCGGTCGATTAGTTTCTTAGCTATACGTCACGCCAGTTTTGAAAATGCAGTTTGAAAGACTATGCTATACCTTCGCGATTTTTAAAGATTATATTTTTTAAAAAGCATGTAACAGCCAAAAGTAGTAATAAAAAATACCCTAAGTCTCGAAAATAGTAAAGAAATCTTTCCTTTGAAAAAACAATCATGAAAATCAGCAAATTTTTCCCTCCCCTTAAGGAATCTCCCCCTTAACTTTTGGTGAAAAGCTTATTCAACACTACTGGTGGATTGAAAATAAATTATAGCTATCTATTTCAGTCGAATAAATATTTGGGTGCAAGTAGATAAGAAAAACTGCTTTGAACAGACAAGCGTCAACAATATCGCGTTGTTGATTCGAGTGAATCATTTCCCTCGTAAGGAAAGGTTGCGAGGTCGATCTCTCCAATTTCGATGAAATTTGTCATGCTTGTAGAATGGGTAAACTAGGCGACACGTATTTTTTCATATTTGCGGAACCCGATTTTTAAGGGTTGAAGCGCACCCTAAAAAATTGGGGTGTTTTTCGTTTTTCGTTGATAACGTTTTAACGGTACGAGATATGAAAAAAATTCAAATTGCAACAATGTTTATTTTTTCGTGTACTATACATTGAAGATGAGAACGATATCGACAAAAAACGAAAACCACCCCTATTTTCGAGGGTGCGTTTCACCCCTTAAAAATCGGGTTCCGCAGATATAAAAAAATACGTGTCGCCTATTTTTATCCATTCTACAAGCATGCCAAATTTCATCGAAATCGGAGAGATCGACCTCGCAACCTTTTCTCGTCAGTGTATATTCAGTAGATTACAAAACTGCGCGGTGAACAATTCAGCAAAAAGGAAACACATTTAAAACCTTAGGCCACTCTAGAGGCCGAAAAAATAGGCTTTTTGGGGATTTTTTTTCAGAAAAACTATAAAATAAATCGAGATTACAAAAAAGGGTGTTTTTCATACGTATCAGTGACTGTATACAATAATTTTTTTGAAGCGATTAACTCCAAAATGGCGGCTATGCAGCATTTATCACAAAACTGCATTTTTTAAGTTGACCGGAAACATAACTCAGACAATTTTCAACCGATTCACTTGAAATGTTGAATATATCTTGAAAAATACATTGTCGATGGAAGTACGTAGGATTTTTTTTTTATATTGCATAGTTCATTTGTTATTAACAATTATCTGACGACTTTTTAGGCAAATTTTTAGAACGTGAAAAATTTCGTCAGATAATTGTTAATAACAAATGAACTATGCAATATAAAAAAAATCCTACATACTTTCATAGACAATGTATTTTTCAAGATATATTCAACATTTCGAGTGAATCGGTTGAAAATTGTCTGAGTTATGTTTCCGGCGAACTTAAAAAATGCAGTTTTGTGATAAACGCCGCACAGCAGCCACTTCAAAATCGCTTCAAAAAAATTATTGTATACAGTCTCTGATAAGTATGATAAACACGCTTTTTGTAATCTCGATTTATTTTGTAGTTTTTCTGAACAAAAAATCCCAACAAGCCTCTTTTTCGGCCTCTAGAGTGGCCTAGCCCCTTAAGACCGAGAGGAACGATTATGGGAAACTTTTGCAGATTCGATGAACCCAGCAACGGTGAAACAGTGGCTGACCCGTGGTGAACTCGAGAAGCTCGAGCATGTCGTATTGGAGGGTCGCGGGGCGCGTTTGCTCGGCGAACATTCGCCCGATCTCCGAACCCGCGTATTCCTCAAGGCTCTACCAAACTACTTGGTTCGTACCCCAATCGCCTCGAATGTTCCTGTTCTATTTCTAAAATGCATCGAGTGTGCAGAAGTTGAGAGAGTAGGAAAAAGAGCTACATCGTTTATTCCCGTGTAGACGAAGATAAGTCAACTTCATGAAACGGTCACGAGGGGATCGTTGCCAGACGTCCAGAGGCTGGTGGCCGAGGAGCCGAAGAAGAAGTTGGCATTGGCGAAGGACGCCTCGGGTACCCCGTTGCTTCACAAGGCGGTTTACCACGATCATCGGGACATCGTTGAGTGGCTAATCGAGAACTATCCAATGTCCGTTCAGCAGAAAGATCGGGTGGGTACACAGAGAAATACGAAGGGAGAAAAAAAGCCAGCAAACGACAATGTTCATTTCTATCCTTTGTGTACTCGGTCGTCCATAAATATCTGAGTACACGTACGTCGCCCAAGCTCGCTAAACTCCGTCTGCTTCGCTTAGCTGTCTCTTATACGTCGTAACATCGCGTGACCGTTGCTGTAAAAGCAACCGTGTAAACCACCTGTTCTCCCCCTGCAGTCCCTTTCAGGGGTGCCCGAGTATTTGAAACGAGCCTGCATAACGCGACCTAAGGGGTAGATTTCTTACTAATATCCTTAAAAGCCGGATATCCGCCGATTGATATCTCTCCGTGTACCTGTCGTGCACGCTATGACAGCAGTCAAGTCACGGAAGTGTGAGGTCCTCCCTGGCCTCGTTTCAATCACCTCAGACCCTGAAATTCTCGCCTTGCTCAAATAACGTGACGAGAGTAAATGAAAACCATTGTCTCCCAAAGGAGGGAAGAACTGCTCTGCATTATTGCTCGGCGTGCAAAGATCCCGAGGCCGTTTGGGACGTTCTCATTGATGGAGGCTGCGACTCCAGTGTCTGCGACAAAAAGGGAAATCCTGCTGCCTACTATCTCACTCACACCAACGAGATTGAATTGCCGGAAGGCGACACCATGGCTCGGCGCAAAGGCAGCAATAGCAAAGAGTGTGAGTTCGAATTCAAGAATGTTTATATATTTTCGACAGGTAGAAAGATACAATTATTCACATCCGGGCAGAAATTGTCGGAGGGATTCAATTGGATTGCTATACCTGTCGCTACTTTCTGATAGGGACCCAATGGGTCATCGCGTTGGATCTGTACTAAAACGTCAGGGTCGTGCATTGGATTCTTTAGGGTTCTTATCACTTTAAACGCTAAAAAGGCTATTTTCATGAATTTTTTTGAAAGGTTTATATTATAGGTATTGATATAAAAGTTGTTACACTTAATAAATACACTTTCGAAATACATTAAAAAAATGTCTTTATTGATTCAAGGGAAGGTTCTGCCTTGTTGGGCCGAAAAATGTTCGATTTTTCACCAATTTTTTATCCGAAAAGTATTGAATTTAGAATGTTGATATTTGGTATGTTGACTAAGCGGTGTTTATTGAACATCAAAATATTTTTTAAAGTTTGACAAAACATGGACAAAACGATGACATTCTTCGCTTGCGGAAGTCCCAAGTCCCGGACAGGTGATCTGAAGCAAAACAAATCAAACATATTTTTACTTTGTACAATATTGTGTATAAGTTGACCGAGAATCAAGAAGAAAAATTGAAACATAAAAAAATAGTGAGCAAAAAACTGCGAAAATTTTTGGGGAAAAAGGCAAACTTCCTTCCGATCGCTCATAATTTTTTTATTTTTCAATTTTTCTTCTTGATTCTAGGTCAACTTATACACAATATTGCACAAAGTAAAAATATGTTTGATTTTTTTGCTTCAGATCACCTGTCCGGGACTTTTGACTTCCGCAAACGAAGAATGTCCTTAAGTCACTATTTATAGACGAAAATGGTAGTTAAAAAAAGGTCCTAAAAAAATTGTAGGTCTGCGCTGTTGATAGAATCTCGGAGGTAGAATCAAGAAGAAAAATTGAAACATAAAAAAATAGTGAGCAATAAACTGCGAAAATTTTTGGGGAAAAAGGCAAACTTCCTTCCGATCGCTCACAATTTTTTTATTTTTCAATTTTTCTTCTTGATTCTAGGTCAACTTATACACAATATTGTACAAAGTAAAAATATGTTTGATTTTTTTCTTCAGATCCCCTGTCCGGGACTTGGGACTTCCGCAAACGAAGAATGTCCTTAAGTCACTATTTATAGACGAAAATGGTAGTTAAAAAAAGGTCCTAAAAAATTGTAGGTCTGCGCTGTTGATAGAATCTCGGAGGTGGATCATCCGAAACAAAAAAATCGAACGGTTTTAGATACAGTATGTTAACGGCTATAGCGCTCATCATACGATTTTCGATATATGCAAAAATAACAAAATAGCGGGGATTTTTCGAAAAAAAAAACAAAAAAACGTGTCTTTTTGACCGTTTTTGGCAAAACAAAATAGTAAGTATCAAAATTTTTTAAATCCTTGATATGCACTATACCTATAGTTGTAAAGAATATGTGGTTAAAAATTCATAAGGATCGGTTCAGTAGTTTCGAAAATTTTATCAACAAGCCGTCGTAAAACGTTGTTCCGGGAAAAACGCGTTTAAAGTTTGTTCGGGTTACATAAATACATAATTTTTTTTCAAAAGATATCTCGAAAGTGTATTTATTAAGTGTAACAACTTTTATATCAATATCTATAATATAAACCTATCAAAAAAATCATGAAAACAGCTTTTTTTAGAGTCTAAAGTGAGAAGACCCCTTAATGTCGGTGCAGTTTGCATCGTTGGGATGCAACTCCCCAATGAATTTCACGATTTTTTTTTACAGATTTGAGTGATATGAATCGTTCGATCATTCGTTAGGCTCCTTATTTAGCAATCCACAATCCACATCTTTAAAACATGATTTTGAAGACTAATAAAAATAAGGAAGTCAACAAAAAAAAGTTGCATTCCCACGATGCAAACTTCAAGCCCATGATTCTTATCCGAATTCCCCATTGGATTGTACGAATGTAATGTGAATCCTCAAGGATTACCACATTATCGAACTAAATCCGATAAGATTCTTGATGGGATGGCATTTTGCACTAGACGTTTTCGAATCAATTCTGATTTGATACCTTTCCTACGGTTGATACTTTTCAAACGATTTATATATTTTTAAGATGAGATTTAAACTATTTTAAGATCCACTCATTTGGTATATCTATATATTCACATAGATCTCGATCAATAGTGGATCTTAAAAAAGTTTAAATCTCATCTTGAAAATATATAAATCGTTTGAAAAGTATATCTTGAAAATCGAGTTGAAGCACATCACTGAAAATCCAATGTAATTATCGTTCGTTATTTATTTTACTGCACTTTGACATAATATCACCGGACACGTGCACGCTCACGAAGCGTGCAGGTTATCTTTCAACATGCCGAGTTTTTTCTCGTGACTTTTAACATATTCTCGATTCGAACGTGGTAAGAATTCTGAAACGGCATTCAAGGGGGAACCCTGCAGAATCCAATTGGATCCCAATAAGGACTCCCTAAGTTCGGTGTCCCTAATAAATTCCCATAGAGATATGGGTGCATCTCGGGACTCCCCAACAAATCTGTGCACGGGATGACGAGAGGATATTTTTTGGGAGATCCGACAGACTCCGGTTGTGAATTACAAAAAAAAATGTCAAACCACGTCAATCGGGAAATAGCGTGTAATCCACATGAATTCCAATGTGGACTCCCTACGTCGTGGTGTTCCTGTCAAACTCCTATAGGAATGTGGTAGGATCTGGGGGCTCCCCAATTAATTTCTGCACGGGTTGTCTGTACATAAAGGGGGGTTATCACTCGTTCTTCTTTAAATATATTTTTTTGCGTCACGCGCAGTAGCAAATTCTTCGAGCAATTACGAAAATGCTGTCTTAAGGGGAGATATACACCTAGGAGCCGGAAAAAAGGTCATTTTTGTGAATTTTTTCAAGGAAAGCTATTTGAAATTTCGGATTGGGGTTTTAATTATCTAAAAGTATATACATTCAAAAATATGGTTAATTTTCTTTATTTAAAAATATCACAAATATACAAGGATATTGTATGATCCTTGGAGCGTCGTGAAAAAATCTGCGTATACGGTACCCACTGGAGTTTCTTCAAAAACCATCTGAAAAAAAACCAAAACGATTATTAAATTAGATACTATAATCTAGTACTTGTCATAGCCGATTTTGAAAATATCGATTTATGACAAAATGGCGGACGTTTGAACATAAATAGTGATTTTTGGGCCAAAAATTAGTAATTATTTTGCCTATAAAACAAAAACTAAGTAACGGAAAAAAAAATCCTATGACAAGTACTAGATAATGGTGTATAGAATAACCACAAAAAACCTCAAGGCAATCGGTTCATTGGTTTTCGAGAAATTTTGGGTACCGATTTGAAAAACGTGGTTTTGAGAAAAACGCGTTTGAAAATTTGAGAATGAATAAATCACGAAATTTGTCAACTTACATGGAATCATCGATACCAGGCCCATAGTGTAGGTCTTGCACGGTCGACGGAATGTTCATAGCTTCTAAATCCTCGACCTCGACCATCTAGGTGTATATCTCTCCTTAAAAAAAAAGTGTAAATTCTACATTACTTCATCGAATTCGTTGAAAAGATACGTCCGTTTCCGGATTCTTAATCAACTGCAATGTGATAAGCATAAATGAATAATTGATGCACACATTTGCGCAGCGTATTCATTGAACACGCATATCTGAATATCTGTTGTTTTCTTCGCGATCTTCGCGTCCGCTTTTTTCGCTCTTGCCGCACACGACTCACCTAAAAAGGCGCGAATCGCGATTAATAAATATTTCATATCCGTTGTAGCTCGAGGTATTCCCCGAATGAGTTTCAGCGCTGTTTATTGGCAATTGTAAGCGCGTTTTTTTCCTCGTTTGACCTCGCTCTTAAATTTTGTCCTTCGTCAAACATTGGCGAAAATGGCGCTCGTCGCGCGTTGCCATACAAATCGCGAAAACGTAGGCGTTCGCGGTGTATGACTTTTCACATTCGCGGACATATAGCGTCGTAACTCATAGCCCAGTTTCGCATGATTCTGGATAATCGATAACGTCTAAATAAGTCATACTGTCTGACTTGGCTTTTCCCTGTATAGGAGAGAGAGAGAGAGAGAGAGAGAGAGAGAGAGAGAGAGAGCCAAATTGAATTGCGCTATGTGGAAACATGGATCCCTTAAAGCTCAATCATTCCAGTATATCACCAGACCTTTAGCGAAAACCAATCATCTTCGATAATCGATAAGCATAAAGGAAATACCACGTGGAATCGTTAATGAGGGTTCTCCTTCAAGCTTCGTCCGTCCATTTTTCCCGATGTGTCAAAGCATTCAAATATTGTCCGATATTCTTACAAAATTTAACCAAAATCCCTAATCCCCGGATATTTTTCCTACTTTTGTGGTATTATGTTTTTCGTAGGTTTCACGACTTTGAGGATATTTGGTTTGTCGTGGAATCCTTGATATTTGAGGGGGAACTGTGACGGGCCAAAAAAGTGGTTTTTTTCTGATTTTTTTCATGTACTAGATTATTCATTTGGGATTTGGGAGTGAGGTATGTCATTAAGGCGGAGTATACATTTACAACGATCAAAAAATCGTTTTTTTTTCTTTCTTTAAATGATAGAACTATGTACGTAGAATATTTTCCCAAAGTTTTAAAGCGAAATTCGAAACACTTCGAACGTTGCAGCCTGTCAACGCTGTGCCTCACCGCACGGATTGAGAGCGGGCGTAAACTTCGAACGCTTTTTTCTCAAAACTACATTATCGAAATTGGCGTGCAGGATTACTCAAAAATTATTAAGCCGATTGAGTTGAAACTTGGTAGGAATATTAATAATATTGGTACCTTCTACTTGGCGGGAATAGTTTTTGAAAAATTGGAAAAAAATGACTTTTTTAACCCACATTTTACAGAAATGTTGCGTGAAATGTTGATTTTTTTTCTAAATGCGTGCCATTTTCTTAAATTTGTCTTTTCTTCATTTTAATCACCGTCACAGAGAAACTATACATGTTCTAACTGAAAAAATGTTTGAACATTTTTGTAAATCAAAGTCTACGGGAAGCTAGACTGCTCGCCGATTCGCAACTCCCGCGGCGACCTTGCTGTAACACTGTGCCACAGCTCCGCCATTTTGATGATGAATTAATTTAAAAAAATGGTTTTGTATACTTAGATATACCATTAAAGTATACCTAAAGTTTGATAATTATAAAATAATTATTTCTTAGTTTAAAAAGCCCCTCTATAGCTTATTTTTTCCTATCTAAATGTATATCCCGCCTTAAGCATACATTTAACTTATTTCATGTAATTTTTTATATTGAAAAATAAAAAATGAACAACGTTATTGAGGTATAATGTGGTACAACAGCCGGATCGATAACTCGACTATAGTTAGTCTGAAAAATAAACAAGTTTTATAATCTATATAAATGTAGTTTTCGTTTTACGTAGTCGTTTTTCGAAGAACACATTTCACAAAATGGCGGGTGTTAAAAAAAGTGTAATTTTGGCGACATTTTTACTTATTTACGGGGGTTTGAAAAATACGAAATTAAAAAAACGGCTACGCAGAACGATAACCACTGCAATTACGGAAATGTTTTTTGTTTTTAATTGAAAATCGGACAATTATAGGTAGAGTTATTATTACGGCTAGGTCGAGAAAAATCGTTTCGAGAAAATCGCTATTAAAAGTTTTAGTACATTTTTTTACACATATTTTTGAATATGTGTACATTGGGAAAATGCAAAAATAAATCGTTTTTTTACCCGTCACAGTGGTGTTCCGCCTTAAATATCCAAACTTCCAGGGGAAAATACATGACCACCCTTCGCGTATTTTTTCAAACGGAATACTTGTTCTAAAATATTTTTTTCGAACTCTTCTTTAATTTCTATACAAACGATCTTTTCCTAGGTAGGTATTTTTTTTTTTTATTGGTTTTTTCCTTAGGTACACGCTTTTCGCGTTTGTTACCTATTTCTTTTCCCACCATTAGCCTTCTTTCCTCTACTGTTTACTCCTTTTCTCCATCTTTGTCCCTGTTCCCCCCTCTTGCGGCCGCAGCCGACTTCCCCCTCTGTATTATATTCATCATGACATTTCTGTCATGGGTATAGGGAAACTGCGGAAAACCTATACCAATACAGCCGGTCATCGAGTTCGCCCCCTAGTCGTGGAACTAGTCTTATTTCGCCGTGAAATGCCGAAGAAAAACATTTCACGACGAAATGTACGCGACTGGGATTCGAACCCGGGACCTCCCGGTCCGCTGGTTTAGTGGCGAGCACGCTAACCACTAGACCATCGCACCGGTTTTCCTAGGTAGGTATTTTAATTCAAATATATATTTTCACCGACCCAGCGCGTGTCTACGAGAAGCCCTGTATTTGCATAGATCGTGGTAGAAGCGCGGTTGAATAAAGGTCTCGTGAAATGCGTGCGTTACAAGACCTACGGCTGATCATTACACGGCAGTTTTCACGTACAAGTTTCGTTACTATTAGCTCGTCTTGCGTGTCTCCATCCAAATGATCTAATTACGAGTGTGAATGGCTCGATGAGGTTGCAGCCTGTGGGTTTTTAACCACGCGAGGGCAATTTCCATTTCTCCGTTAACCCTCACTCATTTTCCTCTCATTTTTGCCAAGCTTAATCTATCGACAAACACCGACTGTCTAAATTCCCCTCGCATGCCGATTGCGGCACTGCGTTGACGCGTGTATTGCCTCATAAAACATGTAACGTATTGGGCCAGCCGTGTGCCAAAACGTCGTTCGAACCGTGCTGGTTTTGTGGGGTGTCTGAAAAGCTACGATACGCCAGGTGAACTGTTCTAAAATGTATTAGGAACATTTGTTCAAACAAATTGAGAATAAATGATTACATTGGGGGGACGTATAATTGCGAGGGGCTTGTGGGCGCTTTGGAAATCGATTTCACCCGTAATTTAGAGTCGAAAATTATCATTGCGATCCTTTCATCGGAGAAAAATAATAATAATAAAAAGATGAGATGAACATTTTAAACAATTTAATTGTTGTAATTTTGTAATTACAACGATAAAACGGAATCAATTGAACGATAAGTACAAATTTACGTTGACACAAATTGTGGAACTGGCGAACAAAACCGGACTTGACCACACGACGTCAAATTAGAAGAAAAAAAATTTGTTACATTTGTTGTGCCTTAAACCTGTCTTTCCGCTTGAAAAGGCAATTTTAAACATATTTTGAGGTGCCTTAAACATATTTTGTGCCTGAAACATATTTTTGCCTTAAAACATTATTTTTTGAGGTGCCTAACACATATTTTGTGCCTGAAAACATATTTTTGCCTCAAAGCATTTTTTGAGGTGCCTAAAACATATTTTATGCCTAAAAACATATTTTTGCCTAAAAACATTGATTTGTGAGGTGCCTAAAACATATTTTGTGCCTAAAAGCACAGTTTTTAACATATTTTGGGGTGCCTAAGACATATGTTGTGCCTAAAACCATATTTTTCCCTAAAAATATTATTTTGTGAGGTGCCTAAAACATATTTTCGCCTAAAAACATTATTTTTTCAGGTGCCTAGAACATAGTTTGTGCCTAAAAATATATGTATGCCTGAAAACAATATTTTTTGTGGTGCCTAAAACATATTTTGTGTCTAGAAGCACAGTTTTTAACATATTTTGACGTTCCTAAAACATATTTTGTGCTCAAAAACATATTTTTGCCTAAAAACATAATTTTTTGAGGTGCCTAAAATATATTTTGCGCCTAAAAACATATTTTCGTCTAAAAACATTATTTTGTGAGGTGCCTAAAACATATTTTGTGCCTAAAAACATATTTTCGCCTGAAAACATTATTTTTTGAGGTGCCTAAAACATATTTCGTGCCTCAAAGCACAGTTTTGAATATATTGTGCGGCGCCTTTATCATATTTTGTGCCTAAAAACTGCTTTTCCGCTTGGAAAGGCTGTTTTTAACATATTTTGAGGTATTTAGAAGCGAATTGATTAATATTATTTCGGGAGCTAATACAGGTGAGCTGGAAAGTGATTAAAGGTGAGCTGGAATTGATTAATATATTTCGGGAGCTAATAAAGATGAGCTGGAAAAACACGGGAAAAAATTACATCGTGTGGACATGTCCGGTTTTGTTCGCCCGCTCCACAATTTACGAAAATGTTTATCTCTTATTTATTATTTGTTTTTCTTTCTGATATTGCGCTGGTCTCACGATGCCATCCCTTATTATTTTTACCCCACTTTGGTGGCTGCGTTATGCAGCTGAATTCCTAGAAATCGCAACAGTACGAGGATACAGGGCAACTGCGGAAAACTCCTGTTGATAGAGTCGAGACATGGACCGCCTACAGCGACCAACTATTAGAGATTCCGGTCTCTATTATTATTGCTATCATAATGTTTATCATTCCATCTCACGTTCCATGCAGATCTGGACTTCAAGCCTTCCAACATAAGGATATGGATCCACAATCGCGATATCGGCAAGTTGCAGCAAGTTCTGTGGGAGGGGCACGGCTCAAAGTTACGAGTCGAAACGAGCAATAATCCAAGAGTGAGGAAATTCTTGGAGGCAACCCCCTTTATGATGGTAAATGAAAGCTGAATTTTTTTCACGGACCTTTAATTTCATTATAGCAACGACAGCTGACCGTTCAAGACTTCATTGTTTCAGGATACGATCAAAGCCATCCACAATAGCGTAGTGAAAAATGATCTGGAAGGATTCAGGAAAAAAATCGCCAGTCCTGTATCACCGGTAATTTTGTGCAGCAAGGACGTAAATGGGCTGACCGTTCTTCACAAGGTACTCGCGTGTAATCAACGAATCTTTTTATCGTTATTCAAAAGAGGATAGGTTGTTTTTTCTCGTCAGGCATGTTCCATATATTCTTTGAATCGATAAAACGTCAACAGTGACGCCAATAAACGATTGGTCAACCCTCTCCATCATCCCGATCCTCTTGGTAATTGGATCGAAGATCTCTCAAGATCGCGCTATGTTTTACTTTATTGAAGGCTGCCGGTCTTGGCTACGAGGACATCGCCCGCGAAATAATCGAGAAATATCCCGCAGCTTTAAACCTCCAAGACAACGATGGAAAGACGCCGCTTCATTACGCCGCAATCGCCAAAGACGATGGCGCAACTTACGATCTTTTGGTCGAGCACGGAGCCGATGAGAACAAACTGGACAACGTATGTTTTAAACGTCGTAAAACTTTTTTTCAAAGCAGAAAAATTGATAAAACTATCTACGAAAAAGTAGGAGGAGCTAGATTTGTGTGTTGGAGCTGATGTGTCATTGCAGAAGCAAAGATCAGCGCCGCACTACAAAAACCGTTCGAGCGACGTTGATTTGACGAATCTCGTGGTAATACCGGAAGCGCCCCGAGTCTCGGGCACCTATCCAAAGAATTGGGACTGGCGAATTCTCGAGTCGGACGAGACGTTGAACAGAGTGTCGAAAAAGGTGCGCAATGCTCTGGACGTGGACCGAGCGTTTGGTAGTCCAGAAACAGGCTCTAAGGACGGAGACATCGATCCCGAGGACTTGGGGGTAAGTTGTACAATGCATGCAATATCCCATATTGAATGTGAAATACACTGAGAAAAAACAATCATTGATCCAATATCATTGGTGTTATCGAATGAAATTTCGTTGATTCAATTGTAAAATTGCTGGTGTGAATAATCGGATTTATTAGTCCAAACGAAACGCTATGGACTTTAATAACATGATAAAATTGAAAGTTTTTTTTCATTCAAAAAATATTGTTAGCCGAAAACAATATATTATTGAAACTATCTAAAACATTATCGTGAACAAATTATATAGTTTTGAATGCATTTTCTGCAACGAACAAAAAAAGCGTTTCAGTTCATAACATGAATATTGTCGATTCGAGTACACAAGAAAAATTGAATTTCGCTCGTTTGATTCAGATAAAATTTCTATTGAGTAAATATGTTATTTTATTTTTTTCGCCATATCCGATATTGATTTTCAAGTACATTATTCGTTAAAATATGAATATTTTATTTTGATTGAAAAATATTAAGCAAATGTCTGAATTGGTTAAAAAATTATGCGAAAATGAAATTTGTTCCTTGCGCATTTGGTTGAAAAAATTCAACCAAATCATGGTCGAGCACCACCGAAATTATAGGTGTGAGGAAACCCGTAGTTCTCGGAGTAACCGCTAGAAGCCGCACGCGCGCTCGTTTCTCGTAAGCGTAGCGCGAGCCGAAAATCTACTTAAGGCGTTACCCCCACTTGTAGCGCAAAAAAAAGGCCTTTTTCATGAATTTTTTTAAAGAAAACTACAAAACTTTTTTAATCGATCAATTTACCATCTTAAACAACACATCTTGAAGAACTTTCAGTAATTTTTTTATTGAAAAATATTACATTGTTTAGTGGCAAATGGCCGTCAATGAAATAATGTTTTTATATACACGGTTTGCGGTGACCAACATTGCGGCGAAGTGGATCATCTGAAAAAAAAATTGCGGATGGATTTAGTCAAATATAAGTATAAACTAGTCTTTAATCGAAGGATTTAAAAAAATATTCATTTTTCACAAAATGGCGGACAGTCAAAGTTAATGGTTCGATTTTAACGAAAAAAACGGCCGTTTTTTGGCTATAAAACGGCCATTTTTTTCGAAAAAAAAATCGAACGATTAAAGACTACATTTTTATGTATTAAATAAGCCTGCAAAATTTCAAGAAGATCGGTTCATTAGTGTTCGAGTAATCTTGGTCACCGACTTCAGAAATGCCATTTTGAGAAAAACGCGTTTAAAGTTTCAATTTCAGTTTACACGAAGAAAATATTTTTTTTTTGTAAACTTACATAGAGTCATCTATTCCGGGCATCAAAAAAAACTGCACTTCAAAAAAATGCAATAAAAAAATCGATTTTTTCAAAATCGCAAGTGGGGGTAACCCCTTAAACGCCGGAGAAACTCTAAAGAGTATCGCTTCTTGGCCTGTGGCTAAGATCAAAGTGTAGTATCTGTTCTTATCAGTTGAATATCTAATATTCTCTCCATGGATATTCCATTGGATATCTGATATTCTCTGCACTATTATCGTGGATGATCATTCTAACGCTCACTTTTTATTCAAGATTTAAAACAAATTGAAAAACTTACGTCTCATGGCATATTCGTTTCGATGTAGTAAAGAAATAATTCATACTATTGATTATATTTTTGTACGAAATAAAAAATGTTGTAGCAACCGCTTGATTATTTTATCCATACATCTACGGATTGTATATAGAATGATTTCAATAGAATATCATTTTATTTGAATGATAATGTAGATATTCACCGAACAGACGAGATTTTCAAATAAAATAATATGTTATTTGAATCAATCACATTTTCCAATATTTTATAGTATTGTAACAATCTCATATATCGGTCGCACTGCGCGATCAGACATTTATTTGAATCAACCAATATATTTTTTAGATCCAATTGGTTTTTTCTTCTCAGTGTAGTTATGTTTGATTTTTCCAAACTTCACATATTCCGCAAGAACCAGGATATCAAAATCGACCCTCTTTCGTCATCCTGCCTGGAGCCTTGTTCTTTTCTTTGCCTGTTGTCAAAATTTTTGCGTAGATTGTTCGGTGTTTACGTGGCATTCGGTGTAGAGAGCTACGAAAAAGGGGGGACAAGATTGAATCTTTCAGGTGGCCAGTAGTGAGGAAGTTAAGGACGATTTGGTGGAACAGATAAAGAAAGCTGACGACGCGCTGGAACTGGAGAGCGAGGAGGCGCCGGAAGTAGAGTCGGAAGAACCCGCCGAGGCGGAAGAACCGGGCGAGGCGAAAGAACCCACCGCGGATGAAGTTGTCGAGGAGAACAACGAGGATGACAAATCCTCGGACGACGAGGAGGTCGTCATTGTTCCCGCAGCGGATGACAATGATTCCCCAAAGCCCGAAGAAACCACTGCCGATGAACCTGAAGAGACTGCGAATGAGCCACCGGATTTGTCCAATGTCGAAGAAAATACCGAAGAATCGACGGATAATCAGGCTGAAGAGCAGGAGCAGGAGGAGGAGGAGAAAGAGAAGGAAGAGGAGGCTGATGATGAGGAACGAAACGAGCCAAGTACAGGGGACTCTGGTGTAGGCGAGTCCAGAAACGACGAGGATCAGGTGCGATCGAGATACACAACATACAGCATTGCACAAACCATCACGGGTTCTTATTGATCCATTCAACATTTTCCATCCAATTGAACACTCAATCAGCTACAATCTCATCGATTCGAGTACAATTGCTTGCAGATAGCAGGAAACAATTCCATACTGTTCTTCCCCAATGTCCAAACGCATCAATCCAATGTACATATTAATAAAAGGCAAAGCCATGATAGCACGAATCAGAATGAAACTTCATACATTAACTTTGTAGCATCAAGGAATATCTCGAGACTAGATTGCTTTTTCCAATCCAATCCAATGGATGCACATCTTAAGGAGAGATATACACCTAGGAGCCGGAAAAAAATGTCATTTTTGTGAATTTTCAAGGAAAAGTATTTGAAATTTCGGATTGGGGTGTTAATTATCTCAAAGTACATACATTCAAAAATATGTTTAATTTTCTTTATTTTAAAATATCAAAAATATACAAGGATATTGTATGATTCTTGGAGCGTCGTAAAAAAATCTGCGTATACGGTACCCACTGGCGTTTCTTCAAAAATCATCTGAAAAAAAAAACCAAAAAGATTATTAAATTAGATACTATAATCTAGTACTTGTCATAGCCGATTTTGAAAATATCGATTTATGACAAAATGGCGGACGTTTAAACATAAATAGTGATTTTTGGGCCAAAAGTTAGTTATTTATTTGCCTATAAAACAAAAACTAAGTAACGGAAAAAATCCTATGACAAGTACTAGATAATGGTATATAGAATAACCACAAAAACCTCAAGGCATTGGTTCATTGGTTTTCGAGAAATTTTGGGTACCGATTTGAAAAGCCTGTCGGCTCGGCGCTGCAAAACACGTTTCACTTTATCGGCTGTAACTGGCTTATTTATCGAAATACTAACCGGCCGTTTTCACCAGATATTCTGGAGACCTCGAACTTCAAGAAAATGCAAAAAAATCGATTTTTTCGCCCATCTAGGTGTATATCTCCCCTTAATAATAAGCAAAGCCATGATAGCACGAATCAGAATGAAACCTCACACATTGACTTTGTAGCATCAAGGAATACATCGAAACTAGATTGCTTTTTTTATGTGCCATAAATTCATTTGATGCTTCCGTCATGCACGTTGTATTGCCCCTCATACTGGAAAGACCACGCAGACAGAGCAGCTGGAAAACATATCGATCGGAATGCGCGACATATATAGAAAAGGCAGACAGATGGACACGTACGATTAATAGAGTCCGTTTATCGATCAGAACGGTTCATGCGCACGTTTTCACTAGAATATCGAGATAGGGAGGGAAAAATAGGGTAGAGAGAAACAGAGGTAGACAATTTGTTCGCCGCAGCAGGTGATCGTTGGAGAACACGCGGAGTTGCCAGAAGCCGAGCTCAACGAAGGTAGCATGGCAGTTGATCTGGAGGTCGAGGACTTGTTGGAGAACGGTAACATGGAGCAATTGGCGTCTTTGGTGCTGAACGGCGAGGGAAGAAGGCTCGTTGGAAGACAATCGAGCAATCCGGAACTTCAGGCGTTTATCGACAATGTTCCCGCTTACATCGTAAGACCATTCGCCATCTGACAAGCCATCCGAAATAACGAATCGCCCGGGATATCGAGTGATCGCGTTCTCGCGTTGCAGGGTAAAATTCACGCCGTCCACATGGCAACGAGGGAAGGTAACTTGAGGGACTTGCAGAGTTCCCTGGACAGGCGTAAATTTGCCATTGCTCGGGACGGTTCTTCGCCGCATGGAGCTACGCCGCTTCACGTTGCTGTCATCTTTGGTCATACCGCCATTATCAGGTACACGCCGGAAAAAAAAACTACTATCGCGGTGAATCGACGCGAGCCACGGCATTGCATTCCATTTTTTTTAGATATCTCGCCGGGAGATTTCCAGAAACTACCCACGCGGTCGATATCGACGGGAGAACGCCGTTGCACTATGCGGCAACGTTAGCTGACAATGGACACTATTACAATCTCTTGCTACATCTCGGCGCGAATCCGCTGGTTCAAGATAACGTGAGTTTTCATCACCTTATGGAATATTGAGAGTTCTGCTTCGCTATGTAGATATGTGCATTAAGGGGTGTCGAAAAAAAACTCAACTCCGTCTCTCAGTGCTAAATTTAAGCTTTCCGAATCAAGTCTAGAAGACATCACTTTGGTGTCCGCCTTCGATTTTGTTGAAACTTATGTATATGGTAGAGCATAAAAATCTATTGGATACGTATTTTTTATGGGTGGAGAAAGGATTTTAAGGGGTGAAACCACCCCGTTGAGTGAAGCATGTCAAGGGCTGATTTGACAGTTTCACCCGCAAGCAGTCCACCGATTTCAGTGAAACAGAAACGTAAATGCTTCTACGGCAAAACGATCAGAAATTCACTATGGGTACATTGAAAATAAATGGAGGGATTAACCACCCTTTTATTTTTCTTTCGTTCACCTTATATTTAAAAAGGGTGCATTAAATTAAGCGCAACGGGTAACAGTTTAAGGGGGGGGACGAAATGAAAGTTACGTATTTTTGCATTTTTGCTAGATAGCAAGCTTAAGGGGGTAAACGACATTCCATACATTTTCGATGATTTTTCATGAAAATTGAGCGTTTTGGGGGAAGTGAATGGTGAATTCGTATTCGGGGGAGCAAATTACATCGATAGGCACTTGGAAAAAAAATTAAATCGAATTTTTTTCCTCACCACGCCCAATAATAAGTGGCTTCACTGAATTGTCGATAATTTTTTTTCTGCTTCGATTTGGAACTCCATTCTGTGCTCATCCTCTTCGTTATCGTTTGCACTTCAAAATGCCGTTCGATTTATTGACCACAGATCATTTTTCGATTTTTGGCAGAGTTCCAAAGACGGACATTGATTTTTGCCTATCTTTCCGTTCATATCCCTTTGCCCTTTTTCGTAATTTTTCAAGTGCACTTTCCGGGAAAACTGATTAAGCTATCGGGACGAAGCAAACGGCATTCTTTAAGTCTACCAATAACCTTTTCAAAACCCTCGCATCCAGTTTATGTCACTCAAATAAAACTAACGCTACGGCTGCTTGAAATTCCACGATTTTGGCGACTCCGGAAATGTGGCCAAAAGGGTGGAACATTTTTGTTGGACTTTCAAACCTCTTCACGGGTCTGTATGATCGGAAATTTTCCGCCGATTACGAATACCACCGAGTTTTCGACGAAAACGCAAAATTACGCGGGACAAACCAGGAAAAACGTATTTTCACACACTTTTGACGATTCGTTATAAAAATTTTGAGTATGGAGAAAAATAAATGGTAAAATCGTGTTGAGAATTAGAAGAAAAAACCATTAACAATCCGAAAAGTTTTTTCATGTCGACCGAAAATAAGTGACTTTGCTGAATCATCGATCATTTATTTTCAATTTAGATTTGGAACTCCGGTTTGTATGTATTCTCTTCGTAATCGTTTTCCCTTTAAAATACCGTTCGATTCATGGAGTTCCGATTATTTTTTCCATTTTTGGCAGAATTTGAACGACGAACCATAAATTTTCGCCAATTTTTCCATACCCACCCTTTTGCTTCTTCTTCGGCCATTTTTTGTCCTACCAAATTCCTTTTCAAGATCTCTCAATAGGTTTATATCACTCAAATAGGACCGACGGTAAAACTGTTGGAATTTTTGGGATTTTGACAATTTTGGTAGTGGCCAAATTAGTCGGCATTTTTTTTCTCGCCTCAACGGTTTACAGGGTCTATTCTTTAGGAAATTTTTCCCCGATTTCCAAACTTTCAATAATAATTTTTTAATTTTTTAATAATAATAATTTTTAAAGCTGTTAGTGTCAGTCACTATTAAGGCGTTACCCCCACTTGTAGCGCAAAAAGGCCTTTTTCATGAATTTTTTTAAAGAAAACTACAAAACTTTTTTAATCGATCAATATACCATCTTAAAGAACACATCTTGAAGAACTTTCAGTAATTTTTTTATTGAAAAATATTACATTGTTTAGTGGCAAATGGTCGTCAATGAAATAATGTTTTTATATACACGGTTTGCGGTGACCAACATTGCGGCGAAGTGGATCATCTGAAAAAAAAATGCGGATGGATTTAGTCAAATATAAGTATAAACTAGTCTTTAATCGAAGGTTTTTAAAAAATATTCATTTTTCATAAAATGGCGGACAGTCAAAGTTAATGGTTCGATTTTAACGAAAAAAAACGGCCGTTTTTGGCTATAAAACGGCCATTTTTTTCGAAAAAAAAAATCAAACGATTAAAGACTACATTTTTATGTATTAAATAAGCCTGCAAAATTTCAAGAAGATCGGTTCATTAGTGTTCGAGTAATCTTGGTCACCGACTTCAGAAATGCCATTTTGAGAAAAACGCGTTTAAAGTTTCAATTTCAGTTTACACGAAGAAAATATTTTTTTTTGTAAACTTACATAGAGTCATCTATTCCTATACTCATAGAGCCATCTATTCTCAGATACTTATACTTCAAGAAAAAGCAATAAAAAAATCGATTTTTTCAAAATCGCAAGTGGGGGTAACCCCTTAATTAGTTATTGAGCTTTTCAGGTTTGAACATTGATCATAAATGTTCCGTGTGAATCATATGAAGAAATGAAATTTATCGAGTCCTACCACTTTGACCTCAGTCGGAAACCTCAAATTCGGCATGATTTTTTCCCAACCTGATAATATCTGTTTAAAGGTATCGAGAGATGTTTTTTTTCGACACACCCTTCTGTACATTTCTATACAAGCATTCCCGTACAAACGTTTATGTAAATCGTCGGGTACGATTCTTGTGGGCAGTTCGGACAAAAAGCCGATCATTACAAGGAGAATCAGAGCGATCTTTCGCACAAACGACTGTTGCGAGATTTCGGGGCACGTGAGAAACTAGCCGACGAAATGTTGACCGACAAAGGTAGAAACACTCGTATCGCTTTGTACTGCGTGGATAAATCACGAGGAACACAGCGCACTTTGCATCACGCGACATTTTTGTTCCTTCAATGTCATGCCAATTATTATTATTACTGTTATTGTTATTGTTATTATTTTTTAAAAGGCCTTTCGTTATTATGGTTCGGAAGAGTGGTAGTTGTTGGGGCGATCGAGTACAACGACATCAAGAATGTAAACGCAGGGTCGATATTGAAAAACGTCATCATTACGCGTGTCATCAGAGCATACCCTAGTGGTTCTCTGTTACGAGATGAACTTGGTGCATTCTTTTAGGAGTTTCGGGGGAAATGACAATATGTTACCATTTGATTCAAATGAATACAGAAAATTCTTCGTCGTATAGGGTCAGAGTGGGATCAGTGGCTTATTTTTTTAAGAGGTCTATAGCTGCCTAACTGTTCGCACAATCTCAATGAAAACTTGACTAAACGTGAGGTGTGTTCAATGGCTTCATTTTGTTAAAAGACACTGAACGGCCGAACCCGATAGATAATGAGATAAGAACCATTTTTAAAAATGGGATTTGATCCACTGTGTACTTGGGGGTGTACACAGTGAAACATGCCTAATTTCACAGACAAACGAAATTTCAAAATCAAGCAAAGTTTGAAGAAAATTACCCTGATCCACTGTACACTTGCAGGTAATGGAGTGCTTTTCTCTATTCAATGAGGAGTATTGTACAGTAAACTATTGAAAAAATAATTAAAAAAAACAGCATATTATGAGATCAATCACAATCATTTATTGAGCCACTGTGCACCGACCCTCTCTTTTTTTCTAAAGCGGGTACTGACAAGTTTCTACTTTGTTAGGTTAAGGCGTTACCCCCACTTGTAGCGCAAAAAAGGCCTTTTTCATGAATTTTTTAAAAGAAAGGTATAAAATACACGGTCAAAAGAACTTTCAGGCTTTATAAGGTATATATTGGAGTATGTAAAAAAAATTATCTGTCAAAAGGATATAAAATGGCGGCGCCACGAGTCGCTATATATAGCACTACTGGTTTTCAGCCAACCCTCTCCGCGGCACGCAGTAGAACGGTCGTAAATTGAATCCTGGAGCTAAGAGTGAAATGTTATCGTTAATTATATTAGTTTAAGCAGTCAAGTACGGGGGGAACTCAAAAAATAATTTGAAAAAAATACAAACGAGTTGGAAAGAAGTTGGTTTTTTTCGACCGTAGTTTTCGTATAAAAAGTGATATATTTTTGACAATTTTCAATTCATCGAAAAAAGCACTCGTACTTGACTGCTAAGGCAACCTCAAAAGCTACAGTTAAAGTTTCAAGTTGATTGGACGAAAATTGTTCGAGTTCTGCTGCGTGCCGATTTCAAAAACATGGTTTTGAGAAAAATGTGTTTGAAGTCAACGGTTTTATAGACGCTACATCTGATGATTTTTTTTCCGTAATCTGATACCACCTATTGGTAGAAAGTAAAACTATTTTTAATCGGTAACTTTTTCCCCAAAGATATAAGAGTGGAGAACTGCGTCTACTGCGAAAAATAGCTCGAAAATTTTAAAGGTTTAAAGAATTAAAAAAAAATCCTTTTGTTTCCAAAAAACAATTTTTTGAAAATTGTACAGTGGTGTTCTCCCTTAAGCCGGAGCCTGAATTAGAAGGTCCAAAAAAGCGTTTTTTGGGGATTTCTTTTAGACGGAAAAAAACAAATGAGCCCAGTAAACATTGAGGTATCGTTTCATGTATATTTGAAATATATTTCAAAAATATTTCAACATGAAACAATAAATGACCGCAGATTTATCAGCCTATTCCATGTGCGTCTTGCCACTGCAGTCCCCAATCGGCGGGAAATATGCAGCTCGTAATTCTTGACTGCAACAAAAAACCCAATAAAATGTTCAATTGTCATATATTTTTCTTCTGGGTGAATTAAGAAAAAGCGGAAAAAATCGTGAAATTATAACTTTTCTCTGGTTTGAAAAATAATGTGTTAAAAAAACACTTTAACGTGCTATAAAAATGATTTAAAAAGATTTTTTCAACGACTTTTTTTATTCACTTAGGATACATTTTCATACTGAAGAAAATAAACTTTGGTTTGATTCAATAGGTCGTTTAGTTTTTTTGCTATCACGTCCGCCAATTTGGAAAAGTCGTGAAAATGAAAACTGGAGAAAACGCGCTTCGAAGTTTTCAATAGGAGGAAATATCAATATCAAATATCAATCGCTTCTCTGCTTTTGCCCTTGTATCTTCGAAAATATTTACAATTGGCCTCTGTAACTTTGTAAATATATTCTTGTATCGTTCATCTATCGATTTAAGCAATAAAAAACGATTTTTCGGAACTTCTAATTCAAGCTTAAGGTGTTAGGTCGTAAGGTGTCGGCCTTAAGGTGTTAGGCCACAGTAACGGGTATAAAATCATGTCTTGCCATAAATCGAATAGTAACTTATTCTTATTATGATAAAGTACCGTTTTAGCGAGAAAAAAATCGATTTTTTGAAAATTCTACTGTGGCCTTACCCCTTAAACATTTTTGTCACACCATTACGTGCGTAAAAACAGCCATTCAGCGATCAGTGTAGGCATCTCTCCATGTTAAAAAGAGTTTCTTCAATTCTACCTTTTATAGAAACGGCGTAGCCAGCCGATTTTAAATGTTGAGGGTGCATTCAGTATGTGCCGAAGAATTAACTGTATAAATTTTGAATCCAATGGTGACATATCGTCAATCGTGCCGAAACTCCAACGAATGTCATCACAAGTGTATCAGCGATAAATTCATATAGAATCGTAAAAGAAAACACATGAATTGTCAAATGATCAATTGGCGATCCTGATCTCGACCCTTTCTGTCTTTGCACTAATATTTCCCTTTGCATCATTACTCCTCAAGTGCATTCATTTGTTGTGCCCCAGCGCTAATTATCTAATCCGAGACGAGTTTGCTCTCAGCTGAAGATTTCTGATACAAAACGATGACCGATTTTTTACCATCAAAAAGATCGCGTACCTAAAGCTGGACTACTCGACCGTGCTAATTTAATTATCAAAGTAGCCTCTTCATTCAGCGCAAGTATCACTCAACGTTCACGAATCCGTCACTTCGAGCACTGAATCTCATCCACCTCCTCTCTCTCTCCATTCCCCGCCCCCGAAGCGAATAAGAATAAGCTGTCGCTGCGAATGAGAGATGTAGCAGGATTGACCGAGTGATTTTTGATCGGCCGCGTGCAGTTCCCGGTGGAGATCTATACTCGTCCCGTCGGGACTTGAACGAGCCGGAAACTCTCGCGACCCTCGAGAGATGCTTTCGTCTTTTGGGAAACGCCCGGCGGAGTTCGGTCACGAGTACACCAACAACGAGCAACGGTACACAGCTGGGTCGTTTTCTCAAAAGGCCCGTGTTTGATCGTCTTAAGCACCGAGTTACGCGCATGGATCACAATCTTTTTGACGTTATTTGGCCCGCGCTGAGAAAATACAATAACGCGAACAAGTCGCGAGCAGGGAGCAGCACGAGTAGCAACCACAGCAGCAGATCCTACGGTAACAATATGGAGGAGGATTTCACGTGTACGATAGTGGCCCCTGATTACGAGAGTTATCACGTTTTCGCCGAGCTGTTCGATCCTTTCGTGAGGGACGTTCATTGCGTGACGACAACGGGCGAATTGCCGGATCATCCGTATCCGTGTTTCTTCGAGGAGATATTGACGACCGACGACGTCGCGAACGTCCGAAAAACGATGTCAATAGTGGAATCTTACGATCTCGATCCCCACGGCAAATACGTGCTCGCCGGGGTGATCGATTGTTGTCGAAATCTCGAGGATTTTCCGTTGCCGGTGAATCTCACGATCAATCAGCTGGAGGAAACGGAGAGAGTGATAACCCAGGCCCTCTTGTCATCGGAGATAAGTGACATAATGGCGGAAGCCTCGAGCGAGGACGAGCCCGGAACTTATTACACGCTGAACGAGGTACTGGACAGGCCTAGCGAGGTTAGAGCCAGATTGGCGGCTGCCGGTCTTCTTTTGCCGATCACCGAGACCGAGATCAGCGACGAGAGACGTTTGCACGGCAAACACTGGCCCTACGGTCGAGGGGTTTATCTCGCGACCGCTGGTGACCTCGCCGTTTGGGTCAATCTTCAGGATCATCTGAGAGTCATGTGCGCCACGGACGAATCTCGGCCCGGACAGATCGGTCGCGCCTACGTCAAGATCGCACGTGTCATGAGCACCTTTGATGAAAAACTGACGTTCAGACGGGACGAAAAGCTCGGCTTCTTGAGCGCACGACCGTCGGCGATCGGCAATACCGTGCGATTCAATCTCATCGTCAAATTGCCCGGACTGTCCAAGCAAGCCGACGATCTTCGACACTTGTGCGTCGTGCGCGGCCTCAGGGTACGGGAAACCATGAAAAACGACACTGTCAGAATTGGCAATCAACAGTGTCTCAGTGTAACCGAGCTGCAGACACTTCAGGACTTCTCACGCGCTGTTCTCAATATACTCAGCCTCGAGAGGGAACTCTTCCTCACGAGCTCCATGAAAATCGCCTCCCTCATTGCCAATATGTTTCGCAAACGATCGTCTCTGACGCGAACTTCTCAAGCGTAGCGAGAACATTGATGTGTCGCAGATTGAGGCCATCTGTCACACCGACCGAACGGCCACGAGTGCGAGAGAGATAACTGCTTTACAGATTCCCAGTGTTCTCACAAACGGTTGATTTTTTGGAGAAAAGAAAAGAAACAGCTTCCAGTCTGTTGAACGAAGAACAACGTCTTTCTCTTCGTTTGACCGAAATGTGGTCCGTCTGCGAGAGAACTTGGCAGTAGGATTTTTACCGACTGGACTTGTGAGCCGTGTCCTTAGGGCGGGATATACATTTACACAGGAAGAAAATAAGCAACATTGACGGATTTTTTTAAACTAAGATATAATTATTCTACAATGATCAAACTTTAGGTATACTTTAATAGTATAATTAAGCATACGGAAATAGTTTTTTAAATTAATTCGTCATCAAAATGGCGGAGCTGTGGTAGAGTGTTACAGCAAGGTCGCCGCGGGAGTTGCGAATCGGCGTGCAGTCTAGCTTCCCGTAGACTTTGATTTGTGAAAAAGTTCAAACATTTTTTCAATTAGAACATGTATAGTTTCTATGTGACGGTAATTAAAATGAAGAAAATGAAAATTTGAGAAAATGGCACGCATTTACAAAAAAATCAACATTTCTGTAAAATGTGGATTAACAATGTAGTTTTTTTATCCAATTTTTCAAAAACAATTTTCGTCGAGTAGAAGGTACCAATATTATCAATATTTCTACCAAGTTTCAACTCAATCGGCTTAATAGTTTTTGAGTAATCCTGCACGCCAATTTTGATAATGCAGTTTTGAGAAAAACGTGTTTGAAGTTCACGCCCGCTCCGAATCCGAGCGGTGAGGCACAGCGTTGACGGGATGTGACGTTTGAAGGTTTTGGAATTTCGTTTTGAAACTTTGGGAAAATATTCTACATATGAGGTGAAATATTCTACATATGAGGTTCTACACGTGAATCCTGTGGACTTTTTCCCTAACCCCGGCCAATTCGATTACTTTTTTTTATCTGATTCCATTGACTCTTAAAGACACGCTGAGTTTTTTTTACATTTTTTGAAACAATACCTATTCAAAAAAAATGTTTTCTTCGAAAAAAAACGCCCCGATTTTAAAATCTAAAAAAATTCCCAAAAATGCGTGATTGTATGTAAAAATTTTCAAGCTATCACCCGCAGTGGAAGTATGATTTTTTCTGTGCTTTCTGGGCGATTAACGTTAAAAAAAATCCGAAAAAATTCAAGAACCGCTTACTGCGGGCGGATAATTGAATATTTTGATACCCGCAATGAATTTTTTTGACCATCTTTGAATAACCACATCACAATCATGGACCTTGGAAAGTTAGCAGTCAATTTTTCGAATTTTTGTAACGTGGATCGCTCAGAAAACGCAGAAAAAATTATATTTCTACTGCGGGTGATAGCTTGAACATGTTCACATACAATCGCGCATTTTTGCGAATTTTTTCAGATTTTTAAATCGGGGCGTTTTTGTTCGGAGAATTTTTTTTTACTAAGGGTTGTTTCGAAAAATGTAAAAAAAAACAGGGTGTCTTTTAGAGTCAACGGAGTGAGATAAAAAAATAAATCGAATTGGTGGGGGTCAGGGAAAAAGTCCACCGGATTCACGTGGAATATCTCATATATAGTTCTATCGTTTGGAGAAAAAAAATCTATTTTTTTATTGTTCTAAATGTATATCCCGCCTTGAATACTTTTTTGACGAGTAGCGCAACGGGAAGAGTGACAATTTTTTTTAATCGTCGATCTTATTCCAATATCGATCGCCCATCGAGAAAAAATCGATCGGATCAACGAATTTTCTTCTCCGCGAGATGGATCCTTAATGGTCGCTGGATAAATTCTCAAAGACAGTAATAATAAGCCCGCTAATGATACGCGCGCGTATCATCGAGAGAATATTTCTGTGATAAAGTTACATAATATATTTCTTCGTCTCATTTTTGAATTTTTTCTCAATTATTTGTGCAACGTTACCAGAGAATAGTCGTGTTTGCTAGCTGTAGATCTTTCTTCTTTCTTTTTAATTTATTTTTCACGATGGAACTCTACATTATGAGCTTGCGAAATGATTTTCGTGTGCCTCCCCCTCACCGTTCGCGTTGGAAAGATGTGTGAACGTCGGTTTCCCTAACGTCGATGATCCGGAAAATCGCGAAATACTAATTTGAAACGAGAAAAAGAGAATAAGAGTCAAATTGGCGATATTTCGGGAGAAACACATGTATGACGAGTATCTCTGAGCATTTTTGGATTAGCTGCTGGATGATCGCTGGATTTTATATACTGTGGGTTAGTAGATGAAATGTTGTTCCTTTGTTTTTTTCTTCGTTGTTTTTTCTTTTCGTTTTTCTCTCTCTCGTCTTTTTCAAATTTTTATTCGATGTTTTGACGCCATCTTCGTTTTCTCTTGCAAATATCGGTAGAGCGATGATCTGTGATTTATCTTCTCCGAGCGAAAAATATACGGATACCGATCGATGAGCTGACTCAATTATTGTATTCTCTCGAGAGTGGAATGGCGACAAAGCATTACGAATTTTCGCCAAAGCTTTGGATGTTTATCCATGCACGGATCAATGTTGACACGAAAATATGACGATAGCACACATCTTTCCAACTACATGTATGTGTATGTATATATATATTTATATATCTACACACACACACGTGCAAAAATGATATTATAACGCATGGGTTGGGGATCGGAAATTCGAACGATCAATATTTAGAAGGACCGAAATTTCGAATTCAGTTATGACGAACGTTCCAATATAGATAGATCAATCTCATGATAGTCTGTGAAATAGTTAAATCGTTACCCCCACTTGTAGCGCAAAAAAAGGCCTTTTTCATGAATTTTTTTAAAGAAAACTGCAAAACTTTTTTAATTGTTCAACATACCATCTTAAAGAACACATCTTGAAGAACTTTCAGTAATTTTTTTATTGAAAAATATTACATTGTTTAGTGGCAAATGGCCGTCAATGAAATAATGTTTTTATATACACGGTTTGCGGTGACCAACATTGCGGCGAAGTGGATCATCTGGAAAAAAAATGCGGATGGATTTAGTCAAATATAAGTATAAACTAGTCTTTAATCGAAGGATTTTAAAAAATATTCATTTTTCACAAAATGGCGGACAGTCAAAGTTAATGGTTCGATTTTAACGAAAAAAAAAAACGGCCGTTTTTTGGCTATAAAACGGCCATTTTTTTCGGAAAAAAATCGAACGATTAAAGACTACATTTTTATGTATTAAATAAGCCTGCAAAATTTCAAGAAGATCGGTTCATTAGTGTTCGAGTAATCTTGGTCACCGACTTCAGAAATGCCATTTTGAGAAAAACCCGTTTAAAGTTTCAATTTCAGTTTAGACGAAGAAAATATTTTTTTTTGTAAACTTACATAGAGTCATCTATTCCGGGCCCATACAGAAGTATGGGCCCGGATACTTATACTTCAAAAAAATGCAATTAAAAAAAATCGATTTTTTCAAAATCGCAAGTGGGGGTAACCCCTTAATCGAAATTGTGAATACAAAAATCTCGAAGTTGATTTAAAGCGAAAACAAATATCAGATTTATCAAAATAATGAGAAATATAATATCGATTCGCCTGTACATATACACCAAACAATTCGGAACGTCACATCGTCGAATTGTAAATATTACGACAGTTTACAATTTCGAATTCATTAAGGAGGTTGGAGCAATTCAGTTGAGTCAAATGACGATTTATTCATTTTTTTTCAATGAACCTCAAAAAATGCATACGAGGTACAGATTTATGCTGTATATGCTCATTTTTTTAAATATATAATTAAAGGGCCAAATTATGCATTTTTATATTTTTATTACGTAAAGTAGAAAAACTTTTGTGTTACTACTAACTTGAAAAAGTATAGCATTATCGACGATTATTATGAAAAAACTACGACAAAGAATGTTTTATACAATTCACAACGAAATTTTGAGTAATTTATAATTATGCCTAACCATATTTACGTCACGAGATTATTGGCTCATGGTTTACGATGGTCAAGATGAGGATTTTTTTTTCTAAATGTTTACAAAGGTTCAGTTTGCGTTAATCCGTTGTTACACAAACAAATATATCACCTTTAGTGTGAAAGTTTGCCCATCTAACCGCACGTTAAATTACATACATTAAACTATTTTTTATCCCTGGTGTTTAGTGGTTGAAAAAGTTCAAAAAATTCGTAAAGACTCAGTATAGTCTACAAAATAACATGTATTTTTTATTAAATTTAACCGTGGATTGTGGCTAACGCTCCAACCTCCTTAAAGCGAAGGACCAAAAAGTCGATCAGTTAAAATAGCGATGGGCCAAAATGGCGAACGGTCCGGATAGCGAAAACTTGGGATCGAGCAATACTACTTGCGCTTCAGAATAAAGATGGCAGATGGCGTTAGTGGTCAGTCGGGTCAGGCAGCCATGCCATGTTCGCCATTTAGGTATTCGCCATTTTGGATCATCGATCATTTGCGTTTCTAAGATCTACACATTCGAAGTTTGTAGTCTCGATATATGGCTTTTTGATATAGACGGTATTACGAATGTTAGATACTCACTTTTTTCTATTTTGGAGATATGAATGTTGTAGATTGTTCGAATCTGTATTTGTATGACTCAAACTGCAGACTATCTGAATATATGTTCTCGAACAAATGAGCTTTCGAATAAATAATCCTTTGGTGTAATAGTTGTTCGATTTTGAGAGTTTCGTTATTTTGAGAGTTCATAATTCTGTCGTTTCGAAATATTTGTCCTTCTATATTTGGTCATTTGACATTTTGACCCCCACCCGCGCAATGATATTTTCAAAGATGAGGAGGCTAATTCGATCACGCTTTTTTTATATGTATATAGGAATTTTCGATGAGTGTGTACCATACTTTTTCAGCAAATTTGCGCTTTTTGTACGTGTGTGTGTGCGTGTGTCGGAATACTCGGCAAAACGTTAGAAGTTGCTCGTTGTGAGAGGTTGGAAGCAAGGAGGATAACGATCGACGATCGTAATGTCAACGGGAACGTTTCGATTTTTCAGACGACCCGGAAATGGACGTTCCAATTTTCCGCTCGGAGGAAGGCCGCTATTTGGCCTCTTGTAAGTCTTTCACCCACACGCGTAAGCGCAATGCAATTGATTTTTTTTCACACGGGTAATTGGTATGCGTGACTTGCGCTTTGGCAGCCCTCGGGGATCCGCTGATAAAAGGCCTGACCGAAGTCGCTCACACGCGACCTCATGATCCTGTTACCTATCTCGCCACCTATCTATACAACTTTGCCAGCAAAAACAAGTCGGCGGGCTCGAAAGAGGCAAGTTATTCCCGCACTCGTTGCACCGGGGAAATCGAAAAAAAAGGGAGAAAAACAACACCGCGAGCAATAAAGATCGAGGAAAGAAAAGCGATCGAGCGTAATTTGCTCATGGCAATTGTTGGGTGTTCGCAGGAGTCCAATGTCCTGATTATACCGGAACATAAGCAGGTGGAACTCGATGACCCTGCGATCGACGTCTTCGATGATGACGCCGGCTATCCGAAGAGCCCGGAATCCGACGCTCCCGAATCGACTTTCAACAATTCGAACAGAGTAAATAAATACAACGTTGCTCGCGACGACATACACATCTCGTATTTTTAAAAAAGATTTGTTTTTCTTTGCACGAATATATATTTGAGATTCTTTCTGGACATTTAGGAAGGTTCGTTAAATTTTTAAGGGGAGGTACCTGAGTAAACGGTGAGAAAAACAGGTAAACTTCGGGAACTTTTATCTCAAAAACTAATGTTTCGATTGGATCCGGGGTTTTTTTTGGAAAATATGTACATTGAGGTATGTTTAGGATTTTCTAAAAATAAATTCGTTGACTGGAAGCGATTGAAACGCGATTATCTCGAAACATGGTTTTCAAAGTCGGTGCCAACTGTATCTCGAAAACGGCTTGTCCGATTTTGTCCAAATTTGGATACAATATTCTTCGATAGTTTTTCTCGTTCGCCACGTAGGGGTTTTTCATTTGATTGAACCATTGCTTTTTTACGCAATGTGTGTGCAATCCAAAATCGTCGGAAATTGCGAACGAAAAACGAATGTTAAATTAAAACGATTGCAATTCCGTCAAAAGTGAAAATTTCAAAAAAATCCTACGTGGCAAACGAGAAAAACTATCGAAGAATATTGTATCCAAATTTGGACAAAATCGGACAAGCAGTTTTCGAGATACATCTGGCACCGACTTTAAAAACTGTGTTTCGAGATAATCGCGTTTGAATCGCTTCCAGTCAACGAATTTATTTAAAAAAATTCCTAAACATACGTCAATGTACATATTTTCCAATAAAAAAAACCCGGATCCAATTGACACATTAGTTTTTGAGATAAAAATTCCCGAAGTTTACCCGTGTTTCTCGCCGTTTACTCAGGTACGTCCCCTTAAGAGAATAATTTCTAGGAAAATATTCATATTCGTTTTAATTATTCAACTCGCGTGTGATTTTTCTTTGATTTATTTGAGCTGTTCCTTGGCCACAAAATCTCGTATTCGATACTTTTTATTTCGCTTTTTCGACAAGGTCGTTATCTTTCATTCAATTTTTACTTTATGTTTCGACTTGTCGCTCGATCTTTTTTTTTTTAATTGGCTATACCTGGCTCGTGGCCGGAAGAAAAGAGGAATTTTCGTGATATTTTTTCTGGAAAAACAAATGCAGTTTTTAATTTTTTTTTATTTTATATTAAAGAGTATGGTTTTAAGTATCTTTTGGTATCTGCTTGGACGAAGGAATTAATGAAATACTGATTTTTGAAAAAGTGGCCGCAGTCCAAAGTGAAAGAATCGATTTTGGGTGAAAAAAACATCTATTTTCGTTGATTAAAAAAAAGTTATTTATCGAAAAAAAATACTTCCTCATCGAAAAAAAAAATCATATTCGTTTTAATTATTCAACTCGTGCATAATTTTTCTTTGATTTATTTGAGTTTTTTGCCACAACATCTCATATTGAATTCTTTTTATTTGGCTTTGTCGACAAGATCGTTATCTTCTATTTAACTTTAACTTTATGTTTCAACTTGTCGCCCAATCTTTTATTTAATTGGCTACACCTGACTCGTGGCCGGAAGAAAAGAGGAATTTTCGTGATTTTTTTTTCTGGGACAACGAATGCAGGTTTTCAATTTTTTTAAATTTTATATTAAAAAATATGGTTTTAAGTATCTTTTAGTATCTGCTTGGACGAAGGAATTAATGAAATATTGATTTTTGAAAAAGTGGCCGCAGTCCAAAGTAAAAAACATCGTTTTTGGGCGAAAAAAAATTATTTTCGTTGATTAAAAAAAAGCTATAGATCGAAAAAAAAATCCTTCGTTCAAGCATTGCTTTTTGATATGTGAAAGAGGCTTGTAAACTTTAAAGTTGATTGGTGCAGTAATTTTTGAGATATCGTGGTCACCGATCTCGAAAAAGTCATTTCGAGAAAACATGTTTAAAATCTTCAATTTTAAATTAATCGACTTTAAATTTTCAGAGAATGTTTCTGAAATGTATTTTAAGAAACCGCCGAAACAAAAAATCGGTGTTTTAAAAAATATCGACTGGGTGTCGACCCCTTAACGTTTATTTTGTGTCTCAATTTTCGTCACGAAGATCGTTATCTCACAATAACTTTGTAGTTAATTTCGTTATTTTAATCAATAACTTTTCTTTAACCAGGATCGATATCTCGTATTTAATTGTTCATTGTATCTTCCGCTTCACTTTTGCCCAAAAGAAGTTCACCATCCATTTTTCCCAATGTAGAAAGTGTTCTATTTGATAAAGAAAAACCAAAATTAGGACCAACCCGTGCCGTCGTCGATTGGGAAATCGAGTAAAATCGGCATTTCTTTTTTGGTTGCTAATAGGACGAGCACGGTCAAAGTATGTTGCACTTCACGGCCGTGCGAAACCATCCGACCGATGGTCTCTTCAATATGCTCCAAGAGACACAGATAAACGTTGGCTTCCGGGACGAGCTTTATCGAACGGCTCGTGACGTAGCCGACGAATCGAATATCCGCGAGAACGTCGAGGATATCGATCGCTGGGTCGTTTATCTAGCCGCAAGAGGAGAGACTGAGAAATTGGTCGAGCTTTTACTCGAGGGATACGATCACATATTGGATGCCCAAGACGCTGGCGTTAATATCGTCGATGTAGCCGCGGAAAGAAATCGCGAAGCTACCGTACAATTTTTACAATCGATACCGCATTTTGCGGTGAGTCTTGAATAATCGTTTTTAAATTATTTCTACTCATTTCTCTACTGATTCTTATAGGTTGCTGGCTTTTCCGATATACCGGGTCAGGCAGCAACTATTAGCAGTGGAAATATTTTCCAACCTATTAGACTTAGGAGCAAACTTTTCCGCAAAAGTTTCATAGCCTATGCAGGGCGGTAGTCCATGTAAAGGGGGTTCATGCAGGTGGAGGTGTAACACAATTTTTGACCTAGAACAAAAAACTAAAACTTTCGTCAATCTACATTAGAATACCTAGAGAAGTACGTACCGAATTGAAAAAATATTGTTTTATTCAAAAGTTGTAGGTATTTGACTTAAAAAACGAATTTTCAGTGAAAAATTTCGTTATAACTGCTCATAAAATGAAAAGTTTTCGATTAAGGGGCCAGTCCACTTTAGAGCCACGAAAAAGGCTATTTTTGCGATTTTTAAGGGTTTTATAAAATATATGAATATAAAAGTTGCTGGGCGTGATAAATAAAGTCTTGAAATACATTTTAAAAAAATTAATTCATTTTTATTCATTTTTAAGTACAAAAACTATAGTTTAACGTAACGCTTAAAAAATAGGTGGGCTAGGTAGCTCCGTCACAACTCGGCAACGGCTTGTCTGAAATAAAAACATCAAAGTCCATTAGATTCAGTATGACACCAGCTACAAAATAACCCTCGGATATAAAGTTTTATCGGAAAATAAAAAAAAATGGCAGATGAAAAACGAAAAAGGTAAAATAAACGCGCTTTTTCCGCAGTTTTTCGCAAAAAAATAGTAAAAATCAAAATTCTAAAACCATCGAGGGTCATCTTGTTGCGAATGATGTTTACAATATGTGGTTCACATTTCAAGAGAATCGGTTTATTAGTTTTAGCGATACGATGGAGCCAGATTTTGAAAACGTTGTATCGAGAAAAACGCGTTTGAAGGTTATACTATGAAAAACTCTTACCTAAACTCAATCGTCAATTCCTGCACCGTACAAAATCCCTTCTGATTGCTCATCACCATTGATTTCTTTAAGTCTTGTTTGCTTGCGATTTTTTGAAATTTTCAAAGTGGACTGGCCCCTTAATCAGAAATTCCGTACTCACTTCTCTGCGAAATGCAATTAGGAACATAAATTTTTAGTTTGAAGTAAATCGAGTGAAAATTGTTGAAGTTATTTGTCACGCCAATTGGAAAAAAGCTGTTTCGAGAATTTTCGAATGTTGACCATTTTGTAGATCGAAAAAAAATATGTATTTTCTCACAGCTTGATATTCATACTAAACAGATGTGTAATTAATTTTATGAGTGAATCACTTTTTCTACACGAAAAAAATTTTTAATTCGCACATGATTTTATACCCGTTACTGTGGCGTACGGCCTTAAGAAACTAAAATAGTATTAAGGTCTGAATAAATCCTGAGTTCCAACGTGTAACCCTTGCAGGTTTTTACGTAAAACCCTTTCCTATCACTCCCTACCCGCATTTCGCTAATCTAACCTAACTTCCGTTGCGTCCACAGCCGTCTTAAGGTAGAACGAGCGCGCGCTCTTGATTTCTATAATTCATATAAGTGAATTAAAAAAGTCGTTGAGAAAGTATTTTTAAATCATTTTTATAGCACGTTAAAGTGTTGTTTTAAAAACACATTTTTTTACAACCTGAGAAAAGTTATAATTTTACGATTTTTTCAGCTTTTTCTTACTTCACCCAGAAGAAAAATATATGACAATCAAAAATTTTATTGATTCATTTGGTTCAGTCAAGAATTACGAGCTGCATCTTTCCCACCGATTGGGGACTGCAGTGGCAAGACGCACATGGAATAGGCTGATAAATCTGCAGTCATTTATTGTTTCATGTTTAACATTTTTATACATTTCAAATAGACATGAAAAGATACCTCAATGTTTACTGGGCTCACTTGTTTTTTCCCTTCAAAAAAAATTCCCGAAAAACGCTTTTTTTGGACCTTCTAATTCAGGCTGCGGCCTTAATAAACGGGGGGTGGCCTTGAAACCTCCGAAACGAGGTTCACCTGCATGAACCTCGTAGCCACCGCTCGATGACCCCCTTCGAACTATGCAACTTTTGTGGGAAAAGTTTTCTCCTAAGTCTAATGGGTTATAAAATATTTCTACTGCCAATAGCTGTTGCCTACATACAGAGTTGTGAAAATAGTAATTTTAAAATAATGCATTACTCATTACTTTAAATAATGTGTATTGGATAAGTTCTCCATTACAAATTACAAAAGTAATGTGTAATGGATGTGTGTTTCATTACAAATGAGAAAAGTAACGTGCAATGAATGCATGTGCCATTACAAATTTCAAAAAGTAATGTGTAATGGTTGCATGATCCATTACAAAGTTTAAAAAGTAGTGTGTAATGGTTGCATGATCCATTACAAATTTCAAAAAGTAATGTGCAATGGTTGCATGATCCATTACAAATTTCAAAAAGTAATGTGCAATGGTTGCATGATCCATTACAAATTTCAAAAAGTAATGAGTAATGGATGCACGTTCCATTACAAATTTTAAAAAGTAATTTGTAATGGATGCATGTTCGATTACAAATTACAATTGATAAAAAGTAATCTGTAGTGGAGAATATTCCATTACAAATAACAAAATTGCCGTGCTTGCATTAGAAATTTGCACATCTGCTAAAAGTTGCTGTCTTATTATTTAATTTCGCTCACTAAAAGTTCTTTCAAGACTAATTCATTTTTTTTTGCTTGAAACTCAATAATGCAGACGAAAAACGTTCAAATTAGAAGTTCGCACATTACTTTCACCTTGCTGTTTTACACAGACGAAGCTATCTACACGAGAAAGTCGATACTTTTAAAGACGAGGACGAAGTTGCAAGCAAAAGCTGGTTACAAATAATGAAAAAAACTGCATATTGAAATTGATCTTATATGATATATTGTCTCGCATGATTTTTCGAAGTTTTGAGATATATAACAATTTTTCGAGCATTAACATTGAACACTGGAAAACAAATTCTTTTTATCACAAAGCTTCCTCTTTAAAAAAGCCAAAATTATGTGTAATGAATGGGTGCCTCATTGAGCATTGAAAAAGTAATATACCATGAATAAATGCATAGAGCAATTACTATTATTATTATCAATTGGTAATGGATATCGATTATAAAAGCAACGTGTAACAGATTACGCGTTGCAAACTTATAAAACTCCACTTCAAATTCAAATAGATCGAAACTGTTTGGTCTACTGAACAATCCATTCAAGGAGTTATAAATTTCAAACGATCTATATAGTTATCTGAAATAATAAAATAGGTATATCATGCAGAAACTATATAAAGCGACATGTTTTGTTTCAGTAACTTGTATTCATTTTTGTTATATTACTTATATTATTATTTACATCTTTTATTATTAGCTAGGTTACGTATATTTTCTTAGAATGCTTATAATTGTGTTGAGTATAATTTCTTCCGCCTATTCTGCGGATTCGTGAGATACATGATCTTAGCCACTCTTTTCTCTTTCTCTCTCGATCTTTTTCTCGCTTCTGTCGTTATAATTGTAACACGAGGTTCTTTAACGGCCATATTTATTTTTCTAATGCACAAAACTCAATTTTGACCCCGGATTCTGAAAGAGTGCACATAAAAGTATGGGAGATCATGACTTTGTCTTGAGAAGTAATTTTTTTTGATGATACAAATCTGGCTTGTATAAACCTTTTTTTTGTGTTGTCGAGTTTTATGCAGAAGAAAAACGAATTTACTTAAAACAAATTTCAATTAGCGAAATAAAATAATGAGATAGCAATGTGCAAATTTCTAATGTGAGCACCTCAATTTTTCTATTTGTGATGGAATATTCTCCGCTACGAATTACCTTATTGTAATTGTATTTTGTAATAAAGCACTCATTAATCATACATTACTTTTTCAATTTGTAATGGAACATGCGTCCATTACACATTACCTTTTGAAATTTGTAATGGATCATGCAACCATTACACATTACTTTTTGTAATTTGTAACGGAACATGCATTCATTGCACATTACTTTTCTTATTTGTAATGGAACACACATCCATTACACATTACTTTTCTTATTTGTAATGGAACACACATCCATTACACATTACTTTTGTCATTTGTAATGGAACATATGTCCATTACACATTACTATTGTAATTTATAATGGAACGTATATCCATTACACATTACTTTTGTAATTTGTAATGTATACAGTAATGCACTTTCAAAATAATGCATTATTCACAACTCTGCCTACATATAGTACTATGCACATTTTGTCGCATTTGTTTCTATTAACATATTCCTCTGTGTCATTATTCCACAATTTTGTATGACGATAGATGATATATAAATTTATCGAGAGGGAAAAATATTTTGCAGGCGCAACGAGAAAAATTGCACAGTGCAATTCGTGCGGGTGACGTCGAATCGGTGAAGGAGGTACTGAAGAAAAATGGTACGGGCAGCACACTATTGGCAGTTGGGAAGAATATCGTCGGCCGATGCGCCCTTCACATCGCGGTTCTCGGTGAACACGCCGAAATTGTCGAATACATTGCGAATAACTATCCAGATGCGTTACGAACCGGTGACAACGTGAGTTCGAATATTAAGGCGCTACCCCCACTTGTAGCGCAAAAAACGGCCTTTTACATGAATTTTTTTAAAGAAAACTACAAAACTTTTTTAATCGATCAATATACCATCTTAAAGAACACATCTTGAAGAACTTTCAGTAATTTTTTTATTAAAAAATATTACATTGTTTAGTGGCAAATGGCCGTCAATGAAATAATGTTTTTATATACACGGTTTGCGGTGACCAACATTGCGGCGAAGTGGATCATCTGAAAAAAAAATGCGAATGGATTTAGTCAAATATAAGTATAAACTAGTCTTTAATCGAAGGATTTTAAAAAATATTCATTTTTCTCAAAATGGCGGTCAGTCAAAGTTAATGGTTCGATTTTAACGAAAAAAAACGGCCGTTTTTGGCTATAAAACGGCCATTTTTTTCGAAAAAAAAAATCGAACGATTAAAGACTACATTTTTATGTATTAAATAAGCCTGCAAAATTTCAAGAAGATTGGTTCATTAGTGTTCAAGTAATCTTGGTCACCGACTTCAGAAATGCCATTTTGAGAAAAACGCGTTTAAAGTTTCAATTTCAGTTTACACAAAGAAAATATTTTTTTTTGTAAACTTACATAGAGTCATCTATTCCGAGTCCATACAGAAGTATGGGCCCGGATACTTATACTTCAAAAAAATGCAATAAAAAAAATCGATTTTTTCAAAATCGCAAGTGGGGGTAACCCCTTAAGACGGTAAAATGAAAATGCACGCGTGATGTGCGAAATTTTTATTTTCCTAGCTCGAGAGAACTGCCCTTCACTACGCGATGGGGGTACCATCGGTGGAAATTCTCAGCGGTCTACTCATCAAAGCTGGAGCAAAGCGAGTCCACAAAGATCTCGTGAGTCGACTATTCGTATCTTTGTTCGTCCTCTGCATTTTCACCGACCACTTTTCAGCTTATTTTTAGACTGCACCACACCCTTAAGATGTTAGGCTACTGTGACGACCCGAAAAGGGTCATTTGAAAAAATTACGTTTCAATGAATAAGGAAGATGATTGAAAAATCGTTTGGACGTTTATTTGTATGTACATTGACAAAGTTGTGTACCAAATTTCATTCGAAAATATTAATAATTAAAGAAGGTGTAAACAATCTCGTGAAGGACCTTTGGACGTGAGGGACTCAAGGGTGTACTTGATTTGGGCCACCCGGTTGATCTGAAAGAAGAGTTTTTTTCTTCGGGAATCTTCACAGTGTAACGGGTCGAGAAATAGCTGATATTTGCGATTTTTTTTCGATGGTTAAAATACGCTAGTCAGGCCGATTTTTTCATGTAAAATCAAAGCACCCATGAAGATTATGAAAAAAGATTATGTTTAGATAGCAAACTAGTTAGGGAAAGAGTGAGAAAACTTTGGATTGCCTTTACTATTCAGCTTTGCTAAAAACGTTCAGTAAAGACAGCATAATTATCCGTAAAAAATATTTGTCCCCTATAATAAGAAGACATATGGCAACACCGCAGAGCAGCATTGTTCAATATTTAGAGACAAAAAAATAATTATCGTGTTCCTAAAGTTAAAGAACTTTGATCATAAAAAAAATATTTGCGTTTAAAATATTAATATTTAATATTGTTTATGTCATCTTGATTAACAAATAAAAGTGTTGGTTAATTCATAATTGATTGAAAACTGTGTTCGATTAAATATTACTTCCAAATAAAAATTTGTGTTGCAGTGTTATTTTAAATATGCCGCGCAAACTTACGTGCATAATGATATGAACGATGTCTGCTTAAAAGTTAAAGAAAATCTATAGAAATCAAGAGCGCGCGCTAGTTCTACCTTGATCAGTATGAAAGCCGCTATCTTGCTATGAAGGTTTTTTTTAAACAAAATTGACAAAATAGCGGCGATTTGAATAAACACTATCGAATTTGGGCAATTTTTTCGAGTTTATCGTTAAAAAAAAATTATTTAAGCTTCCATAGCCAGATAAAGAATGGCGTGAAGAATGTTGTGTCAAAATTTGAGACGGATAGCTTGAAAACTCTTCCTTCGAGAATGTAAACCGTTTTGAAAAACGACATTTCAAGAAAAACGGGTTTAAAGTTTCGAGTGCGGAATTTTCATATAAATTGTCTACTTACGATCAATCGGTGATGCCAGATCCATATTTATAACCATCCCTACTATCGGATAATAAAAAAAATGGATTTTTTGACAATTTTACACTGTGATGATTCCTTCATCGAAAAAAGCGCTCGCACTTGACTGTTAAGGCGGGATAAACATTTACAAGGATCAAAAAATCGATGTCTTTTTTTTTCTTTAAACGATAGAACTATATATGTAGAATATTTACCTAAAGTTTCAAAGCGAAATTCGAAAAACTTCAAACGTTACAGCCCGTCAACGCTGTGCCTCACCGCTCGAATTCGGAGCGGGCGTGAACTTCAAACGCGTTTTTCTCAAAACTGCATTATCGAAATGGGCGTGCAGGATTACTCAAAAACTATTAAGCCGATTAAGTTGAAACTTGGTAGAAATATTGATAATATTGGTTCCTTCTACTTGACGAGAATTGTTTTTGAAAAATTAAAAAAAAAACTACTTTTTCAATCCACATTTTACAGAAATGTTGCGTGAAATATTGATTTTTTTTGGAAATGCGTGCCGTTGTCTCAAGTTTGCATTTTCTTCATTTTAATTACCGTCACATAGAAACTATACATGTTCTAACTGAAAAAATATTTGAACTTTTTTGCAAATCCCTGCGGCGACCCTGCTGTAACACTCTGTCACAGCTCCGCTATTTTGATGATGAATTAATTTTAAAAAATTGTTTCGTTTACTTAAATATACTATTAAAGTATACCTAAACTTTGATAATTGTAGAATACTTTTTTTTAGTTTAAAAAATCCCTCAATACTGCTTATTTTTTCCTGTCTGAATGTCCGCCTGTCCGCCTTAAAGCAATCTAAGAAGATACAATTAAAATTTCAAATCGATTGGACGAAAATTCTTCGCGTTCTGTTACGTGTCGATTTAAAAAACATAGTGTTTAGCGAACCATTTTTTTAAATAAGAAATAAGTTTAATGTGTGCTTAACGGGGTCGTCTAGTGTGAAGGCCGTTTTTTAATGCTTTTTTGGGGATTTTTTTTTTACGAACCATTAACATAAAATAATTTATGAATTGTATATAATTTTTATTAACATTTAAACAAACTTTGTGAATTTTTTGAAGTCATTATATAGAATATAGTCGGAGATACACCGCCCAACAGGAACACATATATAAAAGGAGGTGCTCCACTGCTGCCATGATTCCGGCCGTTCTGCTTATCTGAAATAAAAAAAAACCAAACGCAATTTTAATCGTGAACATGGAACTAAAATAAACTTGGAATTCCAAAAAAATAACTTGTTTTCACGCTTTAGAAAAAAAATTCAATTTTTCGTTTTTGTTGGGGTCTATATAGCTGATAAAAAGAAAACTAACACAGCAATCTTAATTATTTTAGTTCAACTTGTAGTTATATATGTACTAAAGATGCTGTATAAATTTGAGCAGAATCAATCAAATAGTTTTTGAGATATCATGGCAGCAATTTGAAAAAATCGTGTTTTGAGAAAAAAGCGTTTGAAAGTTGTTGTATATAATTGATAATAAAAAAATGGTCTCATCATCAATCTGCTATGCCTGGACCATAGAGTACACCTTCTTCTTCTTCAAAGAAGTCATGCAAGGCCGTTTTCTCTTCTTTTGATCTGACACACTAGACAACCCCCTTAATAACATACCTTCTTTCCAAATCCCAAATAAATAATCCAGTACACAAAAAAGGTAAAAACGAACTTTTTTCAGCCTGCTACAGTGGTGCCCTCTATTACTATGAATTCGGTGTTCTTTTCTTCAATATTTACTAGGTGCGCAACCAAGTTTCCGGGTTTTTTTTTACCAACAAAAAATCGAAAATTTCAAGACAAATACAAAAAATGGTTCATTCGAAGTATTGTCCCTCGCTATTTACACATTTTTGCCATCTCTCTGGCAATACATAAATACCGCGACGATAAAAAGACACGTCTTTGGACTGAAGGCATTCGTCCAACCAATTTTGTACTGCATCGTAATTGGCCAAGTGTAGCCCACCCAAGCCATGCGCCGTCGCCCGGAACAAGTGATAGTCTGAAGGGGCCAGGTCTGGCGAATACGACGGGTGCGGTAGCAGATCCCATTTCAGTATTTTTATGGTGACCTGGACGATGGAACTGCGATGGCACGAAGCGTTGTCGTGCTGCAGTATCACACGTTCGTGTCACGTGTCCCATCTGGCCGTTTTTCGAGCAATGCGTGGTTCAAATTGATTACTTGTTGTCGGGAGCGATGCCGATTGACAGTTTTGCCCGGTTTCAGCAGCTCATAGTACACGATTCCTTTCTGGTCCCACCAAACGCAGAGCATTGTCTTTTTTCCGAAGCGATTTGGCCGTGCCGTTGATGTTGACGCTTCGCCAAGTGAAAGCCACGATTTTCTGTGTTTGGGATTCTCGAAATATTTCCATTTTTCATCGCCAGTAACAATTCAATGCAGAAAACTCTTTCTGTTCTGCCGCAAAAGCAAGATTTCGGAAGTGGCTCTTCGATTTTCCATTTGTCTCTCAGTCAACTCATGCGGCACCCACTTTCCTTCCTTATGAATTTTTCCCATGGTGTCCAAACGTTTCGAAATACATTGCCGAGTCACATTTAATGCCTCGGCAAGTTGATCTTCTGTTTGAGTGTCATCTTCATCCAATAACGCTTGCAGATCGGCGTCCGCAAATGTTTGCGGTCTTCCCGAGCGCTCCTTGTCGCCAGTCTCAAAATCGCCACTTCTGAACCGCTTGAACCAATCTTCACACGTTGTTTTTGATGGTATATGTTCGCCGTAGGCCTCCTCAAGTAACCGACGTGCTTCAGCTGCTGTTTTTTTTTTAGGTTGAAGCAGAAAAGCAATGCTTCCCGCAAATGCTGTTTATTTGGCACAAACTTTGACATTTTCGAGGTTAGAAAAAAGGTTGCGTTGCGATATTTGTTTATATTACGACTGGGTATTCTGTATGCCGACTACAGGTGTCGCTAGCGCCATCCATGTGTGAAACCCGGGAACTTAGTGCGCACCTAGTATCTCTTCCCCCAAACTATCACATTCTCGTTGTCTTATTATACATATATTTCGTATGATCAAATTGTGTTTCCGTTACAGAAATCGCGACAACCGTCTTACTACTTCATGAACAAAACCGACATACAGAGGCTTCAGGAGGAGGAGGAAAGTATCGCGAAGGCGAACCACGTATGAAGCGTGGATGGCACACCGAAATGATTTATCGTTAATCGCACACTTTGAATATCGTGAGGTCACATTATTGCGTCACTTATTAGACTCGTGCGTTGCGTTTGGCTGCGCGGCTAAAGGTGCTTGTTCTTTTACTCGAAGAAGAAGAACCTAAAAGTACGATTTCAACACCATATCATAATGTATATAATGATTATTTGAACATAAAAATGATGACTTCATTTCCATCGTACAAGATTTATTCGTAATAAAGTATATTATCGCCGGCTCCAACCGTGCGCTCGAGTTTTTGGCACGTCCAAAAAACGCAACGGTCTTCCTCCCTTAGCCCTCGGAATTTAGGCTTTCGAATTGCGCATTGACTTTATCGCTGGAAATAAAGTGTGAAGCAACCAGTTTCATTCTTCGACGTATATTTGTGAAAATTTGAAATATAAGTACGAAACTACTAGCGGAAAGATTCATTTTAATTCTTCAGTCACTTCAATCTTTTCGTTGAAGCGGCTAATTCGGAGAACTCTTCGTTCTGGTCTCCCGAAAGTCAATTCTCCAAATGGCACGTTACGGTGAAAACTAAACGGAGTCTCTCGGAGTCCCGAAAATGCGGATTCCATTTGAAAAATCGGTGCAGATATTTAAAAAAAACGCGAGGTACAAGAAAGAATAAACTCTGAGCGACAACGACGGGTCGTGGAAGCAACGAAGGAGCCTCAAATAGTAAAAAAACAGACGTCTTTGTCTCGTCGCGTGCTCGCGTCACTGCTTGGAAACGAGGCTTTTGTTGCTTCTGGCTTCGTTTGTTCCTATTTTCCTCATCTCCCCCGACGATTGCTTCTTCCTCGTCGTTGGTTCCTGAGACTCGTCGTCGTTGTCACCGATCCAGGGGTTCGGATTTACATAGGACGGTTTTGCAGTTTGATGAGCTGCGCACAAAAAAGAGAGAGAGAAGAGGTCTACAAGAATCCTCCGATACAAGGCAGAGGAAGAAAAAAAAAGAAAACTTATCGACACTAACGCAAAAGCCCTTGGGTCGCTGGTTTCGGCCGGTTCTTCGACGTTTCTCGCCACTTTACGTACGCCTTTGCGCTCTCGTCGAGACGCCGTTGTCGCTCCTCGTCGTCGCGCTTCTTTCTCAGTTCCGCTCTTCTCTGCAATGCTGCAAAAGTCACGTATCAGGGGATAATAGCGACACAAACTGCAAAACGTGTTGCAACTATGCACCGTCAATGTCGATAACCGAACGGGCGTTAAGGGGTCTTCCCACTTTAGACGCAAAAATAGGCTATTTTCGTGAATTTTTTTGATAGTTTTATATTACAGATATTGATGTAAAAGTTGTTACACTTAAGTCCTTAGGCCACAGTAACGGGTGTAAAATCATGTGCGAATTTAACAATTTTTTTCGTATGAACAAGTGATTCACTCATAGAATTAATTACACTTCTATTTGGTATGAATATCAAGAGGTTTTAAAATATATATATATATATTTTTTTTTCGATGAACAAAATGGCCGACTACGAGAAACTTCTCGAAATAGCTTTTTTCCAATTGACGTGACAAATAACTTCAACAATTTTCACTCGAATTACTTCAAATTAAAAAGTTATGTTCCTAATTGCATTTCGCAGAGAAGTACGTACGGAATTTCTGATCAATCGAAAACTTTTCATTTTATGAGCAGTTTATAAGCAGTTATAACAAAATTTTTCACTGAAAATTCATTTCTTAAATTCAAATACCTACAACTTTTGAATAAAACAATATTCTTTAAATTCCGTACGTAGTTCTCGAGGTGTTCTAATGTAGATTGACGCGAAGTTTTGTTTTTTGTTAAAAACAAAAATTGAATTTTTGAAAAAAGATAACAAAAGAAAATATTAGTAGTCGGCCATTTTGTACATCGAAAAAAATATATTTTCTAACAGCTTGATATTCATACTAAATAGAAGTGTAATTAATTTTGAGTGAATCACTTTTTCATACGAAAAAAATTGTTCAATTCGCACATGATTATATACCCGTTACGTATATACACATTATATACCCGATATTATATACACATGTGGCCTAAGGCGTTAATAAATACACTTTCGAAATCCATTTTTTTTAATTCTTTATTTAAGTCACTATCTGTAAACGATAATGGTAGTTTAAAAAATGTCCTAAAAAAATTGTAGGTCTGCGCTGTTGATGAAATCTCGGAAATGGATCGTCCGAAACAAAAAATCAAACAGTTTTAAATTCAGTATGTTAATGGCTATAGCGCATATCATACGATTTTTTATGTATGCAAAAATAACAAAATGGCGGACATTTTTCGAAAAAACAAAAAAACGTGTTTTTTTCCACCGCTTTTGGCAAAAATAGTAAATATCAAAATTTCAAAAAAATCTTTTATGTGCGCTATAGCTATAGTTGTAAAGAATATGTGGTTAACATTTCAGAAGGTTTCAAAGATTTTATCAACAAGCCGTCGAAAAACCTTGTTTCGAGAAAAACGCGTTTAAAGTTTGTTTGGGTTACCTAAATACATTTAAAAAATTTGTATGTATTTCGAAAGTGTATTTATCAAGTGTAACAACTTTTATAGCAATATCTATAATATAAACCTATCAAAAAATCCATGAAAATAACCTTTTTATAGCGTCTAAAGTGAGAAGACCCCTTAAGAACGAATCCGGATTTTTGCTACTTCATGCGGAATCAATTACGAGCGATTATTTGTGCATGCATATCAAGGTGGCACAAATTTGAGCTCAATTTTTTTCCTTTTTCTCACCATCCAACTGTCTTCTTTAAAAAAAAAAATGTCGCGAAAGCTGCGACCGGTTAAAAAATATTTAGAGGCCACTCAAGCCTCCCAAAAATTCAAATTTTCATTAAAAATCGATTTTTTTTTCGTCCACTTCTCACCCCTGAATTTTACGCTTTATAATCTTTAAATTAACCTCGCGAAAGCTCTAGTCGGCCAATGAATATTTAGTGGTCGCTCAAAAGCTTCGAAATTTCCAATTATCGCCCATTTTTTAATACTTTTCTCAGTCATAAATTTGACGCTTTGTAAAATTTTCAAAAGAATCCTTTTTTTTAGAAACAGATTTTTTAAATTTACCTTACACTTCTAACCCAAGAATTATAATCTTTGTTCGCATAAAATAATTCTTTAAAGCTCTTGTCCGTAAACAAAATTATAGGTCGTTTTATTCGTAAAACTGAAATGGCAGTTGTTTTCTGCGCATCGTAATGCATCCCACGCTTTGGTCTCGTTAGTCAAACTGCGGACGAGTCGTAGCTGTACTCTGTAACGAGCGACGCCATAATACAATAATACATAATAATACATAATAGCACATATCGTCTAATTGGTGTTTGTTACAAATTATTATAATAAATTATTCAGAAAATGTAAAACTTCGCTGTTTATTTAGTTTTTATGCTACAAGGAATTATAGTGCATACGAGATTCATTTGTTGGCGGAAATTGTAAATTTCGAAAACCTTGAACGACCACGAAATATTCCGGCTAGCGCATTCGCGAGGTTAATTAAAAAAATTTTAAGCGTAAGATTCATGGATGAGAAGTAGGCGGGAAAAAATCGATTTTTTAATGAAAATTTGAATTTTCGGGAACTTGAGCGACCTCTAAATATTATTTGATCGCTGGCAGCTTTGGCGACGATTTTTTTTTTCTTTGACGAAGATAATTTGAAGGTGAGAAAAAGGAAAAAAAAGTGAGCTCAAATTTGTGCTACCCTAACGCATATACATATTGGGACGATCCAGCTTTAGGTTTCTTTTACTATGTTGATATACTTATGGTCTTGAGTGAATTATGCAAAATTAGGGAAGGAATGCGTAAAAAATACTATGATAAGTTTGTCAATTTCTCTTTTTCAACGCGCGATGCTCCTTTTTGCCTAGGATGGGAATATTTGAGATAATGGGAATGTAACGAAGGCGCCTAAAAGTTTTGGCTAAAGACATCTATGTATATGTATTTGTGCGTGTGTATACATTGGCTCAGACATTTTGTCTGAGGAGGCCTGGGGAGGCCGGCCGGACAAAAAAGTGGTTTTATTATATAAGTTAGGGCGGTAGCCTATTTTTAATATGCTTTATTAAGGAGAGATATACACCTAGATGGTCGAGGTCAAGGATTTAGAAGCTATGAACATTCCGTCGACCATAGAAGACCTACACTATGGGCCTCGTATCGATGATTCCATGTAAGTTGACAAATTTCGTGATTTATTCATTCCCAAATTTTCAAACGCGTTTTTCTCAAAACCACGTTTTTCAAATCGGTACCCAAAATTTATCGAAAACCAATGAACCGATTGCCTTGAGGTTTTTTGTGGTTATTCTATACACCATTATCTAGTACTTGTCATAGGATTTTTTTTTCCGTTGCTTAGTTTCTGTTTTATAGGCAAAATAATAACTAATTTTTGGCCCAAAAATCACTATTTATGTTCAAACGTCCGCCATTTTGTCATAAATCGATATTTTCAATATCGGCTGTGGCAAGTACTAGATTATAGTATCTAATTTAATAATCTTTTTGGTTTTTTTTTCAGATGATTTTTGAAGAAACGCCAGTGGGTACCGTATACGCAGATTTTTTTACGACGCTCCAAGGATCATACAATATCCTTGTATATTCTTGATATTTTTAAATAAATAGAATTAAACATATTTTTGAATGTATATACTTTTAGATAATTAAAACCCCAATCCGAAATTTCAAATGGTTTTCCTTGAAAAAATGCATAAAAATGACCTTTTTTCCGCCTCCTAGGTGTATATCTCCTTTTAAATTTCCAGCATCTATTTCATTACTTTTAAAAGAAAGTTTTTTTTCTCACGATCATTTTCGCGTGATCGCTTCAGTTTTTAAGGCTGACGTATCAATTGTTAAGATTTTAAAAATAATTATTAAAGAAATCCGTTCTTCGTATTAAATTTTTTTAATGCCTCAACCGCATGAGCCAACGGTAGATTTTCAAATCGGCGTTTTAGATTTACAATAATGTTATCTATTACTTGGGGGGCCTACGCAAATTACGTAACGCAATTTGGGGGAAGGGAGGGTGTCTGGCCAGGCGTTACGGTCCCACGTACGTGGAGGGAGGGTGAGGGCAAAGTTTGCGTTACGTCACGGTATCAGAGCTGCCAGAAATAGCAACATTGCTGCATGTTTACGCTCTGCGTTTTTCGCGAAACAACTTTTTTCGACCTTGTCCCAGCGAATACTCAAAAACTTAACCACCGGTTTTCAATCTTTGAAATTTCTGTAATCGCAGGGACTAACAAGGAACGTCACTTTGATGTCCTCCTCCGATTTTGTTGAAACTTTTTTATGTGGAAAAGTATCAAAAACTAAGAGACACGTATTTTTTTTATCGGCGGAAAAACGGTTTTAAAGGGTGAAACGCACCCTAAAAATGGGGATGTTTTTCGTCGATAACGTTTTAACGGTACGAGATATACAAAAATTTCACACTGCAACAATGTTTATTTTTTGTGTACTATATGGAGATGAGAACGATAACGTTATCGACGAAAAACACCCCTATTTTCGAGGGTGCGTTTCACCCCTTAAAACCGTTGTTCCGCGGATAACAAAAAAATATGTCTCTTAGTTTTTGATACTCTTCCACATGAAAAAGTTTCAACAAAATCAGAGAAGGACACCAAAGTGATGTTCCTTGTAAGGTTGTACGTAGCCGATTTTTTAAATTTTGATAATTACTATTTTTAAATACTGCTTAAATACAAGGGCATTGGAAATAGAAAAAAAATAACCGTCGACATTTAAGCACCTGTTACGTAACGGAATGAAGGTGGAAGGTGGGGGGGGGGGGTAGTCCGGCCAGGCGTAAGGGTCCTGGTACGTGGGGTCGAAAATTGGGGAATTCAGCGTTACGTAATTTGTGTACGTTCCCTTGGTAGTAAATGTTGATCTCCCAGTATTTTTTTGTTCCTGTATCGGCCGGTAAATCTAATGGATTGATTTTGCCCACAGTTAACTTAATTGTGAAATTTAAATATATATTTAATTTACGTAATGAAATAGCTACTTTTTATACTGGTTACGAAATTACGAGGAACGAGTTTAAGTTTAATTAAATTATTTCTTTATGCTTGCTTGGGCGGAGCAAATAAAATTAATCAATTATTAGAATTTAATTATTGTGGGTCGATTTTTGTGGGGTTGCGCCCACCCCGCCCACTCCTGGCTACGCCAATGTATGGGTCCCCAGCAAAAAATATAGATTCACATATCGAATTACCAATCGAGATGAAAAGTAGTTGGTTTTGTCTAAAATGGGCGAAAAATAATAATAAACTGGCAACAGGATTTTTTTCTCAGAGAGATTCGAAAGTTTAGTTCGAACGTGGAATTCTGTAAAAACACCTTTTTGCTGCTCCTCCTTTTTTCGCGCCCATTGACGAAGATATATCGTCTTAGCGACGACCGCTTTATCCTCGACTTGCTTCAGTCTCCTCTCAAACTCCAATTCCTTTTCGATGTCCTCACGTTTCATCGCTTCCTCCTTTCTCTTTCTCTCGGTCCACCGTAAAAAATTCTCGCGCTCGCGACGTTCACGATCCTCGCGTTCTTTCGTTGAACGATCTTCCTCGGCCTGTTTCTCCAACTCGATCCTACGCAGTTCTTCCTTTTTTCGCAATTCCTCGGCCCTCTTCTTCTCGACCCACTCCTCGTAGGCTCTTCTCTTCGCCTGAATCAGCCGTCTCGTCGAACCTCCGCCATCCGAAAGATTGGTACTCGATGCCGAACACTCGACGACTCTCGTACCATTGAGGGCGTATCTGTAATATATGTGAAGAACTATTTTCAAAAAACAAGCTTTTATTCAATGTACTAAAAAGTAGAAAATAATTTTTTTTACCAAGTCATCTATATGTGAAAATAAATAAAAGCATGGGGCGCTTAACTTTTTTAATGTTTAATATATTTGATCAATTCAGTTTGATTAACCGTATTTTCAATCGGCACAATAGTTATTAGAGAAATTATTATCACACGTTTATACTCAGTTTCAGGATTGTTATTTAAGGGATAAAATAAGGCATAACTTTGACAATTTACTTTGGGAGTATGAAAAAAGGAATAGGATTTCTTTTGAGAGGATTTTTTTAACACATATTAAAGTATGAAAAAAAAATTATTATAATTTTCATACAAAATGGCGGCGACAGAGCCCATCTTGAAAAACATGTTTCTTACAAATAGCTTCACGGGAGGACGGTTTTCTCGTAAAGTATAAGACCTGGAACAAAAACAAAAAAAAAATATAATCTACATGTTATTGGCTATGGGACTACGTAAGGATTTTTTAAAATCCAATTTTGATAAAATAGCGCACTTTGAAAGAAATAAATCGATTTTTTTCGCAAAAAATAAGCAGTATATCGTTTATAAAAAAAAGTTTACATTTAATCAAAAAACGGCTACGTACTCCCATAGAGAATGTAATTGTGAAGCTACTATCAAAATTTCAAATCGAACCATGCAAAGGTGTTCGAGTAATCCGTCCTCCCAGTTTGAAAAAAGTGGTTTCGAGAAAAATCGCGTTTAAAGTTGCACGAGGCGCCTGAAAGAAGTCCGCGGCGCTGCAGCAAAAACGATAATTGAACCTTTTTTTTCAATCGCTACAGGACCAATTGCATATTGTTTTTATGACCCCAAAGTATTTTCTAAGCAAAAAAAAACGATTTTTCCAAAATCCTAGAGTGGTGTTATCCCTTAAGAAATGTAAGGTTGTTTTACAGTCAATTGAATACAGTTGATATAATAACGGATTTATGTAAATAACAGATTATATGTCTAAATTGTAAGCGCCCGAGGCTTTTATTTATAGTCACATATAGGTGACTTGGTAAAAAAAAGTTTTCGACCTTGTAGTACGTTGAATAAGTTAGTTTTCAAAAAAAGATTTTTTTACATATAAATTATTTTATACTTTTTAGTCTTCAATTGATTTTACTAGCTAGTTGTTACTAGTAGTTTACTAGTTGACGAATTTGTACGTCAGGAACATGGAATGCTTGTAAAAAACAACAAAGACTGTAATTGGGATTGAACTTACGACTAATTGCTACATATAAGCTTTTGCCATACAAACACAGTCGGCTACGAATTTGTTCATATGTGTTGGTGAGATTTTATATGGATGATTAGATATCGGTAATTTTACATGAAAAGTTGAACATTGGATGTATCTTTTTTTTCATGTTGATTCATGCATTGTCAGCTTTTAGATGCATGATTGGAAAATTTTAGAGTTCTAAGTATTCGGGAAGTGGGTGAAATATTAATTTTCCATTCTGCATCTCACAGGAAGTCAAGTTAAATAAAAGCTTGTAAAATGGACACAGAGGACACACCCGACAATTCGTATCATGATCAGAGAATACATAAATTTGGAAACAAAAAAATTATACGGTCTGTAGAATAACGAGTTTAACTGCTCTTGCGCTCTTTATTGGTAGAAACATATTTTCAGGACCGTTAATATCGATTAGAACTTGAGAGATTAGAATACTGCGATGAACCGGGAAAAATAATCAACTTTTGCTTCTGCACGGTATTTAAACATACTGTAAAAATAAATGAAAATTAATATAATTAAAACATCATCATGAACAACGCTGTAGCAAGGTGCCGAGCTGCCGGTCCTTTTTTTAGGTTTGACCGGCGCACCTCATAGTTTCTCTTTGGCCCATCCAATACCAAAAACCAACTTTGTTTATTAAATCTACTTTTTACCGAGGCACGAATCAAGCAATTTTTAAATTTTCCGACAATTCGCATAATAACGGGTCTTGAAAAGTGTCAAAATTCCCGAAACTTGTATTTTTTTGTCATATTTGTTATGCTAATTTTATAAAGATTAAACAGTCGTTCAGACAGTGGTAAGCATGAAAGAACATTTAATTTTTAAACTTTTTTTTAGCTTTGGGTAATCTAAAAAGGAGTTATAAAATAAATCTTAAGGAGTCAGGCTACTCTGAAAATGACAAACACTCGTTCGTCGCTTGAACCAACTCAGATTGAAAAGGTCCAACTTATGGTGAAGGGACCGAAGGTAAATTTATTATTACAATGATAGAACTGCTGGTAAAACTTTGAACGCGTTTTTCTCGAAACTATTTTTCTCAAAACGGTGTACACGATTTGTCGACATCTAACAAACAAATTAACTGGAAACTTGGTACGCTTATTCAGTGTCATAGTAGTTTACTCTTGATCGACGTTTTTTTAGCATCGTTTTTAATTACTTATTAACAATAATGGTGTCATTTTCTTCGAAAAAAAAACGAAAAAATGCAGTTTTTTCTTTTCGTCGATTGAAACACGACAACAACAGAAAGACTCGGTCAAGTCTCAACCAATATAATCAATTTTGAAAAAAAAAACATGTTTTTTTTTGTTTCAGATCAACCGGATAGCTGAAATCAAGTACACCGTTGAGCCCCTCACGTTCAAAGCTCCTTTACGAAATTGTTTATAACTTCTTTAATAATTATTTTTTCACTGAAATTTGGCACACAACTTTGTTAATGTTGTTAATGGTAATACAAAAAAAAGTCCAAAGGATTTTTCGATCATCTTGCTTATTCCTTCAAAATTATTTTTCGTTATCAACCCTCATTTTCAAGTCGTCACAGTTAACTAACCCGTTCAACTATTATAATCGTTTTTGACGTTTTGTAATTATCTCAAATACAGTGCAAATCGCCAAAATGCTCGGATGTTGAATTTTTTCTTTTTTATAAATCGCATCTGAAAATTAGATATTTTTTTCAACCGCCATGATACTTCCCTAAATCCACTAATGAATTCCTGATAAATTCGATCTGTAAAGAGTCACCCATTTCAGCCCAAATCGAACATACGTTTAAAGAACGAACCTTTGAACTTCCGGCTGTTCGATAGGATCTTTCGACTGGTGATCGTCATCGGGTTTGCCGATAGTACAAGAAACTACCCTGACGGATGATTTGGAATCGGCATTCGACGACAGTATCGTGGAAGGAGTCGTGGGTGAGGCCAACGCCCGACAGCGATAGGTGTAACGTCCATTGTCGTGATCGCCAGAACGACCGTGATCATTCGGGCTTTCGCTTATCGACAGCAACGAAAGATCACCGTTCAGCGCTTCCGTGTCTCCGCAATTCGCTTCCACTGTCGACCTTGGGGCACCCGACTGCTTCCCCCTGAGCGAGTGGTCGGTGAACTTGGTCGGATCGTTGCATCTCACATCCGAACGCGAACAGCGTGTTCTATTAATTGCGGTGTTGGTTTGTATTCAGCGTAACTCATTCGATCGATCGAATGCTCTGCTTTCTCTCTACTACGAAATTATTATGCAATTTTGAATGGTTCGTGTGCCCTTTTGGGGTTTTATGACGGCAATCTTCGTTTTCAATTTTTGCCCAAACACTCATCGCTTCGCTATTTTCAATTCCTGATTGGCAACCCGGAGTTTCGCCGGTATTTCATTGCAAAAACCATTTTTGCTGAGGGATCATCACGGGGTAAAATTTTCAAAAAATTGATTTTTTTTGCATTATCCGGTAGTGTAGACGGTTATACACATGTTATGAGCATCGCCGATTGGTCGCAAGTAGACAATTTACGTGAAAATTCAGCACTCGAAACTTTAAACGCGTTTTTCTCGAAACGTCATTTTTTAAAACGGTGTATACTCCTGAAGGAAGAGTTTTCAAGCTATTCGTCTCACATTTTGACACATTCTTTATCTTGCTATGGAAGCTTTTTCTTAAATTAAATCTTCATATTTTTTTTAACGAAAAACTGTCGAAAAAATACGCTGAATTCGGTATTTTCGCGAAAATTAGCTATTTGCGACCCTTTACACTGTGATGATCCCTTTAGGGATAACACCACTCTAGGATTTTGGAAAAATCGTTTTTTTGCCTCAAAAATACTTTGGGGTCATAAAAACAATATGCAATTGGTTGATGGTTGAGGATTCGGCTTCGGTCCGGCCAATGAAGGTTTTCCAAGGTCAGCGATGGAAATAAAAGCTGTTTTTCTTACGTTTCGGCCCTCTGGTTCGGGTCCTCTTCTGAAATTATATTTTTCTCGATGTTGTTGATATTTCAGGATTTTTGTATATATTCGGAAGGTTTTTTCGAAAAAACATTATTTATGGAAATAAATAATGTTTCGTGGGAAAATACTCAATAGATAGAGATATTATCGTTTATCAGCGATTTTTCTTATCTATTGAGTTAGTTCCTAAGAATTTGTTTTCCCTTCCAAAATAAGCAAAATCTCGAAACTTACCATTTTTTCGTTACATGTTGAGTTGTATATTTTGGAAGGGAAAAAAATTCTTAGGAACTAACTCAATAGATAAGAAAAATCGCTGATAAACGATAATATCTCTATCTATTGAGTATTTTCCCACTAAACATTATTTATTTCCATAAATAGTGTTTTTTCGAAATAACCTTCCGAATATATACAAAAATCCTGAAATATCAACAACATCGAGAAAAATATAATTTCTGAAGAGGACCCGAACCAGAGGGCCGAAACGTAAGAAAAACATCTTTTATTTCCATCGCTGACCTTGGAAAACCTCCATTGGCCGGACCGAAGCCGAATCCTCAACGATCAACTTGTCATCTACACGGCCGCACACATCTTTGATTCATTTTTAATATGCAATTGGTCCTGTGACGATTTTTTTTTTAAGATTCAATAATCGATTTCGCCGCAGCGCCTCGGACTTCTTTCAGGCGCCTCGTACAACTTTGAACGCGTTTTTCTCGAAACCACTTTTTTCAAACTGGGAGGACGAATTACGCGAACACCTTTGCATGGATCGATTTGAAATTTTGATAGTAGCTTCACAATTACATTCCCTATGGGAGTACGTAGCCGTTTTTTGATTAAATGTAAACTTTGTTTTTGTGAACAATTTACTGCTTATTTTTTTAGCGAAAAATCGATTTATTTCTTTCAAAGTGTGTCATTTTTTTCAAAATTTTATATAAAAAATCCTTACGTAGTTCCATAGCTAATAATATATAGATTATAATTTTGAGAAGAGTATGTGGCTTCCGGATGGAGGCCGTGTTGAGGATCAGCGTTGTGCCGACGTTTCGCAAACGTTACAGTCTGCATCATCAGGGCTGAGAGCTCCGATACTGAAGCTCTCGTGTCTCAGGTATTCCTTATATAGTTGCAGTCATCGTTCCAGATCGCTGATGATGCAGACTGTAACGTTTGCGAAACGTCGGCACAACGCTGATCCTCAACACGGCCTCCATCCGGAAGCCACATACTCTTCTCATTACATAAAGAGCCGTGAAAGCCTTAAAACTAAAAAAAGATTATAATTTTGTTTGGTTTTTATTCCAGATCTTATACTTTAAGAGAAAACCGTCCTCCCGTGAATTTTTTTGTAAAAAACACGTTTTCATTTTGTATGAAAATTACAATAATTTTTAAAAAAATATTTTGATATGTGTTAAATAAACCCTTTCAAAAGAAATCCTATTCCTTTTTTCATACTCCCAAAATAAATTGCCAAAGTCAGGCCTTTTTTTCTGCCGCTAGAGTGGTGATATCCCTTAATGGGCTAAATCTACCTAGGTGGGTCAAAAAAATGCATTTTCCAAACATATTTTTATTCCATGTCACTTTTTAGCTATATTGCCTGAAAATGTAATTGAAATATTCCTAAAATAGGATGAGCTACGGCTTCTAATAGTCGGCCGGGCGAGCGCTAGCAGCACCATACTTCAAACTTTAAGGCGGGATATACATTTACAACGATCAAAAAATCGATTTCTCTTTTTTTCTTCTTTAAACGATAGAACTATGTATGTAGAATATTTTCCTAAAGTTTTAAAGCGAAATTCGAAAAACTTCAAACGTTACAGCCCGTCAACGCTGTCCCTCACCGCTCGGATTCTGAGCGGGCGTGAACTCCAAACGCGTTTTTCTCAAAACTGCATTATCGGAATTGGCGTGCAGGATTACTAAAAAATTATAAAGCCGATTGAGTTGAAACTTGGTAGAAATATTGATAATGTTGGCACCTTCTTCTTGACAAGAATTGTTTTTGAAAAGTTAGAAAAAAACGGACTTTTTCATCCACACTTTACAGAAATGTTGCGTGAAATGTTGATTTTTTTTGTAAATGCGTGCCATTTTCTTAAATTTGCATTTTCTTCATTTCAATTACCGTCACATAGAAGCTATACATGTTCTAACTGAAAAAATGTTTGAACTTTTTTGCAAATCAAAGTCTACGGGAAGCTAGACTGCTAGACCTTGCTGTAACACTCTGCCACAGCTCCGTCATTTTGATGATGAATTAATAAAAAAAATGGTTTTGTATACTTAAATATACTATTAAAGTATACCTAAAGTTTGATAATTGAAGAATAATTGTTTCTTAGTTTAAAAAATCCCTCAATATTGCTTTTTTCCCTGTCTAAATGCATATTCCGCCCTCAGGCCTTGGGCCACTCTGGAGGCCGAAAAATAGGCTTTTTGGGGATTTTTTTTTCAGAAAAACTACAAAATGAATCGAGATTACAAAAAAGGGTGTTTATCACACATATCAGTGACTGTATACAATAATTTTTTTGAGGCGATTAATTTCAAAATCGCGGCTGTGCAGCGTTTATCTTAAAACTGCATGTTTTAAGTTGACCGGAAACATAACTCAGACAATTTTCAGCCAATTCACTTGAAATGTTGAATATATCTTGAAAAATACATTGTCTATGGAAGTACGTAGGATTTTTTTTTATATTGCATAGTTCATTTGTTGTTAACATTATCTGACGATTTTTTAGGCAAGTGTTTGAAAGGTGAAAAATTTCGTCAGATAATTGCTAATAACAAATGAACTATGCAACATAAAAAAAATCCTACGTCCTTCCATAGACATTGTATTTTTCAAGATATATTCAACATTTCAAGTGAATCGGTTGAAAATTGTCTGAGTTATGTTTCGGGCCAACTTAAAAAATGCAGTTTTAAGATAAACGTTGCACAGCCGCCATTTTGAAATTAATCGCGTCAAAAAAATTATTGTAAACAGTCACTGACATGTATGATAAACATCCTTTTTGTAATCTCGATTTATTTTGTAGTTTTTCTGAAAAAAAAAAAATCCCCAAAAAGCCTATTTTTCGGCCTCTCGAGTGGCCTAATCCCTTAAACGCGTTTTTCTCGAAACACTGTTTTTAAAGTCGGTGGACATGATATCTGCAGAACCACTTGATGGATTGTTTCCAAATTTAGAGGAGATACGACGAGAAACATTTAAAGGTCGCTGACGATCTCACTTTTTCAAAATCGATCTTCATTTTCTGATAGTTACGTAAAAACGACGACTTTTTTCATAGATTTTGTATGCTCGAGTTTCAATTCGACGCCACGTTGTTTAAAAAAACGATTTTAGAGATCGACGATCGTCAACGACTCGTACTTATTATTAACTTGAATAACCCGTTTGGTTTTTAGATTTCGGATGGACCGTTTCAGCCGGAGAGTGTCCACCGCCAAACGTCGCGAAATAAATTTCATTTCATGGTGATTTTTTTTTCAAGTCTCTCAATATATGTCCCTTTGTGTTAAAAATGCGGTTCTTTTTGACCAACCGTTTCCCAGAAAAAAAGTTCGAAGTTTGGGCATTTTTTTCGGCCCTCTAGGTAGATGTAGCCCCTTAAGATATCGAAATCCCCGTCCGAAGGAATGTCCGAGATTCGAATATTCGACTAGCCTGATCGCCGTTGAGGCAAACTTTTATTCGTTCCAACAAATCGACCCGAGATCGTTATCGCAAGCGCGCGTAACTGCAATATCCTCTTTTCTCCCTTTACCAGATCACCTTGTTCGCAAACGCGAGTATTCGTCCAACAGCGAACCGTTCAGATTGCCGCGATCTTGAAATTCGTGTTGAACGTGTGGTCTCGTCGCACGGGTATCGCCGCGATGAAATTCTTGGCACGGTAATTCGGCCTGCCTCAATTTCCAACTGTCAATGTCGCTGTCATGGGCCATTACTGTACGTACGCTTGGCCCTGATCCAGCATCTGTCGATTTTGCGTCATCGTGATAAGCTGAGCTGTCCAAAAAGGGGTTATTGACGTGCGTTATTTCTACCGGTCGAGTTGAGCGATCTATCGATTCTTTTTTTCTTTCTTTTTTTTTTGTTTGTATCGTTCCTTTCAACGTTTACTCGCGACGGTGCTATTGTCCATAATTGTTACTGCTTCTAAAACAGAAAAGTATATTTCGATGAAACGCGCGATTCCGCGGGGAAAAAAAAGAAGTTTTATGCACGTTTCTATCGCGAATATTGGAGAATTTAATTCATCTCACGACGCGCTCGTCGGACTCCATCGAAAGTTTTTACAGCACCTTCTACTATTTATCGTACTCTATATGGGTATCGAATTTTGACGTTCACCGATCGTTTGATAAACTCTTTGAAATTGTGTCGAAACGCGAAAAGAATATTTTACATACACGTACGCATGTGTGCACAGGTGTACATACACGCAGGCACACGCACACGTACGTATAGTAAACTTAAGGGAAAAAAACAAGCGATCCACGATCGCTCGTGAATCGATTGCGCGACTCATCGATATGTTCATGCACCATTGCCACTCTCTACTTTTTACGACCTATTATTATTATTGCTACTACCGCCGGAATTATATTAATTTCTTATTTTTATTTGGCACTTTACTCCATTTGCCTTACGATATTACCCAACAACCAATTGTTGAGTTATTTTCTGTCGCTCCGGCCGACGCTTGCTTTCGGTCACTCTTAAGGGCAGATATACACCTAGATGGTCGAGGACGAGGATTTAGAAGCTATGAACATTCCGTCGACCGTAGAAGACATACACTATGGGCCTGGTATCGATGATTCCATGCAAGTTGACAAATTTCATGATTTATTCATTCCCAAATTTTCAAACGCGTTTTTCTCAAAACCACGTTTTTCAAATCGGTACCCAAAATTTCTCGAAAACCAATGAACCGATTGTCTTGAGGTTTTTTGTGGTTATTCTATACACCATTATCTAGTACTTGTCATAGGATTTTTTTTCCGTTACTTAGTTTTTGTTTTATAGGCAAAATAAGAACTAATTTTTGGCCCAAAAAGCACTATTTATGTTCAAACGTCCGCCATTTTGTCACAAATCGATATTTTCAAAATCGGCTATGACAAGTACTAGATTATAGTATCTAATTTAATAATCATTTTTGGTTTTCTTTTTCAGATGATTTTTGAAGAAACGCCAGTGGGTAGCGTATACGCAGATTTTTTTATGACGCTCCGAGGATCATACAATATCCTTGTATATTTTTGATATTTTTAAACAAAGAAAATTAAACATATTTTTGAATGTATGTACTTTTAGATAATTAAAACCCCAATCCGAAATTTCAAATACTTTTCCTTGAAAAAATTCACAAAAATGACCTTTTTCCGGCTCCTAGGTGTATATCTCCCCTTGATGCAGAGAATTTCGATTCTAAATGAGAAAAGACCCATTCGCGTGCCGTTGAAGACACTTTATTGTTCCTAAATTAAATTGTGCCTCGATCACGTCATTTTTAAATTAATACATTTATAGAAACGTGTGTCGTGATGAGATTCTGTCTTTTGTTCTCGTCGCTTCACCGTTCCGTGGCCATCAATGTCTTGGCGTTGGACTCGGTGACGTTGTTTTGCCTCGCGATCATCAGGTACTCCTCGTTCACTTCGTCGGATTGTATCTTGTTGAAGTACGTTTCACGATCCTGATGCACGTAACACGAATCGTCGTAGTTGAAGTACAATCCGAGAATGATGTTCAGCGCCGAAGTGTCGTACGCGTGACAACCGGAATAACGATACTGCGGCCTTTTGTTGAAACGGCAACCGGCCGATTGTGCGCCTGTGTGTACAATAGATTTTATTCGTTTTTCTCCATTGTTCGGGGATTTGCAGAATCGTTGAGGTGTGCGGCACGTCGCAAAACGTAATAACGCTGATAATTAATGTGAAAATAATTGATCGCGTTTCGTCTTTTGTTTCTACATCTCGAAATATTATTTAAGGGGTCTTCTCACTTTAGACGCTGAAAAAGGCTATTTGCATGCATTTTTTTGATAGGTTTATATTATAGATATTGATATAACAGTTGTTACACTTAAGGATGTATGGCAACTAAGTTATTTACTACTGTTCGAATTGAAACTCACTGATATTGTAAAGGAAAATATCGAGAACTTTTTGAGATTAAAAAAACAAAATTTGCCCACGTGAATGCTGAGATAAACGAATTCAAAGTTGGGTCATTTAACACGGGGAACATAGGACTGTACGTCCAAAATTCCCTTTACATTGGCAAAAAAGGTATTTCCGGAGTACTCTTTTGTAAAAAAAACTTTTGTGCGGTATCGCTGTAATATGCATGATACGCTAAAAAAAATCGACATGTGCCCATATATTTTGCGAGATATTGCGAGTTAAATGGGACCGTTTTCGTATTTCTTTAGCTCGTATGTCGTAACCACGACAACGTCAGGGAAAACGTACATCAAATCAGCAACTAAATTTGCTGTTAATAATTGAAAATTCTTCTTTCTGTACCGTATGTTTTACTTTGAGCTGTGGTAAATCTCCTTTTTAGCTTCAATGAATACTACAATTATTTTATTTAGTCTTTAAATGCGATTTTTGCAAATTGCATAATCAGTTCTGTAACGACTCTTCAGTAGCTGCCATACATCCTTAATAAATACACTTTCGAAATACATTTTTTTTTAATGTATGTATCTATGTAACCCAAACAAACTTTAAACGCGTTTTTTTGGAAACAACATTTTTCGACGGCTTGTTGATAAAATCTTCGAAACTACTGAATTGATCCTTATGAAAGGGGGTAGCCGGTTAAGGGGGGTCTGACGGCCCCCACCGAGTTTGATCGAATCGACCCAAAAACCTGAAAGAGGGCTGAAAAACAAAATTTTAGAGATATTTTTTAACCCCCTAAACCCTTATGAAAACACCATAATCGCAAAAAATGCGTTTTTTTGATGTTTAATTTTTTTTTGAGCTTTCAAATGCATTTTAAAGCGGTTTTAACACAACCAAAATTTTGTTTCAGATGTGTAGACATGCCCTGAATTTTTCCAGATTTTTTCGTAAAGTTAAATCATGTGCAACATAATTTTAATGGCAAAAAAACCGTAAAAAATCGTCATTTTTTGTATTTAATGCTATGGTTTTTATTGACGTATTAATGGTAAAAAATCGTGCACCATAGCATAGAAAGCTACTATCTTCCTCTACAAAATGACGCTAATTGGGCTCAATTCGGTCGTCTCTAGCGTCCGAAAATCAAACTTGAATAAATTCCGTTTTTATAATTTGAGCATTTTCAGTTACGAAAATGACACAAAATCATATTTTTCAATTATTTTTTTTAATAAAAGTACATTTTGGGGTTTCTGAGGTCGCCGATTACAAATTTGATGTCAAAAATTAGTTTTGTCACATGACAGCTGTCAAAACGAAGAAAAAATATTTTAATTTTTGAAATTTTTTAAAAAAGCTATGGGAACGATATTAATAAGGATTTTTTAGGTCGCTGATTATAAATTCATTCTTATACACGAATTTTTAATCGTAACAGCTGTCAATAGTTATATTAACAAACAAAAAATTACGTATTATTCAGAAAAAAAATTTGGAATTCCCCGACTAAACTGTCACCTGGCGGAGAAAATCCCAACTTGTACCTTATTAAGCCACGTACCCGAGTGCCTAAGGCCACCGTACCCACGTGGGCCTTAGGCTCGTATGCCCCTCCGCACGGTACTGCGCATGCCCACTACGCACTGACGCATCGAGAACCCCGCTCCACGCGGTCTCTCTTTCTCTCTGTGTTCAGCCGCCGTCCAGTACACACGTCATGCGACGCGCTCTGCTCCGTTAAACAAATCTATTTGTTTTGTTAACAGCGTTTTTTTAATTTATCGTTTAACCTGCCTATCTCAACACGAAGTGATTGAAGCAGTATTCTAAGGTGAGTTTGAATATCAATTTAAATATCAATCAACATAAAAATTGATTTATAATCATAACCTCAATCTACAATCGTTTGCCTCATAGTCGACTTGAAATCGTACAGAAGGTGGCCGTCAACTTCAAGTTGTTGTTTAGTTCACTCACATGAAAAGAATTAAAAAAAAGCAAAAAAAAAACAAAACTAAGACGAAACGATATTTCAATAAAAAAATGATTTGGAATACAATAATTTATTTCTGTTTTGTTTACCGATGTTTTCAACATTTTTTTTGTTTTGATTTACAATTTTTAATGTACTTTCGATTTTCGTTACTTTTGTTCTATGTGTTTTTTTAATTATGGTTTTTTTTTATTCCGGGTTTCAGTTACTTTTTTCATTTTTTTCAAAAAAAAAAAATAATTTGTTAATCATAATAAAAAAAATAACAATGTTCTTTTTTTTCTTTAGGAAAAACTGTGCGATGCCACCGAAAAAACGAAAATGTACGGCTGGTGAAAGGTGCATAAGATGCAACAGATTGTTGCGTTATGATACCGGAAAACAGAAGTCCATTTCTTCAGATGATGACGTACACTTATATACTAAACTACTAGGTAAACGAGTAGAGAAAGGTGACGTTTTATGTCATCTGTGTCGTTCCGCAATCGCTAAATCCCGAACGGTTTCACCATCGACGAGCAGTGATTCTGATCCTGAAGAAAATCTTCAGTTGGATTTTAATCCCGAAGAAAATCCTCTGCCAAACGTCAATCCCGAGGAAAATCCTCTGCCAGATGTTGATCGCGAACAAAATTCTGTCGATCCTGTAGAGAGACATTCATCAACACTCTCCAATTTGACAGTATCAGATGACACAGAACAATCTTCGGAACAGTCTTCGCAACAATTGTCACGGTCGGAGTCTGGATCTTCCACAGGACAGTCATCACAATCTTCTAAGAACCCTCCTTACGTTCTTCGTCCAAGAGAACCGGACTATGAAATGATCGAGATGCCTTTCAACAGAGTTACCGCGACTCACAAATGTTGTTGCGTATGTCTTACTCCAATTACGACATCTCCGGTTGTTCCGTTTAAAGCGAGGTTACAGGTATTTATAAGTTCAAGAATTTTCATTCCAAAAGGCAATCGCTGTTGTCCTGTACATCTTATCAGTGAACGTATGTACGTTGACGAAATTTCAAACTTGAAAATATTTTCGAATACTTGTACTATCAGTTCTCAAGAGTTGGCATTATTTTTGGATGCACTGTCCAAAAAATGCGACAACAGTATTTTAGACAGAGTAGATGATTACAATTTATCGGCAGAGCGCATAAAATCGCTAACTGGATACACAGTTGCAGAAATCAAGACTCTAAAAAACATGTTGGTCACTTTGCGAAATTCTCAAAATCGCAGTATTAATCAAGCTCTTTTAATATTCCTTTTTAAATTAAGAACTGGAAATTCCAACACAATCACTGCGTCAATTTTCGATATCAAATCTGAACAACTAGTATCTGCTTATTGCAAATCGGTTTTGGATTCATTCGCGAAAGACGTCTTTCCACTTCGTTTCGGAGCTCGGGCATGTTCTCGCGAAGATTTAATTGCTAATCACACGTCGCCTTACGTAAAAAAATTACACGGATTTGAAGATCGCCTGCTCTTGATTGCTGATGGTTCATACCTTCGACACCAAAAAAGTAGTAATAATTGTTACCAAAAAAAATCTTTCTCTGGTCAGAAAAAGTGTCGACTCTGTAAACCCTTCACAGTTTGTGCCACAGATGGATATGTAATAGATGTTTACGGACCGTACGAAGCAATTGTGAATGATGCGAAAATCTTACAACATGTACTAAGTGATCCGAACGGCTTGAGATCAATCCTCAAAAAAGGGGATGTTTTTATACTTGACAGGGGGTTCAGAGACGTCAAAGATTGGTTAGAATCTCAAGGGTTCGTTGTGTTGATGCCAGCGTTGAAAGGCAAAAGAAAGCAACTTCCAACAAATGAAGCAAACGAAAGTCGATTTGTTACGAAATTGAGGTGGGTGGTAGAGGCTGTCCACGGTATAATCGGTAGTAAATTCAAACTCTTGCATAATCAGTTTAACAACAACATGTTGGATTCAGCGATGCTTTATTGCAAAGTAGCGAATTTTTTGGTTAATGAGTTTGGAAAAAGACTGAATTGCGATACCGATTTACAAGATCAAATTGCCGAGCAAATGTTGAAAAGAAAAGACGTTGACAATTCTTTAGCGAAAGTTGTGGAAGAACAAAACTGGAATAGGAAGAAAAGGATCTTCAAACCGTTAACATCAAATGACGTATTAGACTTTCCGGAAATGACAGAGCAAGATTTGAAGATCCTTTTCACTGGCTCGTACCAGTTATCGCAAACTGTTTCATACTTAGCTGAAATGTATACCGAAGAAGGACTTTTGAATATGCAATACTTGTTGGAGGACGATACCATTTTGAAATGTGAAGTTAAATCAAGACATATAAACAAGAAAGTATACAGATGTTACGTTCAGTACGACCCTAACAGTATTGGATATAACGGTATAAAAAACTACGTATGTGATTGTGCAAATGGGCTAAGAACTGTTGGTTGCTGTGCCCACGTTGCAACAATCATTTACTTTTTAAGTCATGCACGGTATTTGTACAAAATCATCCGCCCAGCTCAAATTCTAACGAATCTATTTCACGTTGATAATGTCGAACCTGTTATTGAAGAACACAGTGACGAAGATTAACAACATAACAATCATGTTGCAATGTATGTATTACTTGTGTCTGTTTAATGTATATATTAGATGAATGTATGTAATATTATTATAAATAAATAGATTTTTTAAAATACAATGACTTTTAATTATTGAAAAAACCGAAATAGCAAATACCATTTTCATTTGATGACATGTGTAATTTTTTTTTTTTGTTAGCTGTTTGACATCAAATTTGTAATCGGCGACCTCAGAAACCCCAAAATGTACTTTTATTAAGTAAAATAATTGAAAAATATGATTTTGTGTCATTTTCGTAACTGAAAATGCTCAAATTATAAAAACGGAATTTATTCAAGTTTGATTTTCGGACGCTAGAGACGACCGAATTGAGCCCAATTAGCGTCATTTTGTAGAGGAAGATAGTAGCTTTCTATGCTATGGTGCACGATTTTTTACCATTAATACGTCAATAAAAACCATAGCATTAAATACAAAAAATGACGATTTTTTACGGTTTTTATGCCATTAAAATTATGTTGCACATGATTTAACTTTACGAAAAAATCTGGAAAAATTCAGGGCATGTCTACACATCTGAAACAAAATTTTGGTTGTGTTAAAACCGCTTTAAAATGCATTTGAAAGCTCGAAAAAAAATTAAACATAAAAAAAACGCATTTTTTGCGATTATGGTGTTTTCATAAGGGTTTAGGGGGTTAAAAAATATCTCTAAAATTTTGTTTTTCAGCCCTCTTTCAGGTTTTTGGGTCGATTCGATCAAACTCGGTGGGGGCCGTCAGACCCCCCTTAACCGGCTACCCCCTTTAACCTCATATTCTTTACAACTATAGCTATAACGCCTATCAAAGATTTTTTTGAATTTTGATATTTACTATTTTTTTGCTAAAACGGTGAAAAAACGTTTTTTTGTTTTTGCATATATCAAAAATCGTATGATATGCGCTATAGCCATTAACATACTGAATCTAAAACCGTTCGATTTTTTTGTTTCGGGTGATCCATCTCCGAGATTTCATCAACAGCGCAGACCTACAACTTTCTTAGGACATTTTTTTAACTACCATATTCGTCTATAAATAGTGACTTAAATAAGCAAATAATTTTTAAAATGTATTTCGAAAGTGTATTTGTTGAGTGTTACAACTTTTATATCAATATCTATAATATAAACCTATCAAAAATTCATTGTAACTAGCTTTTTTAGCGTCTAAAGTGAGAAGACCCCTTAAGGGCTTACACCACTGTAAACGTCTAAAATTGACCGATTTTTCGCGATTTTTTTCGGTGGAAGGACATGTAAGAGGATGATAATATTCAAAGATGTTATTATATCTATAATAATGTTATTATATCTATAATATAAACCTATCAAAAATTCATTGAAACTAGTATTTTTTAGCGTCTAAAGTGAGAAGACCCCTTAAGGACTTACACCACTGTAAACGTCCAAAATTGAACGATTTTTAGCGATTTTTTTCGGTTGAAGGACAAGTAAGAGGATAATAATATTCAAAGATCTTATTAGTCGTATCTTCAAGTAAACAAAAAAAAAATTATATTAAAAACTTATACAAAGGCTGCCATTGTGGTAGCACCCGCGAAAATCGTACTCATATATTTCAATAATGTTTTCGGATTCTCCAGATCAGACAGAATTTTACGGGAAGTTACGACGTGAACGGAGGACCTCGTGTATTTCGTGCAGCGCTGTAGACACGCCTATTTTTCACGACAACGGCTTGATATCGAAAGTTTAGTAAAAAATCATTTGTTCAGTTAAAATATGTGGACATCGAGCCCAAAATGTTCTGTCCTGTATCGATCATTGATTTTGGGAAAAGAACTTGAAAAAACAACCGGCAGTGTTGGCAATTTTTCAAACGACAAAGTACCCATAAAAAGAAACAAATTAAAAGAATGAAGCTGTACGAACCGATAGGACATATGCAGTCCCTCGTCAGAGCGCACTGCACCCAGGGCAACATAACGTTCTTCCGAATTTCTCTAGTGTTCCTGATAACAATGTGCGACGCCCTTACGAAGGGAAGGAAAAAGAAGCTCTCCGCCGGCACGTGAAAATATTCGTACATCTTGGGATGAGTCAGAGAACTTATGGCGTGCTTGGTTGGCCATGTCAAAACTCCCGACTTCGGCGACAAATATTTCACGACGTCCGATGAGTTCAGACGCACGTTCGAATCCATGTACAGTATGTTTCCTAATGTATTTAAAGCTGTCTGGAAGGAAAAACAATTACTGCGAGTTATTCATTTTCGTTAATCCTCGTTGCCTCTTCGACGAGGACATTTTTCGAAAATTGTTCTTAAAAACTTTCGTAATCGACCGACTGTGAATCGACAGCTGAACACGCATTGTTTTGCCGGGGAACTTAAGGCGGGATACACATTTACAACGATCAAAAAATCGATTTCTTTTTTTTTCTTCTTTAAACGAAATTCAAAAAACTTAAAACGTTACAGTCTGTCAACGCTGTGCCTCACCGCTCGGATTCGGAGCGGACGTGAACTTCAAACGCGTTTTTCTTAAAACTGCATTATCGAAATTGGCGTGCAGGATTACTCAAAAACTATTGAGCCGATTGAGTTGAAACTTGGTAGAAATATTGATAATTTGGTACCTTCTACTTGACGAAAATTGTTTTTGAAAAATTGTAAAAAAAACTACTTTTTTCATTCACATTTTACAGAAATGTTGCGTGAAATGTTGATTTTTTTAGTGAATGCTCGCCATTTTCTTAAATTTGCATTTTGCTCATTTTAATTACCGCCACATAGAAACTTTACATGTTTTAACTGAAAAAATGTTTGAACTTTTTTGCAAATCAAAGTCTACGGGAAGCTAGACTGCACGCCGCAAAGTAACACTTTGCCACAGCTCCGTCATTTTGATGATGAATCAATTTAAAAAAAATTGTTTTGTATACATAAATATACTATTAAAGTATACCTAAAGTTTGATAATTGTAGAATAATGATTTCTTAGTTTAAAAAATCAATCAATATTGCTTATCTTTTTCCTGTCTAAATGTATATCCCGCCTTAATCATTGAACGACGCGAAATTGCCGTCAATCGATGTACGCATTTGGCGGTAAATCACCGAAATGGCTTTTCAGTGCTGCAAACGCTTACCCGGATTACGGCTTGTCAGACGATTGATCGATGGATTGAAGTCTGTAAAAGCTATTTTTGAATCTGTACACCAATGATTGAATTAAATCTACGATTTCAATATGTATATATATACACACACTAGCTGCAAAATGTATGAGAACTTTTCACAAATTTTCGATCGGGACCTTGACTGTGATTGTCTTTTTGTGATGGGGTTGAAGTTTGGATCGTTGGAATGCAACGAAAATTCGTTTCAAATTATTATTTTCATTATTATCCAAAAACATATTTCGCAAATTTGTTGTAGATCGCTAAATAAGAATCCTCAAAAATGTTTGCCTGATTTTCCTAACTCAAATCTGCCAATGAAAATTTCGAAAATTATTTTAAAAAAATAATTTTCGTTGCATCCCAGCGATGCAAACTTCAACGTCATTTTTTGTGTATTTTTCTCCTCCCATAAACTCGCGTATGATTTTTCTTTAAATTGGGAATACAAATGTCTTCTTACAAGGAACATCACTTTGGTGTCCTCCTCCGATTTTGTTGAATCTTTTCTATGTGCAAGAGTATCAAAAACTAAGAGACACGTATTTTTTTTATCCGCGGAAAAACGGGTTTAAGAGTAAAACGCACCCTCAAAAATGGGGATGTTTTTCGTTTTTCGTCGATAACATTTTAACGGTACGCGATATAAAAAAGTTTCAAATCGCAACAATGTTTATTTCTTTGTGTACTATACATTGGAGATGAGAACAATAACGTTATCGACGAAAAACGAAAAACACCGCTATTTTCGAGGGTCCGTTGCACCCCGTATACCGTTTCGCCGTCGATAAAAAAAATACGTGTCTCTGAATTTTTGATACTCTTCCACATAAAAAAGTTTCAACAAAATCGGACGACACCACAGTGATGTGCCTTGTTAGTGAAGCTCGAAAAGGCGGAGATTCGCCTGTAATTTAGCTGTTAAAAGTCTTGTTCTTATTTTGTGAGCATTCATATTTTTGTAAATTCGTTTAATTTTCGAAAGTGCGCGGTCACTCGAGAACTATGGGATTTCAAATAATATAACGCCAAGTGAAAAATTCGATTTGAAAAAATTCCACAGCTTAGGGTTTCGAGATAAAAGAAAACAGAGTTCGTTTTTTTATGTTTCTGGTCAAAAACTGTGAAGAACGTGATCATACATTTCACTGCTAGTGTCATTCCGGAAATTAAATCCAAAGGCACAACTGCAGAAGAAACAAGGCGCTGGTAATCTCATAAGGTCTTGAAGTTTGCATCATTGGAATGCAACGAAAGTTCTTTTTTATATCTTTTTTTTTCTCACTTTTAATATGTTGGGAAATCTTTTCAGATCTTTCCAGATTTAAATTCTAGATTTCGAAATAAACGACTCAAAGAACGATTGAGGGTTTTTCGTTCCGAAGAGTTGCCAACAGAAAATCGAGCAATTAAAAACGAATAATTTTCGTTGCATTTCAACGTTGCAAACTTCAATCTCACAATCTCATACCTGAATGACTAGAGGTCGATAGACGTGCAATCTATCATCTTCCGCGTGCGCCGGAAATGGACTAAGATCCAATTGAATCACGTTACACCGGCTGGAATTGCAGACGGCACGAACGGCTTGCGACGCGTAGTCGCTAAGTCCGACACCAAAAACAACGATATTGTTATTGGGCAGATAGTGCGAGATATTCCTGAGAAAGCCGTAAATGTGCTGTTCGCTGCCAGGCCTTAGGAGCGTTACCACAGTGACGTTTTGAGCTTTCGGCGTCGACGGAGTCGTGCCATCCTGACCGTCCAGGCCCAGAAGGGCCAGATATTTCGAATCCGTCACGAGACGCTTTTCCTCCACGTCTTTCAAGTTTTCCTGAAATTTCGAACATCTCTCATCCGGCGCCGAACTAGGGAGATATTATTTAGTTCAGGAGACCAAGTATCTTCCATGCAATTTGGACAATGGAAAAAGAACTTTCTGAATTCATTCTAGATGTTCCTTGGTTGATCCTCGCTAACTTTAATGACTTCATTCCCTTTTATCTCACACTCGGCTTTGCTTTTTCCAATCTTCTGCATAACCTTGAGCTCAGGTTGAGAAATTTGGTAAATTTTGGTCGTCGCTTAGCAGGCGGTACACAAGCTGGCACATAACAAGGCGAACGTTTTATTAAGGCCTTAGGCCACAGTAACGGGTATAAAATCATGTGCGAATTTAACAATTTTTTTCGTATGAAAAAGTGATTTACTCGTAAAATTAATTATACATCTATTTAGTATGAATATCAAGCTGTTAGAATTTTTCCTTGATGTACAAAATGGCCGACTACTCGAAACTTCTCGAAACAGCTTTTTTCCAATTGGCGTGACAAATAACTTCAACAATTTTCACTCGATGTACTTCAAATTTAAAAGTCATGTTCCTAATTGCATTTCGTAGAGAAGTACGTACGGAATTTCTGATTAATCGAAAACTTTTCATTTTATGAGCAGTTATAAGGAAATTTTTCACTAAAAATTCATTTCTTAAGTTCAAATACCTACAACTTTTGAATAAAACAATATTTTTTAAATTCCGTACGTACTTCTCTAGGTATTCTAATGTAGATCGACGAGAATTTTTGTTTTTTGTTCTAGGTAAAAAATTGTGGACGCTAAATGTCACGCCGTGGAGCGCCTAAAAAAAATAACAAAGAAAATATTAGTAGTCGGCCATTTTGTACATCGACAAAAAAAAATATTTTCTAACTGCTTGATATTCATACTAAATAGATGCGTAATTAATTTTGAGTGAATCACTTCTTCATACGAAAAAAAATTGTTAAATTCGCATATGATTTTATACCCGTTACTGTGGCCTAAGGCCTTAACGGGCTACATCTACCTAGGTGGGTAAAAAAATCGCATTTACCAAAAATATTTTTATGCGATAATAGCACCTTTCTTTGTTAATTCCTTAGCTTCATTATTATTTTTTATCGCAGCTTCCATTTATACAGGGTCCTTCCCCTTATTACATTCCTTACCATATTCCACTTCAATCCCATTTATCTTCATTATCATCGAAAATCATATTTTGTAGTCTTGGGTTGTAGATCGCTGACAAGGGGACAGTACGGCAGTCGGATTTTTGTAATTTTTCGTACTCATGGTACACGAAGTTCAGAGCTCGAATATTAATATCCCAAAGCAGTTCGACGCCATATTCAGAAATTTTCGAGAAAATTGACTTTGAAGTTTTCGAGCGCACTCTTATCCCACAAAGATGCAACGATATTCGAACCGGGCTCGTGGCGTACCCGGTAGCGCTCGAGTCTAGTAATCGCGCGGTCGCAGGTTCGAGTCTCACTTCGAATTTTTTTTTTTTTTTTTTTTTAAATGAAAAAACGCAAGTCATATTTTTAGTTATCTCTTGATTATAAACATACATTTTCAAGTATCAATATTTATAACCAACAACATTTTTAGGATGAAAATGAAAAACGTCGGGTAAGGAATTGAATACTTTATTATTCGGTCTGTATTCGTTTGTTTTATACATCGGGTGTAATGTTACACGAGCCAGAGTGATAACCATCGTAAAAACAAGGAAAACAGTAATTTTCACGGCATCTCGCACACCGTACAAACGCTGCATTGTTACATTCGCAATTTTTTTCAATACAGCGATCGGAAAACAAACTTCATTCACGTTCATGAAGATATCTCTTTGATCGCAAAGTTTCGAAGCAAACCACGCATATCTGATCATGTCATTGAAGACCGGAGAAGACAACTGATGATGAACAATAGAATGAATTTTTATGCTGTTATTCACAATATCGACGGTTGCCAAAGCAAGCGTTATATTCACATATTTCAACATTTATTCTTCTATTTATATTCCTATTAATCTACAAGGGAGTTTATGGAAATATTATTACTGGATATTTTTACGTCGCCTATTCGCAATTTCAAGCAAGAGGTAATCAAAAATAAGACTTGCATTTATCATTGACAATTATAATTACATATATGTGAATTAGCATAGATTTTATGATTTTTATCCCGGGATTATTTATTTATTTTTTTATAAATAATCACCTATTGTTATATATAAATAATATATGATCATATATGAGAAAATATATAATTATGTATAACTATAGTGAATTTTGTACATAAATAACTATATATGGATTTTGTCCATATATAAACATATATAGATATATTATATTAATTATATATAATAATATGTGATTATATACAACAAAAATTTATCGGGATATTTAAATGACGGAGGTATGCGAATTAAAAAAAAAATTAAAAAAAAAAAATTTCGAAGTGACTCGAACCAGCGACCCCGCGATTACTAGACTCGAGCGCTACCGGGTACGCCACGAGCCCGGTTCAAATATCGTTGCATCTTTGTGGGATAAGAGTGCGCTCGAAAACTTCAAAGTCAATTTTCTCGAAAATTTCTGAATATGGCGTCGAACTGCTTTGGGATATTAATATTCGAGCTCTGAACTTCACGTACCATGAGTACGAAAAATTACAAAAATCCGACTGCCGTACTGTCCCCTTGTGAGTAAGAAGCCTTGAAAGTTATTGCGTGATTCTTATAGCTCAAATCTGTCAAAGGAAATTTTGGAAGTTCGGAAAACAAATATTTCGTTGCATTCTAACGATACAAACTTCAACATCATAAACTTTTAACGCTGTTTTCTCGAAACACTGCTTCCAAAGTCGGTGGACATGATATCTCGAGAACCACTCGATGGATTTTTCCCAAATTTACAGGAGATGAGATGAGAAATATTCAAAGGTCGTTGACGATCTCACTTTTTTTTAAAGACGATCTTCATTTTTCAATATTTACGTATAAATGACCGTTATCATAGATTTTGTGGGCTCGAATTTCAAGTCGTCGCCACGTTGTTAAAATAATTTATATAAAAAATGGACGATCGTCAATGACTCGTATTTATTGTTAACTTACAATTAAACAACCCATTTGGTTTTTAGATTTCAGATGGACCGTTTAAGCTAGAGTGCCCACCGCCGAATGTCACGAAAAAAAATGTCATCTTTTGTCGACGGCCATGTTTTTATTGTTTTTCTGTATTTTTCTGTGATTCTTTTATTTGAGGCTATTAAAATATGTACCTTTAAGTTTGGACAAATGCGTTTCTTGCTTACCAACCATTTCCCAGAAAAGAAATTCGGAACTTGGCCATTTTTTGGTCCTCTAGGTAGATGTAGCCCCTTAAGGAGAGATATACACCTAGATGGTCAAGGTCGAGGATTTAGAAGCTATGAACATTCGGTCGACCGTAGAAGACCTACACTATGGGCCTGGTATCGATGATTCCATCTAAGTTGACAAATTTCATGATTTATTCATTCCCAAATTTTCAAACGCGTTTTTCTCATGACCACGTTTTTCAAATCGGTACCAAAAATTTCTCGAAAACCAATGAACCGATTGCCGTGAGGTTTTTTGTGGTTATTCTATACACCATTATGTAGTACTCGTTATAGGATTTTTTTTCCGTTACTTAGTTTTTGTTTTATAGGCAAAATACTAACTAATTTTTGGCCCAAAAATCACTATTTATGTTCAAACGTCCGCCATTTGTCATAAATCGATATTTTCAAAATCGGCTATGACAAGTACTAGATTATAGTATCTAATTTAATAATCTTTTTGTTTTTTTCTTCCAGATGATTTTTGAAGAAACGCAAGTGAGTACCGTTTTTACGACGCTCCAAGGATCATACAATATCCTTGTATATTTCTGATATTTTTAAATAAACAAAATTAAACATATTTTTGAATGTATATACTTTTAGATAATTAAAATCCCAATCCAAAATTTTAAATAGTTTTCCTTAAAAAAATTCACAAAAATGACCTTTTTCCGGCTCCTAGGTGTATATCTCCCCTTAATGCTATTTTTTCAGTACACTTTGGCTCCGCGATACTTTTTTATTTTTCTGCCGTTTCAATGAGCACGGCATGCCGGCAAACTATACTCTGATGAAAAGTTATAGTTAAGGTATTCCTTTCGCGGAAGCCCATATTTTGTGGGGGCACAAACCGCTCCCTCCTAAATCATTGGTAAATTGCAGTGGCGTTCAATAAAAAAAAGCCGCAATCAATTATTATATCCAATGATATACTGGAATAAAAAAATTCGCGAAAATTTAGTAGATTCAGACATTTTTAGATTTTCTCTGAAAAGTCTCAACTAAGAAAATTGTTCCGTTAGTCACATTTTTCTAAGTTTTATCATTAATATTTTCTTTAAACATTTGGTGAACCCTGGTTTTTAGTGTCTTTACGGAATCTTTAGAATTTTTTACACGCGTGAAGCAGTTTATATCAGGCATCGAGAGTTATTTAGTATATAAATTATTACATAGAACTGTGGCCAATGTGTGATCTCCACAAAGTGCCATGTAAATGAAACGATTTTTCGTTGAAAGTTCAGTAACTTGGCTTAAAATTTTACCAGTGCACTGAAAAATATTTTTACTTGATTATAGACAAAAATTAGTTAATTGTTAAATATTCGGGATTGCGTAAGGAATACCTTCAGGCGGAAGCCTCAATTAGAAGGTCCGAAAAATCATTTTTTTTTTTAATTGCTTAAGGGAAGGGTAGGGGTTTTAGTGTGAAAAAAAAAAAAACACTTTTTTGCGAATTTTTTTCATCTATATGGATAGAGTAAATTTATTGAAACATTTTGTACATTCTTAAGTGTCATTTCAAGAACATTCCGTGAATTTTGTAGGTGAAAATATCCACAAACAAGCTGGTGCCGTGTTTTTCTCGAAACTACTTTTTCAAAGTCCGTGTTCACTGCCATTTGAAAACTACATGACTGATTTATTTCAAACTTAGTACACACTTTCTACATATAAAATACCTCCCCCCAACGGTTAGTTTGAGATTTTTTTTACATTGAGGGGTTTTTCCACCCCCAAAATGGTGGAATTTTTCGTGAAAAATAGCACTTTTCACTTTACATGACCACCAAAAATTTGGAAATGAAAAAAAAAATTATCAAAAACCGTTGGGGGAAGGATTTGATGATACTTTGACTAAATTTTAATGGTACTTGATTTCAGATAATTTCTAGCTGAGATACAGTGAACACCGCAAATCGTGTTTTTCCAGAGGCATTCTTGGAAAAGCTTTGTCACCTGCTTCTTTGTGGATATTTTCGTGTACAAATTTCACGGAATGTTCTTGAAATGACACTTAACAATGTACAAAAGGTGTAAATAAATTTACTCTATCCATATAGATGAAAAAAATTAGCAAAAAAGTGTTTTGAGAAAAGTTATGATTTCACGATTTTTTCAGCTTTTTTTAATTCACCCCGAAGAAAAATATATGACAATTGAAAATTTTAGTGGTTTTTTGTTTCAGTAAAGAATTACGAGCTGCATCTTTCCCGCCGGTTGAGGACTGCAGTGGCTAGACACACATGAAATAGGCTGATGAATCTGCAGCATTTATTATTTCGTGTTGAAAACATTTATTATATATTTAAATTATTCATGAAAAGATACCTCAATATTTACTCGGCTAACTTGTTTTTTCTCTTCTAAAAAAATTCCCGAAAAAAAACACTTTTTTGAACCTTCTAATTCAGGCCTCTGCCTTAATGGCATGTACAAGGTCAACACAACCTCACAAATTTTCGAACCGAGTTTTCTCAGACGCTTGAGTTTTTTTAAGGAAAAACATAGCATCAGGCTCTGGAGAATTCCCTGACGCAAAGCGTAACGGATTTTTTTTGCGCTAAATATTCTTCATCTCTGAGAAATTTCTGTTCGAAAATTTCGGCTATCTTTCTCGCACTCATATGTCACGCGGTATATCTTATGTTTCACCTTAATTAGTAACAAACCTGAAAGTTTCGTAGTTGCTTATGGGTTTCCGTGACTAAAGTTTGTATGGAAGGTCGCGGATTGCTGAAAGCAATGAAAATAATGCTGCTCCCTACTATGCAAATAAGGAATAATAGCAGGCCTTTGGTACGCATATCTCATTTTTTCATTTATAGTATCACTGTTGGAAACGAATCGAAATGTAAAAATCATTTCGCAATCTTCTCATTGTTGCTTGTTTTCCTTCGTTTTATCCTTGGTGGAATTTCACTCGTAGCAACGTCGATTGAATGTGCGAGCAATGAGTTTCAGGTTACTCGAAAAAACGTGCCTCAATCGCAGCCGTTCTTCCGATAGAATCATCGTAATTCCGCGACACTCGAGTCAAACACTTCGAAATTCACGTCAATTTTTGCACACTGACATGTTTGCCTTCTCTTCTTCGTTCGCCTTGGAGTACTACTCCTTTGAATATCTCGCCTAGTGGCAGTCGAGTTTTATGCGGTATCGCAATCACGCCGGTGACACCACACGCACGCGCACACACACGTCCGCTCGTGTAACGCCCAGTGATGCCAGGTTGCAATGGATGTAATTCTGTAGATGGCGCCTCGAAAATTCTTTAGATTTCTTAGCCAAGTTTAGGTATGCAAAGTGACGGTCAATTTCAATGCCGGTCAAATGACGTTACGAGTATGGGCAAAAACACCCTCCCGCCGTTCATCTCAGGGGCTCGTCGATCTGTCGATAACAAAAGTTAGTCGGTACCAAAAGAGCAAATCTAAACTTTTTCATAGGTGTTTTGAGTTTTTGGGAAATGTAAGGAAAAATAATTGAAAGACGAGCCCGATAACATTGTATGCTTTTGCGAAAGTCCACAGCACCCTTAACATTTTTGGATTTGCCGTTTTGTTACCTATTGAGAGTTGCCATTAGAGCTTATTGCACACTTGCCACGCATTAAGACGGAATGACACCTCATCGCGGTCGGTATGGTAGAGCAAGTGTAGATACCCAAAAATCTCTGAAACGGCTCTTCAGATCCCGTCGAAACTTTGCCAAACGACGTCAAATAGATAGACGAACAGCTGTCTGCCCCTCAAATTTTCTGAATTTGAGAAAAAAACCGTAGATTGGCTTATGATAACCCGATCTACGTTTTTTTTCTCAAATTCAGAAAATCAGAAAAAGAAGTCCAGGATGTGACGGTTGCAGGCAACTACTCCCTCACTCGCGCGATAGAACGCTCGCATGGCGAATCCCGCGGGAATATTCAAATCGAAATAGCCTTTAAAACCTTATACTAGAGAGGATAGTTAGGCTAAAATGATCCTTATAGCCAGTAAGATTAAAATAAATCAGAATGACTTGCGATTATATATACATATATGTAAGTGTGTGTGCGTGTGTGTGTGTGTGTGTGTGTGTGTGTGTGTGTGTGTGTGCGTGCGTGCGTGCGTGCGTGCGTGCGTGCGTGCGTGCGTGCGTGCGTGCGTGCGTGCGTGCGTGCGTGCGTGTGTGTGTGTGTGTGTGTGTGTGTGTGTGTGTGTGTGTGTGTGTGTGTGTGTAAAATATATGTTAATTTCGGAAATTTAATTTGAATTCCACTTTTAAATAAGTAAGTCGTGTTCCCAAAGAAACAATTTAAATTTATCCGCGCATATCCGGAATCTCCTTTTCCACGCGAAAGATAGGCCCTCGCCTCTCCAAAGTTGGATCCCCACCAACCCGGGCATGTTAACGTGACAGAACGTCACAGGGAAAGACGCAAAAAAATATTCCTAGTTCGATCGATAATGCAGAGCAGGCAGCATCTCGAGATTTAAGAGTTTATAACACAGAACGGACAAAAATGGGATTGTAAAGCCCACTATTTCGCTGCAGCTTGCAAGTTGCAACCTCGGTTGATAATGTTTCACAAATCGTAAAGGTAAAGATATACGAATCGGTTGGTAAGAATTTCGGGGGTGTAAACAAGGCCCACGACCTTTGTTTCCATCTCGTGGTCCATTTCGTTGCCAGACGCGTGGTCAGTTGAACGGTGTCCGGTTGGTTACTTCCCGCAGTCTCTGGCCTAATTTTTCACCAGGTGCAAGGTCGTTACGACGATTCTGGATTTTTTCTTTAGAATTCTTAGGGATTCTGGAATTTCTTTGAAAAAAGCCTAAGAATTCTTAATTCTTAAAAACTATCGAATTTCTGTAGATTTAAGAAATTTCTTAGAGTGTGGCAACACTGGTAACGCCTGAGGCGGCCAGAGAATCCAACCCACGGTCTCACATACGGTCAACATAATTCAGACGTACTGAATTCGTTGATACTTGGATACTCTTATGGCCTCTGCACACTGCGCGCGATTTGCGATGAGCGATGAGCGATATCCAATGGAAGCTCAGGTATTCCAGAAACCCCCAGGGAAAGTGAAGCTCCCATTGGATATCGCCCATCGCTCCTCGCAAATCGCGCGCAGTGTGCAGAAGTCATAATGCTGGCGCCGCGATCAGGTGCGTCGTTTAGCGTGGCAAATTTCGGTCCTAGCGCCGCCACTAGTTGTCGCTGCGGTTCCGAAACCCGACATACGTAACCTCAATTCGGCGAGCAACGGAGTGTGCGGTTGGAAACGCGTGTCGCTAAGTCGCTGGTAACTGTTGTTTTTTCTGCCTTTTGGACACAGTACCGTTGGCAACCACACACTTGCAACAATTTAAGGGGGGGATATACACCTTGGAGCCGGAATAAAGGTCATTTTTGTGATTTTTTTTCAAGGAAAAGTATTTGATATTTCGGATTGGGCTTTTAATTATCTAAAAGAATATACATTCAAAAATATGTTCAATTTTCTTTATTTAAAAATATCAAAAATATACAAGGATATTGTATGATCCTTGGAGCGTCGTAAAAAAATCTGCGTATACGGTACCCACTGGCGTTTCTTCAAAAATCATTTGAAAAAAAACCAAAAAGATTATTAAATTAGATACTATAATCTAGTGCTTGTCATAGCCGATTTTGAAAATATCGATTTATGACAAAATGGCGGACGTTTGAACATAAATAGTGATTTTTGGGCCAAAAATTAGTTATTATTTTGCCTATAAAACAAAAACTAAGTAACGAAAAAAATCCTATGACAAGTACTAGATAATGGTGTATAGAATAACAACAAAAAACCTCAAGGCAATCGGTTCATTGGTTTTCGAGAAATTTTGGGTACCGATTTGAAAAACGTGGTTTTGAGAAAAACGCGTTTGAAAATTTGGGAATGAATAAATCATGAAATTTGTCAACTTACATGGACTCATCGATACCAGGCCCATAGTGTACAAACAAGCCGGTGCCACGTTTTTCTCGAAACCACTTTTTCAAAGTCCGTGTTCACTGCCATTTGAAAACTACATGACCGATTTATTTCAAACTTGGTACACACTTTCTACATATAAAATACCTCTCCCCAACGGTTAGTTTGAGATTTTTGTTTACATTTGGGGTGTTTTCCACTCCCAAAATGGCGGAATTTTTCGTGAAAAATAGCACTTTTCACTTTACATGGCAACCAAAAATTTAGAAATGAAAAAAAAATTATCAAAGACCGTTGGGGCGAGGATTCGATGATACTGTGACTAAATTTTAATGGTACTTGATTTCAGATCATTTCTAGCTGAGATACAGTGAACACCGCAAATCGTGTTTTTCGAAAGGCGTTCTTGGAAAAGCTTTGTCACCGGCTTGTTTGTGGATATTTTCGCGTACAAATTTCACGGAATGTTCTTGGAATGACACTTAACAATGTACAAAAGGTTTCAATAAATGTACTCTAACCATATAGATGAAAAAATTCGCAAAAATGTGTTTTTTTTTCACGCTGAAACCCCTACCCTCCCCTTAAAAGTGTTTCGAAGTCATAATAAATATCCGCGTAAGCGGTCGTCCATTAGTCACACGAGGCTCGAATAGGGCGGGAGGGGGGGGGGGGTTGGGTAACATCACGATTGATCACGCTGGGAGGGGGGGTGTTGTGACATATCACGTGTATTTTTTTTGTAACTGCGCGGACAAAGCCATTTAAATATGCTGACAATACTTATATATTTCGTTTTTCATAATAAAATACCGCACTCTGTATCGCTTGTGTCAGACGTTTCTTAACAAAAAATACACGTGATGTCGCGGGGGGGGGGGGGGGGGGGGCTGGCTAGAAACCTCACCACATATCACCATGGGGGCGGGGGGGTTCAAAAAGTGGCCTGAAAAACCTCACGTGATTAATGGACGACCCCTAACGAACATAAAAGTGAAACAGAGATAGAGACCCAGGTGGCAAAATGTTATCCATATGGCATCCGAAAGATATGCGAATGCGGATAACTTTTTGTTTATCTAAACAGACGCCGTTTTGTATTACAAAACGTATCACTTATGTCCGCTTGGCAGATAACTTATTTGTGTCCGATAGTTAACTATACGGAAACTAGACCGTGACCTACCATATCGTGGTCGTTTCCTGCCTGTATCTAACACCCGTATTCATTGTTGTTCCTTAAGAAATAAGGCCTCCTTGTTCTTTGTTCTGAACAAAGAATAAGGAATAAGGATTCCTCAAGGTACATCTATGAATACGGGTGTAAGACCATGTGCGTGGCTATTGTTATCCTTGTCGCACAGAACATCCCGCGATTGCAGCGACTCTAGCGAACGGCTCCGGCAAGGGAACCATCCCCCACCACTAGAGTTGCAAGATCTGTATGTAAGACTGTGCTCGTATCTCTAGTCTCCAGGATCCTAGACGAAAACGCAGCCGAATTGAGTGCTCCGCCACCTGCGGACAACAATACACCGAGTGACGGGAAACGATTCGAAGAATGAAACTTTTCAAATTGATCGTTCACCAGAAGAACTTTAGCGGTGAAGATCTGATAATAAACCCGAAGGATTATCCGGGCATTCAGACAGGCGATGTTGTCGAGATTTATCATCCGGAGGATGAGTTCAGCAGACTTTTGTTACAAGTCACCGCGTTCAAGGAGGACCTGCAAGGTCGCGAAACAATCAGTATTGAGAATAATGTCGCGACGATGTTTCAATTGCGTACGTTTGCCGATGTCTACATGAACATCGTCAATCCCAATCATGTGGCGCTCGATTCCATCGAGCTTACCTTCAAGGATCAATATATGGGCCGAAGCGAAATGTGGAGATTGAAAAACAGTTTGGTAAACAACCGTTCATACGTAACTACAAACTCACCTAGCACGGTACATTTCTGAACGAAAATAAATGAACAACTTTTAATGCCAATGAAGGTTGGATGCATTATTGCTCGGCTCCTTTTTTAAGCCTGTACGTAAAATTTGCAGCTGATCCACAGAGGTGTCGCATTGAATTGAATTTACTTTTTTTTCCGGTGGTTTTGTAGGCGTCCCTACGAGACATCGCTCGCCTCGCACATACAATGAGAAAGACATTAGAAAATAATATCGAATGTTTAAAAAAAAACGCTATGACAGCTTATGTGTGAAAGAAACTTTGAAAAATTAGCCAATTGCTACACAATTGTAGAATTTTTTATTATTGCGGGGCTACATCTGCCTAGACCCCCAAAGAATGGTCAAATTTCAAACAAAAAATCTGGGTAACGGTGTAAAAGAAACTCATTGTTTTTTTAAAACAAAGGTACACATATGTAGAGCCTTTGCAAAAAATTTGAAAAAATTTGCAATTGCAGATGATAAAAAAAAATTCGCTTTTGGCGGTGAACCTACTCCAGCTTCAACCGTCCATCCAAATTCTACAAACCACACGGGTTATTCAAGTTAACAAAAAATACGAGTCATTGGTGTCATCGATTTCTAAAATCATTTTTTTGCACGTAGTGACGCATTGAAACTATTAAAAAATGAAGATCGATTTTAAGAAAGTGAGATTGTTAACGGTCTTTAAATGTTTCTCTGTCGTTTCTCCTGTAAATTTGGAAACAATCCATAAAGCGGATCTTCACATTTCCTGTCCACTGACTTTGAAAACAGTGTTTCGAGAAAAACGCAATTAAAAGTTTAAAGTATAGTGCTGCTAGTGCTTGACCGGCCGACTGTTAGGAAGTCATTGAATTTTCATTCAATTTTAGGAATATTTAATTTAATTCAGGCATTCAGGCTCATTCAATTTTATGAATATATCAATGAAATTTTGGGGGAATGTAACCAAAAGGTGATACTATCAAATAAAAATATTTTGGAAAATGCACTTTTTTGACCCATCAGGTAGATGTAGCCTGTTAAGGGGGAATATACTTTCGTGAGGGCAAAATCAAGGGTCATTTCTGACAATTTATTTAAGAAAAACAAGACTATATTTTTAAATTCGGTTTTTTGTACATGTTAATACAAGTCTCAAAGTAAAAGAAAATTATTTTTTAAAATTATTTTGAAACAAAATGACGGCGCAGTAGTCGATGAAAGAAAACTCCTTTTTGCCAAAGTCCTTTACGGGCGTATTTGCACAGGTCATAATTTTCAAACTAGAACAAAAAACTGAAATTATTTTGAAAGTAGATATATAAAACTAGTCCAGTGCGTAGGGGTTTTTCAAAATATTGATTAAAAAAATAGCGTTAGTATGAAAAAAAAATCGGTCGAATATCGATCCTAAAATTTTTTAATTTCAACTTATCGAAAAAATCTGACGTACTGGACTAGAAAATGTTGTCAAGAAGGTACAGTTAAAATTTCAAGTCAATTGATTGAAAACTCGAGGCGCTACGCATACGCCCGTGTCTAAAAACATAGTTTCGAGAAAAAACGCGTTTAAAGTTTTAAGTACTGTAAAATCATGGAAATTTCGTGTTTACCTTTAATCGGCGATGCCTGGACCATACAATTGTCCTTATTCAACATTCTCTTGCTCTTCTTTTCTGGAAGAGTAGGAAAAAAACACAAAAAAAAAAATACAAAGGTATATTACCCCTCAAGTAGAGCAATTTTGCTTATCAGAAGAAGTACAGAGTTTTGCCTAAATGAAGCTCAACAGTGTACTTGCTTTTGGTCACCAAGTTGCCCTGAAAGAAAAAAGAACGAGTTTCTTAAGATAGATAATATTGGCTAAGACTTGACCAAGCTTTTTTTGTTATCGTGTTTCGATAATCAAAGAAAGGTTTAAATTTTGTTTTCTATTTTTCGAAGAGAAACGACATTATTGTATAACTAATGGAAAAGACGAAACTACTATTACACCGAATAAGTGTACCAAATTTCGAGACAATCCGTTCATTCGATGTCGAGAAATCGTGTACATCGTTTTGAAAAACATATTTACGAGGAAAACGCGTTTGAAGTTTGAGTAGCAGTTCTATCGTAATCATAAGTTCACCTTTAAGGGGCTATATCAGTGTGAACGCTGAAAATTTGGGTGATTTTCCGGATTTTTTTGAAAGAAAAGTACTCAATTAAATGTTTCGTAAAATTAAGAACATATTTGGCTATATTTGACCTATATTACATAATTTTTTTATAGAAAAATATTGAGATCCAAGCGACTTATGCGCTGCCTTCAGAGGCGCAAAAAAGTTCCTCCACTGCTGGCATGATTCCGGCCGATTGAGCAGCTGAAACCGAAAGAGGAAAAAAAGTCGTTAAACTGGAAGGTATTTCCTGTACAATGACGTAGGATTTTCGAAAAATATCAAAATCTAACAAAATGGTGTAGTTATGAAAAAAGTCTGTTTTCTTGCCTATAAAACGGTCTTTTTTTCAATGCCAAATCGTCAATTTTCATCCAATCAAAAACATCCTACGTCATTGTAGAGTAAATATATTCAAGAGTACTCAGTTCAAATTTCAAGTCAATCGGATAATTGCTCTTTGAGTTACAATGTCAGCAAATTTGAAAAAAACTCATTTCGAGAAAAACGCGTTTAAAGATTTAACTATCGATTTTTGCAAGATATAATGATATTGATATAAATTATATAAATGATAATGATATTCTTGAAAGTATAAACTGTCGAAAAAGGCAAAAAATCGATTTTTTTAAAGTGTCCCACTCGTATAGCCCCTTAATGTGCGATTCCTGCATCATATGTTGGACCTTCCTTGTCAACTTGAGTTGCATCAAGTGATGAACGAGTGTTGGTCATTTTCACAGTAGCCTGACCCATTAGTAACTAAGACAGGAAAATCTTTCGTAATCAACTGCAGGACATTGTGTGAATTACAGTCTTGTCAATTTCATTATCAGGTAAACACATGCGTGTACATGAATAAAAAAATCGAATTCTGCGGCGGCAGCATAAGATGTCAAGTATACGAAATGTGGTCTCAGGGGGATCGAGTAGCCTGTGGCGTCATAACAGACGACACCAAGGTTGGCTTGCTACTAATTGGTAATTCGGCACCATAGGCGGGATTGTTTTTATAGGGCAAATAAAAAATTACAGGTCGTGTTTCGCTCGTCCACGAGTATGGTCTATCTCTTCATTCAAATGAGCTCCGAAATGTGGGACTTTGACATCCACGGTGATCTTTATTTCGAAAAAGCCGTGAACGGCTTCCTCGCTGATCTGTTTCAAAAGTGGAAAAAGAGCGGCAGCAATCACGAGGTCACGATCGTTCTGTTCTCTCGTACCTTCTACAACGCCAACAGCCTGGAGGAGTTTCCCCATAACATGCGAGAATGCCTGCAGCAAGATTACAGGGGTCGGTTCTACGAGGATTTTTACAGAGTCGCCGTACAGAACGAGCGATTCGAGGACTGGAGCAATATCCTCGTGCAGCTGAGGAAATTGTTCACGGATTATCAAAAAATTGTACTGGAGTATCACGAGAAACCGGGCGTTGAGATGCCTGAAGCCACAAATTCGACGGCGGCGCAGGGCAATTTTTTGGAAGTTCTCAACATGTCGTTAAACGGTACCCGAGAGCAACGATCACGCGCTATATTTCATTCGTCCACCTTTAATGAGAGTATTTAATTGTAGTCTTCGAAAAGCATTACCTGGACCGAAGCTTCGATAGAACCGGCCAACTGTCCGTCGTAATAACGCCTGGCGTAGGAGTCTTCGAGGTCGACAGAGAACTCACGAACGTAACGAAACAACGGATCATCGATAACGGCGTGGGAAGTGATTTGGTCTGCGTCGGAGAACAACCGCTGCACGCTGTTCCATTGTTAAAGGTATCCGCTCCGTTTAATTTGCTCCGTATAACGTCTCAACTCGACAATGGATACTCGTATATTCTATCATCATTGGTGTAGCCAGGGCAGGGCGGACGGGCACGGCCTCCCACAGATATCACGGTACCGCTCCAGAAAAAATCGACCGGAAATAGTTAAATTCGAATAATCGATTAATTTTATTTATATACCACGACCATGTTTTCCTCGCCTTTTCGTGCGTGTAAGCAGGACCTAAAAGGCCTCTTTTAGGCCCTGCTTACAAATTTTTAAGGCCTAGGTTCTGCTTACGCGCAAATTTTTAAGGCCTAGGATCTAAAAGACCTCTTTTAGGTCCTAGGCCTTAAAAAATTGCGCGTTTTCATTTTCCACTCTTACGGGCATTGAACGCCGCTGTGGAACAGCTGTCACTTTTACCTGACACTGCGACAAATTTGTATCGGGATAAATAACATATATTTATTCATCCCGAAATTATCTTTACAAATAGTACATTCAAATATGATGATGCATTTAAAAAGTACTCTGATATAACGCAATTACGTTTTCCTCGCTTTTTCATGCGTGTAGACGGTGAACGCCTTGTTATAAATTATTAATAATATAGTATATTAAGATATGCTGATACATTTCGAAATTACGTCTAGTGTCAACGAGGCGGATTCCCCCCCCCCCCCCCCCCCCCCCCCGGGTGGCGCGCTCAATGCAGCTTCCACATGCAATACACCTGCACGTGCTTGCAGCCATATGTATTTAACAATACAAAAACTTGGAAAACATGGTTTTGTTATATATAATCGTGTGCACCATGGAGACAGGGGCTTTTAAACTCCCACTTTGTCTCTTTGGTACACAATGTACTCTTGTTTCACCCAAGCAAGCAGAAAAAAATAATTTCATAAAACTTGAACTATTTTTCTGCCATGAGGCGGAGAAAAACGTCGCTTAGAAGCAAAATGCTTCAGGAACGATTCTCCCATATTTCACTGCCGAACATAGATAATGACATTATTACAAAGATGATTGTGAACGAAACCACCTTTTTTCACCTACAGGCGGAAAATATGGATACTCTTCCGCAATTTTCGATCGAAAGAAAAAGTTACAGACCTCGGCGAAAAAATTAAGGAGCAAACTTAATTATCCTTTCTCTTTTCTTAGGGTCATCATCCACCAAAGTGGAGCGGAGCGGAGCTAGGAAAGAACAACCAATGGAAGCGCCCCGCTCAGCTTCGATGGACATGAATTCAGTGGTTGATTGCTTGCTTTTTCCTATCTCCACTCATATCCGCTTTCGTGGACGATGGCTCTAAGACTCCATTGCTCATTTACTCGTTAAGTGATCTTTAACATGGTTGTTTTTGGCAACATTTCGACTTTTATAAACTGGCATGTTATTTTTCTGAAGATGACAATAGAAATTTGTGCTTGGGGGAGGTCAAACGGGTCAAGATCTTATCGCTAATTTTACCGCCAATGCACATTGCAAAAACTTTTCCCCAGTTTTTCCCGCAAGGCTATTCAGCTGCTTCGATAAGGTAACGTAATAAAGTGAAAAAGGTTTAAAATAAATAATCTCAGGAGAAAGGGTTTGGTTAGAAAAGATTAACTTAAATTTTTGCTTCAAAAAATCGTGTCCATACTTTCCGCCGGTATTGGATACCTGATAAAAATACATTTTAAAAATAGAAAAATAATTTCCGATCAGCAAAGAGGATTTCCGTAAAATACTCAGACATGGATTTCTACGAACTTTCAAGTTCCACAATAAAGACACGTCAATCAATGCGCCGGACTACAGTATGCCTCACTGGATAAACCTGAGTTTCTACTCCACGAATAAGAAGATACCGTATTCAACATTCATTCCACGAATAAAACTGCCTCAGAGGGTTTCGAAGCAACCAACGGAGAATGGCAAATTGCTGTGCAAGACGAAACTGCTACAAGAGGAAACGAGAGAATGCCTTCATAATCCACTTTTCGATTACGACGCTTACGACGCTCAAGTGTTCCAACTGCCGACGATACACACGTCCAGGTATAACCCTCGGTTCAACTATCCCCAATGTTAAACGTGCGATCGTTTAATCTTTTCCATCTGGGTGGGGATCGGAAATTCGAACGATTAATATTCAGAAGGACCAAAATTTCGAATTCAGTAATGACGAACGTTCCAATATAGTATCAATCTTACGACAGTCTGTAAAATAGTTAATCGAAATTGTGAATACAAAAATCTCGAAGTTGATTTATAGCGAAAACAAATATCAGATTTAACAAAATAATATCGATTCGCCTGTATATATACACCAAACAATTCGAGACGTCAAATCGTCGAATTGTAAATATCATGACAGTTTACAATTTCGAATTCATTGAAGCGAAGGACCAAAAAGTCGATCAGATAAAACAGCGATGGGCCAAAATGGCTGACGGTCCGGATAGCGAAAACTTGGGATCGAACAATACTACTTGCGCTTCGGAATGAAGATGGCAGATGGCGTTAGTGGTCAGTCGGGTCAGGCAGCCATGCCATGTTCGCCATTTAGGTGTTCGCCATTTCGGACCATCGATCATTTGCGTTTCTAAGATCTACACATTCGAAGTTTGTAGTCTTGATATATGGCTTTTTGCTATAGAAGGTATTATGAATATTAGATACTCACTTTTTTCTATTTCGGAGATATGAATGTTGTAGATCGTTCGAATCTGTATTTGTATGACTCAAACTGCAGACTATCTGAATATATGTTTTCGAATAAATGTGCTCTCGAATAAATAATCCTTTGGTGCAATAGATATTCTATATCGTCATCGGTCAAAGGATAACATTTGGAATAATTTAACCTTCGTTATTTTGAGAGTTCATAATTCTGTCGTTTCGAAATCTTTGTCGTTCTATATTTGGTCATTCGACATTTTCACCCCCACCCGTCCATCTTCTCAGAGTATCGACGAGAACGAAGAAAACCAGTGTCGCCTGCATGGAGACTCACAATAATGCGCAAGCACTGAAGCTCCTGAAACGAAAGATGTCCGACCCCGACATACATCATCCAATTCCCGATCTGCACGCTCCACCGATTATAGCGCCGCGAAGCGCAGCCATATCCATTCCGTGCAGAAACGACGATCTCGGAAGAGCCGGCAGTAACGCCGAAGTGCACGGTACGCAATAATAACGAAATTAATTTTGAAGGGTCTTTCGAGGGCGCCGCGACTCAATGTTATTACACGACTAAATATCGCGGACTAAAAATCACAGGAGTGAACATCACAACGGCCAAGTATCACAATGGCGAAGTTTATTGTGATACTTTAATTGTGACCACGATATCATGTTTGTTTATTGTGATCACGATATCACCGCTCACGAGCGTCAGCGCTGTAAACGTGTATGCGCCCAAATCGACGCCACCCATACAGGTCTGGAAACTCCGGCGTTTTTTGAGTGGTGGGGAGTGTCACCGTTCGTGATGCACACACTTAGTTCCTCGTCTATCCACTAGGAGCGCCGTTACATAGGGGTCTTGCAGATATAGATATACAGCAATACACAACTTCCTCAAAGTCTTTGAATCGTGTTTCAGTGTTCCGTTGTAGTGTCGAAAGAGAGCAAATGGTCTATTCTATTTAAGGAATGCCTAAAGCGTGCATCGTACCGAACTGTCGGAAATGTTTTAAGGTTGTTATGGGGTTAAGTCAACATGTTACCACAGAGCTGAAATTTTTTGGGGATCTTTATGACCTCTTTGCTGATCGTCCTGTGCAGTTTGAATACGATCCACAGTACCGTTGATTTAGAAAAAAAATCGGCAACTCGACGTATTTCGTGGACTAATAACATTACGCTTATGGAAAACTCCCGATCATTTTTCAGTACATTACTAATATCTCCTAAGTGAATGTTACCACGGAGCTGAAAAAATCGGTACGGTTCGACTAATTATCGGACTCACTCTTGGTACCGTGAAAATGAGGATTCACAGTACCGTTATAAAATTATTACCGTTTTTGATAGGGAATTTGTGCGAAAATCAAGCACACAAAATATTAGACTGTGCAATCATGGTAACGTCGTAGACAGTACAAATGCTACCTATCTTATCGGTATTCGGTAATTATGCCAGGGAACCTCAAATTACTCGGTCAGGATAATTAACAACAAATATTATTCGTATTCATTCTTCTAAGGTAATCCTACGCCAGGCTTCAATCCATAGGATTTTTTTTTAACTTCACTGAATATATTAATAATCCTCGCGGTAAAGTTTCAGGGTAAAATTGCGTATTTTTAGTGATCCAATGCTCTTAAAAAAGTTAGTGATCCAATTATCCTCTTAGAAATCCTCTTAGATCCTCTTAGAAAAGTTTAGTAATCCAATGCTCTTAGAAAAAATTACGCTTATTGATCCAATTTTTATGTAATATCAAGTTTCATTTGAACTTCCGGTATTGGATTTATTACCACTTGCTACGACAAAGAGACGTGACAGCAAGGCAACAGCTGACTGTAGTCCTAACCTCATCTCACTCATTCGAATTTCCACATATACTTCATTTTTAACCGACATATTTCGCCGACACAAATTTTCCACGCTTTTTACCAGTCGTGGCCCGAATACAATGCTTTATATTTCCCCCACCTGACATTGTTTTGACAGATCGACGTTGAAAAGCATGAACGTTCAACTCGTCTGGTCAAGTAAAAAGAGACGGAGATAAAACCAATGTTGACAAATATCAAACCTAGAAATACTGCGCGAATCGTTGGAATAACTTTTTTTCCATTTTTCTATTTAAATGTGAACATTCATTAAACAGTTTACACATGGAAAATTTTAGTTATTACAGATGATTTTTTTTTGCATATTTTAAGAATATGAATTGTACAAGTCTCAAGTATGATCAGTGGTATGACTAGTGTGGAGCGAGAGGATTACCTTAATTAGTAATAATGACTTAATATTAATTTGGTTATTGTGTTCAGAACTTATTCATTTCTAGACATTTTTGAGCAAAGACGAAATAACGCGGTTTTTTCATAATTTTTTTTAGAATATCGGGAATTTATCAAAGTTTTGATTTTTTCGCGATTATAGACAGCTTTCAGTACACTCTTTTTCTCAGAGTTGGGCGTAATTCTTTTTATAAATGCGAATACGAATTTATTCACATCCCGATTTTCATGTGAATATAAATACAAATTTATTCATACTTCACTTATTTGTATTCACATGCATGCATACAAATACAATTGTATTCACAAATATTCTGAACACACAAATAAATTCACAGAACAAATTGTAAATATTCACAAAAAATGTGAATGTTTACTAAAAATCCTGTGAATTAAAAAAAATTCACATCCAAATCTGTGAATGCAAATGTATTCACAAAAAATTGCAAATACATCAAAATTCACAAAATAAGTTGTGAATTTTTTCGTATTTAAGGTGAGTTAAAATCAAATTCACAATGATTAGATTAAAATTTACACCAAAAGTGAGTTCTTACGTATTTTGAGAGAAAACAATGCGCCGAGGAAAATAAATTTTTGCAAAAAAAGTTGTGAGTTTCAAATATTACATTATAAGTATGAAAAAATTCACAAAATGAGTTGTGAATTTCCTCAAGTTGAAGAAAATTAAAATCGAATTCACGAAAATTATATTAAAATTTACACCACAAGTGAGTTCCTACGTATTTTGAGAGAAAACATTGTGTTGAACTCAACACAATGTTTTTGCTCGACGCAATGTTTTCTCTCAAAGTACGTAAGAACTCACTTTTGATGTAAATTTTAATCTAATCATTGCGAATTTGATTTTAATTTGTCTCAAATACGAAAAAATTCACAATTTATTTTGTGAATTTTTTTGTATTTACAATTTTTTGTGAATACATTTGCATTCACAGATTCGGATGTGACTTTTGTTTAGTTCACAGGATTTTTTGTAAATATGTACATTTTTTGTGAATATTCACAATTTTTTCCGTGGATTTATTTGTATGTTCAGAATATTTGTGAATACAATTGTATTTGTATGCATGCATGTGAATACAAATAAGTGAAGTATGAATAAATTTGTATTTATATTCACATGAAAATCACGAAGTGCATAAATTCGTATTCATATTGATAAATAGAATTACGCCCAACTCTGCTTTTTCTTTCCAGCGGATTTTTTTTTACTCGGACCGATATTCATTTTTGACAGCTCCTTGGGCCGATATTGAGATTACGAACGGGGCGCATATGTTTCTGACTTCGCGACACTTTTGCCAACCTGGGCATCAGAATATAGCACGATTTACGACGTTGCCAATTCGTTTCGCGTTAATTGAGCGAGGAAAAGTTATATAAAATAATTATACAAAGTAATGAAAACACTTAATGTAATCATCGAATGTTCAGAAATGCATATTTTTACAAATAGATGTAGAAAAATAGTTCAAAAATGCACGTTTAATATGACGATCATTTAAGAGCTAATAGTTGGTAAAAATTAATCGGCTTCGTGCATAGGGCGCTCCCCTCGTAGTTCACCCCCGACGCCTAAATCGAGTAACAACCGTAAAAACGATAGTGGAAACTGTCCAGTTTTTAAAGTTCCGCAGGACGAAGAATTGCATCGAAAATGGGAAGTCGCAATTCCGCGCATTCTAGTGTTAAGGGGTAACATCACTGTAGAATTAGCAACAAATTGATATTTTTCAATTGACTTAAGAGATGCTTTGAACCATCTAAAATAAGGGGAAAAAAGTTTGGTACCTGTAAAAAAAGTCCCGCAGGTCCGCGTGGGTCTGCGGTGGCAGTGGCTCACCCGTGTGCGAGACGTCGATCGTTTTTCTCAGAACATAATTTTTCAACACGGTACGCAGCATAACTCCAACAATTTTCATTCTATTCACTCCAAATTTTAAAAACATCTTCAAAATAACATCCCGAAGAGAAATACGTACGGGATTTCCCATGAGTTAATTATAACATTGTTTATTAACAAATAATTGTCCTTTTTTTCTGTCGAAAATTGAGATTTTACTTTAAATGCTTGTCAATTACACAAAAATTGATATTGTCAAAATCCCCTACGTACTTCTCTAGCTATACTCGTGTAAATTGATAGAAAAAAAAATGCACATTCAAATTGGCGTCAGTTATACTGCGTGCCGCAGAGTGTCTCAAATTCAACATGCCTCGCGAGAATGGCTCCAGCGTCACCATTTTGTATCATTTTTTAATATAAATTTTGTTTTTGTTCACTTGAAGATACGACTAATAACATCCTTGAATATTATTATCCTCTTAATTGTCCTTCCGCTAAAAAAAATCGCGAAAAATCGCTTAATTTTAGACGTTTACAGTGGTGTAAGCCCTTAAAGGCGTCGCAACAAATTTCCACTAGAATATATTATATTTTACCGTCTCAAAAGTTTTGTGCCCTCGCTTGATGTTTACAGATGCAATTAATGAACAAGCTTGAGGACTCTCCCGACTACAAATAATTGTTATTCCCGCTATAGGATCACCAGTAAATAAAACCGAATTGTATTGCTCTTGAAAATATTCTTTATTTCGAAAAATTTGCACTATTACACAACTGTAGGGATCTGCTTTTGATTGGCTCACCCCAAGGTAGCAGCGCTCCAGGTGGCAGAAGTGAGAACTACCACTTTGCGTCATTATCTGCCAAGGAACATCACTTTGGTGTCCTCCTCCGATTTTGTTGAAACTTTTTTATGTGCAAGAGTATCAAAAACTAAGAGACACGATTTTTTTTATCGGCGGAAAAACGGTTTCAAGGGGTGTAACGCACCCTCAAAAATGGGGATGTTTTTCCTTTTTCGTCGATAACGTTTTAACGGTACGAGATATAAAAAAAAATTCATATTGCAACTATGTTGATTTTTTTGTGTACTATACATTGGAGATGAGAACAATAACGTTGTCGACGAAAAACGAAAAACACCCCTATTGTCGAGGGTGTGTTTTCCCCTTTAAAACTGTTTTTCCGCCGATAGAAAAAATACGTGTCTCTTAGTTTTTGATACTCTTCCACATAAAAAAGTTTCAACAAAATCGGAGGAGGACACCAAAGTGATGTTCCTTGTGAGTCACTCCCCACCCTGCAAGTTTCCAGGCCTGTATGTAAGACCGTGGTCTATAGATATGCGTGTCATTTTACAGGAGTAACAAGAACTTCAGTGAAGAGTGACGGGCTAGACACGGAAATTTCACCGCCGTTTAGACCGGTAGTGGGAAGCGCCGGTAGTCCAACCAACGCGAACGTCCAACCGGTGAATTTGCATCGGCCTGGAAGAGCTCTGATAAATCCCTTCGATCCGTCGCACGTGACGATCAAATTGACGAGCAATCGACGACGCTGGACTCACATATTTCCAAAGGGTACGCGTGTGTTTGTTCAAGCGAGATTGGCCAAAGGAGCCCAAAAAAAAGCGCCAACCGATTTTGATTTTGCTTCGTCGTTGCGTACACGTTCAGGTCCCACGGGTGTACTCATACAGCAACATCATTACCAGGCTGTACCGGCCCAATCGCGTTCGGATCAGCAAACCGACACGACCTCGACGGTCAGCGATTCGCCGGTCGATCAGGCTCTGGGATCGTCGACGACGCAGGCACCGATATCTCGATCAGCTTCCCAAATTGGTCTTCAGGATAGTAAGTCGCGATTGCGAAAAACCATAAATACTCGTTAGTTGGAACGATAAAAGCGCAAATCCGTGTGGTTGATCCGATAGACGGCGGAAGAGCAAAAACTCAACGGCCAAGTCTTCCACTCGCTAGCGTCGAGAAAGGCGCCCCGAACGGCTTGCCGGCAGTCAACAAAAGTTTGACCCTTTTGTGGGGGGCGACGGGCGAACAAGAGTGGACTCCGGCACTCACGACAGGTTGGTTTTCCATTTGTGGATTATTCCAGTATGATATAATTGGGAGATATAACAGCGGGGCGTTGCATCTCACAAGCTTACCTACTGCCGACTTTCAAACGAACACTTGCGGTCGAGAAAAACCTGACGATTCGTCGACAAGATAAATATAAACCGATGGCTCTTCTGTCAGTTTTTTCCCCCGATATTCCGTATTAAGGGGAGATATACACCTAGGAGCCTGAAAAAGGTCATTTTTGTGAATTTTTTCAAGGAAAACTATTTGAAATTTCGGATTGGGGTTTTAATTATCTAAAAGTATATACATTCAAAAATATGTTTAATTTTCTTTATTTAAAAATATACAAGGATATTGTATGATCCTTGGAGCGTCGTAAAAAAATCTGCGTATACGGTACCCACTGGCGTTTCTTCAAAAATCATCTGAAAAAAAAACCAGAAAGATTATTAAATTAGATACAATAATCTAGTACTTGTCATAGCTGATTTTGAAAACATCGATTTATGACAAAATGGCGGACGTTTGAACATAAATAGTGATTTTTGGGCCAAAAATTAGTTATTATTTTGCCTATAAAACAAAATCTAAGTAACGGAAAAAAAATCCTATGACAAGTACTAGATAATGGTGTATAGAATAACTACAAAAAACCTCAAGGCAATCAGTTCATTGGTTCTCGAGAAATTTTGGGTACCGATTTGAAAAACGTGGTTTTGATAAAAACGCGTTTGAAAATTTGGGAATGAATAAATCATGAAATTTGTCAACTTACATGAAATCATCGATACCAGGCCCATAGTGTAGGTCTTCTACGGTCGTCGGAATGTTCATAGCTTCTAAATCCTCGACCTCGACCGTCTAGGTGTATATCTCTCCTTAAGGCCTTAGGCCACAGTAACGGGTATAAAATCATGTGCGAATTTAACAATTTTGTTTCGTATGAAAAAGTGATTCACTTGGGAAATTAATTACACATCTATCTAGTATGAATATCAAGCTGTTAGAAAATACATTTTTTTTCGATGTACAAAATGGCCGTTTACTCATATTTTCTTTTGTTATCTTTTTTTTAGGCGCTCCGCGGCGTGACATTTAGCATTCACAATTTTTTACCTAGAACAAAAAACAAAAATTCTCATCAATCTACATTAGAATACTTAGAGAAGTACGTACGGAATTTAAAAAATATTGTTTTATTCAAAAGTTGTAGGTATTTGAACTTAAGAAATGAATTTTCAGTGAAAAATTTCGTTATAACTGCTTATAAACTGCTCATAAAATGAAAAGTTTTCGATTAATCAGAAATTCCGTACGTACTTCTCTGCGAAATGCAATTAGGAACATAACTTTTAAATTTGAAGTAAATCGAGTGAAAATTGTTGAAATTATTTGTCACGCCAATTGGAAAAAAGCTGTTTTGAGAAGTTGCGAGTAGTCGGCCGTTGTGTACATCGAAAAAAAATACATATATTTTCTAACAGCTTGATATTCATACTAAATAGATGTGTAATTAATTTTGATTGAATCACTTTTTCATACGAAAAAAAATTGTTAAATTTGCACATAATTTTATACCCGTTACTGTGGCCTGAGGCCTTAATGACATCGCATCTTTCGAGAAAATACCAATTGGGAGGGTTGGATTCGTCAACCGTTCGTAGTTTACATTGCAGTGAAAGATTTTTCACAAACCGAGTTCGTCCAGGCTTGGAAGTAGGTAATTTTGGAATGAAACGCCTTGTTAATTGTTCTCCTTCATAAAGTTACGATCTCGTCGGTCTACACGACCAGCGGAAAAAATGGGTACACTTTTTGATTTTTCAATCGGGTCGAAGACTAACAGATTTTCACCAAAGAAAAGCGCAAAGAGCAATTCGAAGATTAGAAATTAACGCAATTATGCAAATTTTAAATGGCGTATCCTCTTTGTCCTCATTAGGAGGCCTAGAACATGGTTGTCTTTTTGTGCGATTTCCCTACTCTTAGAAACTCTCGTGGAATTGTTTAGGAAATGCAGGGTTGTTGCGCATATGGAAAACCAAGCGCATTCGGGGAATTTCTTTCCTCCTGGAATAATCAGGGAAAAGTCAGGGAATTTTGGAAATTCTCTGGAATTTTCTCAGAATTTACTTTTTGCAAGAATCACGAAAAATGAAACCGACTTAACAAAAAAAACTGAACAGTAGAAAAATAAGAAAAATATACAAAAATTTTTGTATATATTTTTAATATTCATATTATTCTTCATTATATACAAAAAAGTTATATCAGTGCCAAACATTGGAAATTTAAAAAACTGAAAACTGATTTACTGCATTTTTAATTTATCGTCACCGGCATGAACGTTTCTGTTTATAATAAAGAACAGGTTCTGTATTTGCTTTTAATGTATCTTTTTATACGTTACAATGTTTACATTACTTTTAGAATTTCAGTTTGTTAAAATTTTATTTCAATTTTCAATATTTCCATATATTTGATGTTAAAAAAATTACGTTATCCAGTTCAACACAATTTTGCGATAGAAGAGTAGAATTGAAAATTTCCTTTGTTTTTTCAAGTTGGTTAAAAATGTGATGTTTTTTTTCACAAAAGTGACTAATTTCTATTTCTACGTATATAATTCTTCCCGTATAGTTTTTAACGTTTACAAATACTAGTATGGTTGAAACGAGACTCAACTTGTGGTCTTCAACTTAAACAAAAATATATTCGATAAAAACAAAGTGTTCTTTATTTGACCCTAATCTGGGTCATTTGCCCAACCTGTATGAAAAACCTGGAAAAGTCTGGGAATTTCTGAGTCAATAATGCGTAACAACCCTGGAATAGCCATCGAAATTTCTTCTTAAATGGACTCCAAAAGACTATTTTTTCAGACTAAGTTTTACCTTCAATTTTCTCTAAAGCTTGCGAAAAATGCCCTGTAATTCTAGAAGTATGGGGCTAAAAATATAACATCCGGAGAGACGAAAGTTCGATAAAAACAAAGTGAACACAGTCGAAAAAAAAAACGAAATTGAAAAGAAGTTGTTTTCGTGACGACTGCCGATTGAAAAACCTCGAAAAGTGTGTCCATGTTTTACACCGGAAGTGTATGTATTCGGCCAATGATTAATTGCAAATAAATTGCGGGAGCATCGTTTGCCTCATATCATATTTGCATAAAAATCATGCGCATGGTTGTCAACAACGTCGTCACCACCAGGAATGCATAACGGTGAATATATATATATATATATATATATATATATATATATATATTCAATGATATTAACCTTGTTCGGCCGACCGATCGGCACATTTGTTGCAGTCCAATTGCACGAAGTTCATTCCTAAGCGGAAAAAGGGCCATTTGGATATGCATATACAATCGCGGTATATTTCTCAATGAGGCAAAGATAGCTGTTATGGGATTAGGCTACTGTAATGACCTGATAATGAGGGTTATTTAAAAAAATTAATTTTAGAGGAATAAGCAACATGACTGAAAAAACGTTTGGAAATTTATTTGTATGTACATTAACAAAGACGTGTACCGAATTCCATAAAAAAACAACTAGAGAAGTTATAAACAATTTCATAAAGGACCTTTGAACGTGAGGGGCTCAACGGCGTACTTGGTTTCGGCCATCCGGTTGATCCGAAACAAAAAAAAAACGTTTTTTTTTTTTTTTTCAAAATAGATGATATTGGTTCAGACTTGAACGAGTTTTTTTTTGTTGTTGTCGTGTTTCAATCGACAAAAAGAAAAAAACTGCATAAAGGGATAACACCACTTTAGCGGCAGAAAATAGAGCCTAACTTTGACCATTTATTTTGGAAGTATGAAAAAAAGAATAGGATTTCTTTTGAGAGGGCTTATTTAACACATATTAAATTATAAAAAAAGTTATTATAATTTTCATACAAAATGGCGGCGACAGAGCCCATCTTGAAAAACGTGTTTTTTTTTTACAAATAGCTTCACGGGAGGACGGTTTTCTCGTAAAGTATAAGACCTGGAACAAAAATCGAAAAAAATATAATCTATATATCATTAGCTAGGGGACTACGTAAGGATTTTTTAATCAAATTTCGAAAATTTGGTGCACTTTGAAAGAAATAAACCGATTTTTTTGCCCAAAAAATAAGCAATTAATTGTTTACAAAAAAAGTTTACATTTAATTTAAAAAAACGGCTACGTACTCTCATAGAGAAACTTATTGTGAAGCTACTATCAAAATTTCAAATCGATCCATGCAAAGGTGTTCGCGTAATCCGTCCTTCCGGGTTGAAAAAAGTGGTTTCGAGAAAATCGCGTTTAAAATTGTACGAGGCGTCTGAAAGAAGTCCGAAGGACTGCGGCACAATCGATAATTGAACCTTTAAAAAAATGTTCGCTACAGGACCAATTGCATATTGTTTTTATGAGCCTAAAGTATATTCTAAGCGAAAAAATTTTTTTTTTTCCAAAATCCTGCTGTTATCCCTTAACAAAAAGTTGCGTACTAAATATAATTAAAAACATGAATAATTAAAAAAGGCATAAAAAATCTCGTGAAGGACCTTTGAACGTGAGGGGCTCAACGGTGCACTCGATTTCGGCCACCTGGTTGATCTAAAGCACAAAAATCAATTTTTTTTTCTCTAAATACATGATATTGGCTGACTTTATTTCGATTTTTCGAGTTAAAATGACATCATTATTGTTAATAACTAATGAAAAAAAAAAATTGAGAAGAAAAACGTCAGTCAAGGCTAAACTACTATTACACTGAAGGGATCATCACATTGTAACGGGTTGAAAAATAGCAGATTTTCGCGATTTTTTTTTCGATGGTTAAAATACGCTAATCAGTCTGGTTTTTGATATCAAATCAAAGCACTCATGAAAAACAAAAAAAATTTAACGGTTTGATTTTTTCAACGGTTGAAAATGTCTGAAAAAAGGAGTCCTTACGGTGTACACGGTGGTGGCCGTAAATATTATCTGAAACAAAATTTGTAAAAAGATCATTAATCAGTATGAAAGCCGCTATCTTCCCATGGAGTTTAAAAAAAATCAAAATTGACAAAATGGCGGCGGTTTTTAAAAAAAGTATTGAATTTAGCCTACTTTTTTAACAGTTTTTCGTTGAAAAAAATATGAAGACTTCAAAAAAAGAAACTTTCATAGCAACATAAAGAATGGCGTGAAGAATGTTGTGTCAACATTTGAGACCGATAGCTTGAAAACTCTTCCTTTGAGAGTGTACACCGTTTTTAAAAACGGCATTTCGAGAAAAACGCGTTTAAAGTTTCGAGTGCGGAATTTTCATATAAATTGTCTACTCACGATCAATCGGCGATGCCGGGTCCATGTCCACCGTCTATACTATCGGACAATGCAAAAAAAATCGATTTTTTGACAATTTTACACTGTGATGATCATTGAATAAGTGTATCAAATTTCAAGTCAATCCGTTCATTAGATGTCGAGAAATCGTGTACACCGTTTTGAAAGACGTACTTTCAAGAAAACCGCGTTTAACGCCTTATATACGCGATTTCGCCGTTTTTCGAAGGTACTTTTCTAGACGCGGTTAAAAAAAATTACGCACATATGGACACCATTTTTTACAGATAATTTATGCACATATTATGCGAATCAGAAATATTAACAAATGGCGGAGATATAAGGTGTCTGGAAAAAAAATATATTTATAATTGCATAATGAATGTATCTTCAGTGTGAACCAACATTATTATTTAAAAAAAAATTATTATAATAAAAATTCGAAACCACCTTTTTTTACTCAATTTTATGTCAGTATTTTATTTTTTTAATTTTTTCGTGTCATTGATTTTTTTGTTTCTGTGGATCACACGATAGGTGATGATGCTAAGAATACGTTGTAAAAATTTCAAAGCGATCTGAACCTTCGCTCAACAGTTAGAACTTTCACAAGGTTCAAAAAAGTGAATCGTGGAAAAACGGCTTTGAAGTTGGCGGTCGAGCGCGCCGCGCGGTATCTATTATAAATGCAATCTTGCCTTATTTTTGGAATTTTTGGAATTTTTCAATTCGGTAAAGCTTGAAATATTCCTAGCCGTTCAGGCTAATGGAACCAAAAATAAATCAAAAATGAAAAATTTTGAAATTTTTCACGCATATGAGGCCTTAAAGTTTTACTAGCAGTTCTAGCGCTGTAATCATAAGTTCACCTTCAATCTGCGATTCCTGCACCATATGTTGGGCCTTCCTCTTCAATTTGAGTTGCCTCAAGCGACGAACGAGTGTTCGTGATTTTTACAGTAGCCTAACCCTTTAAGAATAATAAATTGAGTACACATACTAACAAATAAGAGTACATAATATTAATACATTGAGTCCCTCTTGAAGGGTTCGAACATAAAAAACCATTATCCGAGAATCTCCGAATACACACACATACACAAGACATACAACACAGCCTTCACGATGCTAGCCCAATTGCGTATGGAAAAAAGAAGCAGCGAGACACGCGTCAGATAATTCGAGGTCGAAGAGTGCAATCGATGCCATTCAAATTCCAAACGCATCGAATTGAATGTTCCGACGCGTGTTCAATACAGAGAACAAAGAGAAAATGTTTCAATACATTTACAAAACCGGCGAATAATAATTCTCCCAATATGCCTCACACTGCGCCACGTAATTAATGCCTATCAAATTTATTTACATGCTGTGGTACGATGCGTCTTGTTGGGATACAACGCTGGACTTGTATTGATGCGCGCGTTTGATGTGGAACTATATGATGTCCCTTTAAACAGCGATTATAGGTTAGCGCCAAATGTTACTGAGCGTGTCTGATTCGATATATTTTTTCTTCCTTAGGGTATGGGTCTGTAGAGTATTCTAATGTCTTAAAAACAGCTAACACGTTGAAAGCCAATAATTGGCACACGTTATTACCATCGTAGATCCGTTGATTGGCGCTCTAACATTTTGTCTTCTCTTATTTTTCCTTAATTTTCTCAAACATGTTTGCACCCTGTATGCTGCTCTCGATTATTTCGTTTTCCCGTACGGCGAAGCACAGCTTTATTAATCCTCTTATCACCACTGTGTTACAGTCGAGCCGCAACTGCATGATTTCGACGCAATTCGACTCTGGATAGAATGTCGGGTTGAACGAATTGCATTTTTGTACCGTATTTTCTTCATTTTTGGGCTTTTCACAAATCTATTATTGTTCGTATTTACTTTTTTTCTCTTTGGAGGCCCTTGCGGGCTGCTACGATCCCACCCCGTTCGCTTTTAACTCACATGCGTTACTTTACGTTTTCCAGCTCCTTGCAGACCCTTGGAAGTGTTCCTCTTCACTCTTTCCTATTGCACTATAGTATCGTGTTTGCGCACAGGAAAACTGAAAAAAAAAACGATGAAATCCAGTAGTCGGCGCGCAAGCTTCTACGGGACTCAACGGTCACCGATACAAGTCTTGTCACCCAGTGTTATCCGTTTATTATTATTATTTTAAGGGGTTATATACAGTCAGGAGGCCCAAAAAGATCGACTTTCTCAAGACTTTTTCTTGACACCTTTAAATCTATTAACGTAAAAATGTGTACACATATTATGGTAAATTTCAAATGTATTTGAACATTTTTTATTTGTAAAAATAATTATTTTGAAAGCTGCTATAGCTGATTTACGGGGGCACCTATAAAAAAAATGGGTCTTGCGGTGAGCACGATATCTCTGGACTGGATCATCTAAAATGAAAAAACCAAAAATATTTCGTTAATATAATGGATTATCTTTTAATTGATCGAAGGAATTTAGCAAAATAATAATTTTTGACAAAATGGCGGCTTCTAAAAAAAATCGATTTTTGACAAATTTAAATTGTTTATAAAATGGAAAATATTTATCGGTGAGAAAAAACCTTCGATTAATTGCTAAAATATATACTTGAAAAGATTGTGTTAAAATTTGAGACTGATCGGTTCAGCCGTTTCCGAGAAATCTCGCTCACCCACTTTAAAAACTCAATTTTGAGAAAAACGCGTTTAAAGTTTCAAAAGCACTTTACATGTCACGTCATTTGTAATGACACGTCATTACAAAGGTGCGTGTACCTTCGAGAATATTCGCCGGATTGACAAGACATTTTCTGTGTGTGTACTTAAATATATATATATATATATATATATATATATATATATATATATATTACGAAAATAAAATAAAAGGAAAATTGATTTTTCGAAAATTTTAACTTTATATAACCCCTTAATAAAACTTATTTTAATATCGCCCTGTTTAAGCAGCTTGCATCTCTCCCAAAAGTACCTATTTCTCTGTCGTATCTCCACTGAAAAACGTTTTCACTTCAAAACACTATCATTCGCTTTTTTTAATTGTATCCTAATGAGCTTAAGGGGGAATACAACTTTGTGAGGGCAAAATCAAGGGTCATTTTTGACAATTTATTTAAGAAAAATAAAACAATATTTTTTAATTTGGTTTTTTATACATGTTAGTACAAATCTTAAAGTAAAAGAACATTTTTTTTATTATTTTGAAGCAAAATGGCGGCGCAGTAGTCGATGGAAGAAAACTCCTTTTTTTCATAGTCCTCTACGGGCGTATCCGCACAGGTCATAATTTTCAAGCTAGAACAAAAAACGAAAAATATTTTGAAAGTAGATATAAAAAGCTAGTCCAGTACGTAGGGTTTTTTTCAAAATATTGATTTTTTCGAAAATGGCATTAACATGAAAGAAAATCGTAAAAAAATCGGTCGAATATCGATCATAAAATATTTAAATTTCAACTCATCGGAAAAAGCCTACGTACTGGACTAGAAAATGATGTCAAGAAGCTACAGTTTAAATTTCAAGTCAATCGATTGAAAACTCGAGATGCTACGCATACGCCCGTGTCTAAAAACATAGTTTCGAGAAAAACGCGTTTAAAGTTTTAAGTACTGTAAAATCATGGAAATTTCGTGTTCACCTTTAATCGGCGATGCCTGGACCATACAATTGTCCTAATTCAACATTTTTGGATAGTTAAGAGACCTTTTAAGCCAACAAAAAAATGCACAAAAAAATTTACAAACGTATATTCCCCCTTAAACTCCTATTAATCGTCAAAAGTCTTTAAAATCCTGTGATGTACGTATGTGTTATCTCTCACTATACAAATTCCATTCATTTTTGGTATCGTCTTTGCATAACAATGTTTCCATTAAAGTATAATAGCTTTTACACGTTTCATCATTGTATATTCACATTACGGGTGTCTGGTTCGACTGTGTATGGCTTGGCAAAAAGTACTTTATCCAATGAACTCGATGCAACGCGATTTTAACGTTTATTCGAATGTGTAGGCGTCGACTGGAAGTCTTTGACGATACCAGCTTGCCTGCCAATCACGACGGATTATTTTCCCGACAAGAGAAGCCTTCAAAATGATTATTTGGTCTCCGATTATAATCTGCTACCGGACGATGTCAACGCCGATTTTGCCCAGCAGCGAGCGATTTATAAAAAACCTCTCACGACTGCGGAAGTCCTGAAAGAACTTGTCTCTCAACGGTTGGCTCAGGTAAGCTAACTTTAGGGGTAAAAAACAACGGAATAAACCTGATTTGGGAATAACCGTTTTTTTTTTAATATACGCGAAATGGGTACGAAGGTTTTATTCAGACTTTTTAGATATAAACTGGAGGCATCCTAGCAGTCTGTCCAGAAGACGGTCTTACATACAGGTATGGAAACTCCGTCGTTTTGGAGTGATGGGAAGTGTCACCGTTAGTGAGGCACAAACTTAGTTCCTCATCTACCCACTAGGAGCGCCGTCACGTAGGAGTCTTGTAGATATAGATATACTGCAATAGATAACTTCCTCAAAGTATTTGAATCGTATTTCCGTGTTCCGTTGTAGTGTCAAAAGAAAGTGAAAGGTCTATTCAATTCAGAAAATGCCTAAAGCGTGCATCGTACCGAACTGTCGGCAAAGTTTGAAAAACGATAATAGAAAGTGTTCAGTGTTTAGAGTTCCGCAGGACGAAGAATTGCATCGAAAATGGAAAGTCGCAATTTCGCGCATTCAAGTGCTTAAGGGGAGATATACACTTAGGAGCCGGAAAGAGGACCATTTTTGTGAATGTTTTCAAGGAAAACTATTTGAAATTTCGGATTGGGGTTTTAATTATCTAAAAGTATATACATCCAAAAATATGTTTAATTTTCTTTATTTAAAAATATCAAAAATATACAAGGATATTGTATGATCCTTGGAGCGTCGTAAAAAAATCTGCGTGTACGGTACCCACTGGCGTTTCTTCAAAAATCATCTGAAAAAAAAACCAAAAAGATTATTAAATTAGATACTATAATCTAATACTTGTCATAGCCGATTTTGAAAATGTCGATTTATGACGAAATGGCGGACGTTTGAACTTAAATAGTGATTTTTGGGCAAAAAATTAGTTATTATTTTGCCCATAAAACAAAAACTAAGTAACGGAAAAAAATCCTACAAGTACTAGATAATGGTATATAGAATAACCACAAAGAACCTCAAGGCAATCGGTTCATTGGTTTTCGAGATATTTTGGGTACCGATTTGAAAAACGTGGTTTTGAGAAAAACGCGTTTGAAAATTTGGGAATGAATAAATCGTGAAATTTGTCAACGTACATGGAATCATCGATACCAGGCCCATAGTGTAGGTGTTTTACGGTCGACGGAATGTTCATAGCTACAAAATCCTCGACCTCGACCATCTAGGTGTATATCTCCCCTTAAGACGCTATAGAAGGATTGAAAGAAAATTAAATAAAGGGGTTACGCCTTTCTTAAGAGGCGGTTTCCTCCATTTAAGCCGTTTTTTCGCCGATAAAAAAAAATACGTATCTAATATCTTTCAATGCTTTATCACATATATGAATTTCAACAAAATCGAAGGCGGAAACGTGATGTTCTTTACGAGTCACTCCCCACCCTACGAGTTTCCAGACCTGTATGTAAGAACGAGGTCCAGAGCACGGGTCCAGAGCCATCTTTTCCAGGTTGAGCAAAGTACCAAAGCATTCTTGAATGTAGATACGAAACACTGGGAAAGTACCGAAGATCCTTGCGAAATACTGACAAATATTTTTGCAATCAACATTTTTACACAAAAATGTCATGCATTCGAAAGTATGCGTAATGTCTTCATAAATAATTTTTTTCAATCTTTGATACTTCTTTAGCGTTGACGAATTGTAAAGAAAGGGGGTAGCCGGTTAAGGGGGGTCTGACGGCCCCCACCGAGTTTGATCGAATCGACCCAAAAACCTGAAAGAGGGCTGAAAAACAAAATTTTAGAGATATTTTTTAACCACCTAAACCCTTATGAAAACACCATAATCGCAAAAAATGCGTTTTTTTTATGTTTAATTTTTTTTCGAGCTTTCAAATGCATTTTAAAGCGGTTTTAACACAACTAAAATTTTGTTTCAGATGTGTAGACATGCCCTGAATTTTTCCAGATTTTTTCGTAAAGTTAAATCATGTGCAACATAATTTTAATGGCATAAAAACCGTAAAAAATCGTCATTTTTTGTATTTAATGCTATGGTTTTTATTGACGTATTAATGGTAAAAAATCGTGCACCATAGCATAGAAAGCTACTATCTTCCTCTACAAAATGACGCTAATTGGGCTCAATTCGGTCGTCTCTAGCGTCCGAAAATCAAACTTGAATAAATTCCGTTTTTATAATTTGAGCATTTTCAGTTACGAAAATGACACAAAATCATATTTTTCAATTATTTTACTTAATAAAAGTACATTTTGGGGTTTCTGAGGTCGCCGATTACAAATTTGATGTCAAACAGCTAACAAAAAAAAAAAATTACACATGTCATCAAATGAAAATGGTATTTGCTATTTCGGTTTTTTCAATAATTAAAAGTCATTGTATTTTAAAAAATCTATTTATTTATAATAATATTACATACATTCATCTAATATATACATTAAACAGACACAAGTAATACATACATTGCAACATGATTGTTATGTTGTTAATCTTCGTCACTGTGTTCTTCAATAACAGGTTCGACATTATCAACGTGAAATAGATTCGTTAGAATTTGAGCTGGGCGGATGATTTTGGACAAATACCGTGCATGACTTAAAAAGTAAATGATTGTTGCAACGTGGGCACAGCAACCAACAGTTCTTAGCCCATTTACACAATCACATACGTAGTTTTTTATACCGTTATATCCAATACTGTTAGGGTCGTACTGAACGTAACATCTGTATACTTTCTTGTTTATATGTCTTGATTTAACTTCACATTTCAAAATGGTATCGTCCTCCAACAAGTATTGCATATTCAAAAGTCCTTCTTCGGTATACATTTCAGCTAAGTATGAAACAGTTTGCGATAACTGGTACGAGCCAGTGAAAAGGATCTTCAAATCTTGCTCTGTCATTTCCGGAAAGTCTAATACGTCATTTGATGTTAACGGTTTGAAGATCCTTTTCTTCCTATTCCAGTTTTGTTCTTCCACAACTTTCGCTAAAGAATTGTCAACGTCTTTTCTTTTCAACATTTGCTCGGCAATTTGATCTTGTAAATCGGTATCGCAATTCAGTCTTTTTCCAAACTCATTAACCAAAAAATTCGCTACTTTGCAATAAAGCATCGCTGAATCCAACATGTTGTTGTTAAACTGATTATGCAAGAGTTTGAATTTACTACCGATTATACCGTGGACAGCCTCTACCACCCACCTCAATTTCGTAACAAATCGACTTTCGTTTGCTTCATTTGTTGGAAGTTGCTTTCTTTTGCCTTTCAACGCTAGCATCAACACAACGAACCCTTGAGATTCTAACCAATCTTTGACGTCTCTGAACCCCCTGTCAAGTATAAAAACATCCCCTTTTTTGAGGATTGATCTCAAGCCGTTCGGATCACTTAGTACATGTTGTAAGATTTTCGCATCATTCACAATTGCTTCGTACGGTCCGTAAACATCTATTACATATCCATCTGTGGCACAAACTGTGAAGGGTTTACAGAGTGGACACTTTTTCTGACCAGAGAAAGATTTTTTTTGGTAACAATTATTACTACTTTTTTGGTGTCGAAGGTATGAACCATCAGCAATCAAGAGCAGGCGATCTTCAAATCCGTGTAATTTTTTTACGTAAGGCGACGTGTGATTAGCAATTAAATCTTCGAGCCCGAGCTCCGAAACGAAGTGGAAAGACGTCTTTCGCGAATGAATCCAAAACCGATTTGCAATAAGCAGATACTAGTTGTTCAGATTTGATATCGAAAATTGACGCAGTGATTGTGTTGGAATTTCCAGTTCTTAATTTAAAAAGGAATATTAAAAGAGCTTGATTAATACTGCGATTTTGAGAATTTCGCAAAGTGACCAACATGTTTTTTAGAGTCTTGATTTCTGCAACTGTGTATCCAGTTAGCGATTTTATGCGCTCTGCCGATAAATTGTAATCATCTACTCTGTCTAAAATACTGTTGTCGCATTTTTTGGACAGTGCATCCAAAAATAATGCCAACTCTTGAAAACTGATAGTACAAGTATTCGAAAATATTTTCAAGTTTGAAATTTCGTCAACGTACATACGTTCACTGATAAGATGTACAGGACAACAGCAATTGCCTTTTGGAATGAAAATTCGTGAACTTATAAATACCTGTAACCTCGCTTTAAACGGAACAACCGGAGATGTCGTAATTGGAGTAAGACATACGCAACAACATTTGTGAGTCGCGGTAACTCTGTTGAAAGGCATCTCGATCATTTCATAGTCCGGTTCTCTTGGACGAAGAACGTAAGGAGGGTCCTTAGAAGATTGTGATGACTGTCCTGTGGAAGATCCAGACTCCGACCGTGACAATTGTTGCGAAGACTGTTCCGAAGATTGTTCTGTGTCATCTGATACTGTCAAATTGGAGAGTGTTGATGAATGTCTCTCTACAGGATCGACAGAATTTTGTTCGCGATCAACATCTGGCAGAGGATTTTCCTCGGGATTGACGTTTGGCAGAGGATTTTCTTCGGGATTAAAATCCAACTGAAGATTTTCTTCAGGATCAGAATCACTGCTCGTCGATGGTGAAACCGTTCGGGATTTAGCGATTGCGGAACGACACAGATGACATAAAACGTCACCTTTCTCTACTCGTTTACCTAGTAGTTTAGTATATAAGTGTACGTCATCATCTGAAGAAATGGACTTCTGTTTTCCGGTATCATAACGCAACAATCTGTTGCATCTTATGCACCTTTCACCAGCCGTACATTTTCGTTTTTTCGGTGGCATCGCACAGTTTTTCCTAAAGAAAAAAAAGAACATTGTTATTTTTTTTATTATGATTAACAAATTATTTTTTTTTTTTGAAAAAAATGAAAAAAGTAACTGAAACCCGGAATAAAAAAAAACCATAATTAAAAAAACAAATAGAACAAAAGTAACGAAAATCGAAAGTACATTAAAAATTGTAAATCAAAACAAAAAAAATGTTGAAAACATCGGTAAACAAAACAGAAATAAATTATTGTATTCCAAATCATTTTTTTATTGAAATATCGTTTCGTCTTAGTTTTGTTTTTTTTTTTGCTTTTTTTTAATTCTTTTCATGTGAGTGAACTAAACAACAACTTGAAGTTGACGGCCACCTTCTGTACGATTTCAAGTCGACTATGAGGCAAACGATTGTAGATTGAGGTTATGATTATAAATCAATTTTTATGTTGATTGATATTTAAATTGATATTCAAACTCACCTTAGAATACTGCTTCAATCACTTCGTGTTGAGATAGGCAGGTTAAACGATAAATTAAAAAAACGCTGTTAACAAAACAAATAGATTTGTTTAAGACGGAATGACACCTCATCGCGGTCGGTATGGTAGAACAATTATAGATTCCCAAAAATCTCTGAAACGGCTCTTCAGATCCCGTCGAAACTTTGCCAAACGACGTCAAATAGATAGACGAATAGCTTCTAGCCCCTCAAATTTTCTAAATTTGAGAAAAAAAAACTAGATTGGCTTATGATAAGCCAATCTACATTTTTTTTCTCAAATTCAGAAAATTTGAGGGGCTAGAAGCTATTCGTCTATCTATTTGACGTCGTTTGGCAAAGTTTCGACGGGATCTGAAGAGCCGTTTCAGAGATTTTTGGGAATCTATAATTGTTCTACCATACCGACCGCGATGAGGTGTCATTCCGTCTTAACGGAGCAGAGCGCGTCGCATGACGTGTGTACTGGACGGCGGCTGAACACAGAGAGAAAGAGAGACCGCGTGGAGCGGGGTTCTCGATGCGTCAGTGCGTAGTGGGCATGCGCAGTACCGTGCGGAGGGGCATACGAGCCTAAGGCCCACGTGGGTACGGTGGCCTTAGGCACTCGGGTACGTGGCTTAATAAGGTACAAGTTGGGATTTTCTCCGCCAGGTGACAGTTTAGTCGGGGAATTCCAAATTTTTTTTCTGAATAATACGTAATTTTTTGTTTGTTAATATAACTATTGACAGCTGTTACGATTAAAAATTCGTGTATAAGAATGAATTTATAATCAGCGACCTAAAAAATCCTTATTAATATCGTTCCCATAGCTTTTTTAAAAAATTTCAAAAATTAAAATATTTTTTCTTCGTTTTGACAGCTGTCATGTGACAAAACTAATTTTTGACATCAAATTTGTAATCGGCGACCTCAGAAACCCCAAAATGTACTTTTATTAAAAAAAATAATTGAAAAATATGATTTTGTGTCATTTTCGTAACTGAAAATGCTCAAATTATAAAAACGGAATTTATTCAAGTTTGATTTTCGGACGCTAGAGACGACCGAATTGAGCCCAATTAGCGTCATTTTGTAGAGGAAGATAGTAGCTTTCTATGCTATGGTGCACGATTTTTTACCATTAATACGTCAATAAAAACCATAGCATTAAATACAAAAAATGACGATTTTTTACGGTTTTTTTTGCCATTAAAATTATGTTGCACATGATTTAACTTTACGAAAAAATCTGGAAAAATTCAGGGCATGTCTACACATCTGAAACAAAATTTTGGTTGTGTTAAAACCGCTTTAAAATGCATTTGAAAGCTCAAAAAAAAATTAAACATCAAAAAAACGCATTTTTTGCGATTATGGTGTTTTCATAAGGGTTTAGGGGGTTAAAAAATATCTCTAAAATTTTGTTTTTCAGCCCTCTTTCAGGTTTTTGGGTCGATTCGATCAAACTCGGTGGGGGCCGTCAGACCCCCCTTAACCGGCTACCCCCTTTCAAAACTCAGGTCCTTTTTAGCCCACAAAGTGGCTGTGGGCAGGCTGCTAGGGCACTTGTACACTTTTTTGTGTATATTTTGAGGAACCAATTGCAAATTTTCAACAAAGCGCATTATTTTTTGTAGAAACAAACATCAAAGTCTCCATCTCGGTTCTGAATCTAACATTGCAGTTTTAACGTTTTAGGTATTCCTTTCACGAACCTAAATATTTTAACAATAAACTGATTTTCGTCTATTAGCAAGGAATACATCCCAGTATGCTGGTAAAATTTCAAGCCATGTTACCGAACTTTAAGGGGCCAGTCCACTTTGGAGCTATTTTCGCGATTTTTTTGAGGACTTTATAGAAGATATGAATATAAAAGTTGTTGGGCTTGATAAATAAAGTCTTGAAATACATTTAAAAAAAATGTATTCATTTTTATTCATTTTTAAGTACAAAAACTATAGCTTTAACGTAACGCCTCAAAAATAGGTGGGCTAGGTAACTCCATCACAACTCGGCAACGGCTTGTCTGAAACAAAAAAATCAAAGTCCATTAGATTCAGTATGACACCAGCTACAAAATGACCCTCGAATATAAAGTTTTATCAAAAAATAAAAAAAATGGCAGATGAAACACGAAAAAGGTAAAAAAAACGCGTTTTTCCGCAGTTTTTCGCAAAAAAAGAGTAAAAATCTAAATTTTTAAACCATTGAGGGTCATCTTGTTGCGAATCATGTTTACAATATGTGGTTCAAATTTCAAGAGAATCGGTTTATTAGTTTTAGAGATACGATGGAGCTAGATTTTGAAAACGTTGTTTCGAGAAAAACGCGTTTGAAGTTTACACTATGAAAAACTCTTACCTAAACTCAATCGGCAATTCCTGCACCGTACAAAATCCCTTCTGATTGCTCATCATCGTCGATTTCTTCAAGTCTTGCTTGCTTTCGATTTTTTGAAATTTTCAAAGTGGACTGGCACCGTAAACGAAAAATTAAGTCTCTAAAAATCGTCTCATTTATACGGCGCTTCATGGAGATGACACTCTGGCCACATTTCTATCTAATAATTTATACACTAAATAACTCTAGATGCCTGATACAAACTGCTCACGCTTATAAAGAAATCTAAAGATTCCGTCACGACCATAAAAACCGAGGGTCACCAAATGTTTAAAAAAAATAGTAATGCTAAAACTTGGAAAAATGTGACGAGTAAAAGAATTTTTGTAGCCGCGACTTTTCAGAGAAAATGTAAACATGTGTAAATCTACAAAATTCGTGCGAATTTTTTATTTCAGTTTGTCATCGGGTATAATAATTGATTGTGACTTATTTTTATTAAGGCGGGAGCCTGAATTAGAAGGTCCGAAAAATCGTTTTTTTTTAAATTGCTTAAATCCATCGATAAACGATCCAAGAATATATTTACAAAGTTACAGAGGCCAATTGTAAATATTTTCGAAGATGCAAGGCCAAAAGCAAAGAAGCGATTGATATTTGATATTCATATTTCCTCCTATTGAAAACTTCGAAGCGCGTCTTCTCCAGTTTTCATTTTCACGATCTTTCCAAATTGGCGGGCGGGATAGCAAAAAAAAATAGACGACCTATTGAATCAAACCAAAGTTTATTTTCTTCAGTATAAAAATCTATTCTAAGTGAAGTTAAAAAGTCGTTGAAAAACTTTTTTTTTAACCTGAGAAAAGTTATAACTTCACGATTTATCCAGCTTTTTCTTAATTCACCCAGAAGAAATATATATGACAATTGAACATTTTATTGGTTTATTTGATTCAGTCAAGAATTGGGAGCTGCATCTTTCCCGCCGATTGTGGACTGCAGAAGCAATACGCACATGGAAAAGGCTGATAAATCTGCAGTCACTTATTGTTTCATGTTGAATTTTTTTCATACATTACAAATATACATGAGAAGATACCTCAATGTTTACGGGGCTCGCATGTTTTTTTTCCCTTCTAAAATAATTCCCGAAAAAACGCTTTATTGGACCTTCTAATTCAGGCTCCCGCGTTAAGCGCCACAGTAATTTACCCTCTGATTCAGACGGCCCCTCCTCATGTCCCCGCAAAAAACGGCCCTCCGCGAAAGGAACTCTTTAAGGGGGTAGGCCACAGTAACGCGTATAAAATCATGTGCGAATTTACCAATTTTTTCATATGAAAAAGTGATCCACCCATAAAATTAATTACACATCTATTTAGTATGAATATCAAGCTGTTAGAATTCTTTTCGTTCGACGTACAAAATGGCCGACTACTAATATTTTCTTTTGTTATCTTTTTTTCGGCGCTCCGCGGCGTGACACGTAGCATCCACAATTTTTTACCTAGAACAAAAAACAAAAATTCTCGTCAATCAACATTAGAATACCTAGAGAAGTACGTACGGAATTAAAAAAATATTGTTCTATCCAAAAGTTGTAAGTATTTGAATGAATTTTCAGTGAAAAAGTCCGTATGAAACTGCTCATGAAATGAAACGTTTTCGATTAATCAGAAATTCCGTGCGTACTTCTCTGCGAAATGCAATTAGGAACATAACTTTTAAATTTGAAGTAAATCGAGTGAAAATTGTTGGTTATTTGTCACGCCAATTGGAAAAAAGCTGTTTCGAGAAAAACGCGTTTAAAGTTTTAGGTACTCTATGGCCGTGCCAGAGGTGGGCTTGCGTTATACGCTCAAAGTCGGTGAAAAAAAATCTTGCTATAAATCGAATAGTAACTTATTCTTATGACGATAAAGTACCGTTTAAGCGCAAAAAAATCGATTTTTTGAAAATTCTACTGTGGCCTCACCCCTTAACGAAGCGTACTCTCAAGCCCGTATCATTTGTAAGATCCACAAGTGTTCTCTTCTTGTTTCTCTTTTCTTCATCAAGGGTTTCCAATTGATTATACTTTCACCGAATAACAAACACAAATCGACAACACCCGGGAGCAATAGCGTGCCAGCTGTGAGTTCCGTGATGCGCGGCAGACACGCCGAGGCCGAACCTAAAGAGGAATATCTGCTGAGCATAGGCAGGATATTTCACAAAATATCACTCTGCGGGAATTCCATCACCGTGACCAGATACAGACCTCGGTAAGCGTCGTGCCGATAGATCGAAAGTGTCCAGGAGCAAACGAGCGACAGCCAATCGAACGACAGTTCTGGGTTTACTTTTGCAGGCATCCTTATCCCCCTTTCAATATACATTATCGATATCGATTTCATGCCCCGCATCACGACACTTACGAGGTATCGTGGGTCTCATTCACCACGGAGAAACTCGAAAATTACAATTGGAACTATCTGGATCACTACATATGCACCCGAGGAGACACGGATTTCCTTTTGGTTGAGGTAACTTTGCGAACCCACGTCTTTCTCTTGGAATTAATTCTATTTTTCCACGTCCACGTCATTCTCTCAGCATCATTTCGTACTTTGGTCGTATACGATCATTCGTACATCGATATTTTTTTTCGTTTGCCTTTATTTCGTTTTTTTTTAACTATCGAGGATTTAAAAGCGGGTGGGAGCACATTCGCAGGAGGGCACAGGGAAACTGTCGAAAACCTGGGCCGATAGAGGGCCCGTGATTTATAGAGTTTCATTACTTTGCCGTCGGAATAATTTAACTCGGAAGTAAAATTATTCCGAGTTCAATAATTGTTTAACTCGCACGCAATAATTTTTTAACTTGCACGCAGATCGTGCACTCGTCTGCGTGCAAGCGAGGGCGCGATCAAGCGATCACCTATCCAAGTATTGGCCCAGGCTAATGCTGCTTGAAATGGAAGATCGTGGCGACCACATACCAACCGCGCATGCACTTCTGTCGCTGTCAGTCGGGATATAATCAATTTTTCTATAACTCCTACTGATTTAAAGGGGTTGGGCTATTGTGACGACCCGAAAGTCAGGGTTATGTAAAAAATTTAATTTTTCACCAATAAATCAATGAATATTAATAATTAAAAAAGTTATAAACAATCTCATGAAGGACCTTTGAACGTGAGGGGCTCAACGGTGTACTCGATTTTGGCCACCCCGTAGATCTGAAAAAACGAGTTTTTTTTTCGTAAAATAGATAATATAGTACAGTTGTGCTGTCGCTGAAATACCCCGTAATCGGAAAAAATAGAAGGCTAGTTTTTTGACAGGTGTGATGTTATGGGTGCCGCGGGTGCTAAATCCAAGTTTGCCTAAAAATCGGGGTGCAGGGTTTTTTTTAGGGGATGAAAGGGGATGGAGCTGGATTAATGCCAAACTACAACCCCTACGAGGTCGCGCCGTGAGACAAAATGTGCAGCAAAATCCGGGCTTTAGTTTTGTCCACAGCGCCGAAGTCGTGGAAGTTCATTTTGGGGCTGAAAAAGTGGGGTGAAATTTTGAAAAATCAGTTTTAATTCAATAACTCTTCAGAAAAAATTCGTGCACTTTTTGTTCAAATAGGAACGTTGTAGGCCTTGAAAAGACGCGTCGATCGAGTATTTGATCATCATTCTCCGATAATATCTTCACCCCCCAAAAAATGCTTAAAATACCAAAAAATATTGTTTATTGAATAACTCAAAAACAATCGATTTTTCGGGTATGGTTCTAATGTACGAAATGTAGAGAATAATTTTCTCTATGTTTTTGTTTCTATGGACCACCCTTGAATTTTGGTTTTTCAACCCCTCTCAGGGGTTGAAAATTAAAAATGAAATTCTGGGAAAACTATTGACCGCACGAATTCGCTGCCGCGGAAGAATTTGTAGATTGAACCCTCAGCTACATTTTTGTTCACAGCGCCAAACTCGTATCTCTTTATTTTCGGTCAATAGTTTTCCCAGAATTTCATTTTTAATTTTCAACCCCTGAAAGGGTTTCGAGAAAGCAAAATTGATGGGTGGTCCATAGGAACGATAAGATAGAGAAAATTATTCTCTACATTTCGTACATTTAAACCATCCCTGAAAAATCGATTGTTTTTGAGTTATTCGATAAACAATTTTTTTGTTTTCTACTTCAACAATTCTTTTGTGGGTGACGATATTATTGGAGAGGGATGATCAAATACTCGATCGACTTGTCTTTTCAAGCGCTACAACGTTCCCGTTTAAACAAAAATTGTAGGAATTTTTCCTAAAGAGTTATCGAATGAAAACCGATTTTTCAAAATTTCACCCCATTTTTCCACCCCCAAAATTCCACGACTTCGGCGCTGTGGACAAAACTAAAGCCAGGATTTTTCTGATCATTTTCTCTCCCGGCGCCGACCTCGTGGAAGTTGTACTTTGGCATTAATCCACCCCATCCCCCTCCATCCCCTAAAAAAAACCCTGCATCCCGATTTTTAGGCAAACTAGGATTCAGCACCCGCGGCACCTACAACATCACCTGCCAAAAAACTAGCCTTCTTCTATTTTTTTCCGATTCCAATATACAGCACGGCTGTACTAATATTGGCTAAGACTTTTTTGTTCTGGTGTTTGAATTAGCAAAAAAAAATGTTCATTTTCCCCTTTTTTCGAGGCAAAATTACATTATTATTAATGACTAATGAACAAGATTTGTTACGACGAGAAACGTCGGTCAAGACTAAACTAGTATTACGCTGAATGAGTGTACCAAATTTCAAGTTAATCCGTTCATTAGATGTCGAGAAATCGTGTACACCGTTTTGAAAAGCATAGTTTCGAGGAAAAACGCGTTCAAAGTTTTACTAGCAGTTCTATTGTGGTAATCATAAGTTTACCTTGTGAGGCCTTAGGCCACAGTAACGGGTATAAAATCATGTGCAAATTTAACAATTTTTTTTCGTATGAAAAAGTGATTCACTCATAAAATTAATTACACATCTATTTAGTATGAATATCAAGCTGTTAGAAAAAATATATATATTTTTTTCGATGCACAAAATGGCCGACTACTAATATTTTCTTTTGTTATCTTTTTTTATGCGCTCCCCGGCGTGACATGTAGCATCCACAATTTTTTACCTAGAACAAAGAACAAAAATTCGCGTCAATCTACATTAGAATACCTAGAGAAGTACTACGGAATTAAAAAAATATTGTTTTATTCAAAAGTTGAAGGTATTTGAACTTAAGAAATGAATTTTCAGTGAAAAATTTCGTTATAACTGCTCATAAACTGCTCATAAATTGAAAAGTTTTCGATTAAGCAGAAATTCCGTACGTACTTCTCTACGAAATGCAATTAGAAACATAACTTTTAAATTTGAAGTAAATCGAGTCAAAATTGTTGAAGTTATTTGTCACGCCAATTGGAAAAAAGCTGTTTCGAGAAGTTTCGAGTAGTCGACCATTTTGTACATCGAAAAAAAAATATATATTCTCTAACAGCTTCTTATTCATACTAAATAAATGTGTAATTAATTTTATGAGTAAATCAATTTTTCATACGAAAACAAATTGTTAAATTCGCACATGATTTTATACCCGTTAGTGTGGCCTAAGGCCTCAAATCTGCGATTCCTGCACCATATGTTGGACATCTTCAATTTGGGTTGCCTCAAGCGACGAACAGGCGTTTCTTATTTTCACAGTAACCGCTCGAATGTTTCCTTTTGCACAACTCTTGCACACCATCCTGATGTAAACGTTTCTTCCAATTTTTTCTACAGGCTCTGAAATACTGGAGATTCCGAATGTTCCTGTTGCCCCTGAGCAACGTGGCAACGCGACGAATTCTGGAAGGTTCCTCGAGATGCGACATCTACACGCCACCGACGAATCACGAGCAGGCCCAATTGATGGACGGTTTTTTGCGCTTCATCGAGGGCTGGTTGAACAAAATACGACGTCCCAACCCCAACAAAAATTGGGTAACGAAAGACATATCACCGTGGCCTGAAACTACTTGAAAAAGAGCGCGTTTCCGCTCGATTCGTTCCGCTGAACCGAACAAATTCTCGAATTCCAAATGATTTGAAAAACAATGAAAAATTAACAGGGTGAACCTCGCGTGTTTTCGTGTTTGCGCGCTGCCTCGTTAATTTTTTTGTTTTTCCTATTAACTTATTGCATTATGAACGCTATTGGCTCCCTCTTGAGAAGGAAAATATTGCATGCAAAAGGACCGTGTAGAAAGTTACGTACAATATTATTCGCTTGCCGCCACGTTAACTGTTTCCGCCTCTGCTCAGAATTGATCTCGATGTTACGACCCCTGTGAAAAAGTATCGTTTTCTATTGTTTTGCCAAAGAATTTTTCCTCAACAGGGCACGAGGCGTTCTTATCTCCGTAAGGGAAGCGTTCGTAGTTTCGACCACAGCGGAATTATCGTAGACATTATTGTTCGTATATATATAATGCTCGTAGATTCGTCGTAGCTTGCAGATCTATAGCTCGAATATCTCTATAGGAGAGGAAGTTCAGCATGCTATGTTTCAGAGCCCGACAGCTATTATGAGTGGTACACGCGAGAATACCCGAGATCCTGCGACACACTTGACACGACGCAGGCACAGCACGAGCCTGATCACCCTCACTAACCAGGTACTTCCTCTCCCACACTTTTTTTTTCTCGTTCTCTCTCGCGCGCCCTCTCTCTCTCTCTCTCTCACGCTCTTTCTCTAGACCTCACCGGTACTTCAACGAAGACGTCGCGCCATTTTCTTGTATATCCGGTTGTAAGAAGAACAAAAACGATATCGTGTCATCAAATCGTTTCGACATCCGTCTACATGGTACAGATTCCGCTTGGCTATAAAAACTGCACTTTTATCCGCGTAATACCTATCGCTTTCGTGTTACTGTATCAATCACGGCAACTTTTCACTCACAGCTCGGTCAGACCGTCATTTCCGGTAGAATCAACGTAAATGAAAGTAGAATTTTTCGGTTGGAATACTTCGGTGAAGGGGCTATACCAGTGTGAACGCTGCAAATTTGGGTGATTTTCGGGAATTTTTTGGAAGAAAAGTACTCGATTAAATGTTTCGGAAAATTAAGAATATATTTGGCTATATTTGACCTATATTACATAATTTTTAATAGGTTTCATAGAAAAATATTGAGATCCAAGCGACTTGTGCGCTGCCTTCGGAGGCGCAAAAAAAGTTCCTCCACTGCTGACATGATTCCGGCCGATTGAGTAGCTGAAACCGAAGAAGGAAAAAATGTCGTTAAACTGGAAGGTATTTCCTGTACAATGACGTAGGATTTTCGAAAAATATCAAAATCTAACAAAATGGCGTAGTTATGAAAGAAAAGTCTGTTTTCTTGCCTATAAAATGGTCGTTTTTTTCAATGCCAAATCGTCAATTTTCATACAACAAAAATATCCTACGTCATTGTAGAGTAAATATATTCAAGAGTACTCAGTTCAAATTTCAAGTCAATCGGATAATTGCTCTTTGAGTTGCAATGTCAGCAAATTTGAAAAATCTCATTTCGAGAAAAACGCGTTTAAAGATTTAACTATCGATTTTTACAGGATAAAATGATTAGAGATACGGCCTTGACATTTTTACAGGATATTCTTGAAAGTATAAACTGTCGAAAAAGGCAAAAAAAAATCGATTTTTTGAAAGTGGCACACTGGTATAGCCCCTTAAGGATGTATGGCAGCTACTGCAGAGTCGTTACAGAACTGATTATGCAATTTGCAAAAATCGCATTTAAAGACTAAATAAAATAATTGTAATATTCATTAAAGCTAAAAAGGAGATTTACCACAGCTCAAAGTAAAACATGCGGTACAGAAAGAAGAATTTTCAATTTTTAACTGCAAATTTAGTTGTTGATTTGATGTATGTTTTCCCTGACGTTTTCGTGGTTACGACATACGAGCTAAAGAAATACGAAAACGGTCCCATTTAACTCGCAATATCTCGCAAAATATATGGGCACATGTCGATTTTTTATTTTTACCGTATCATGCATATTACAGCGATACCGCACAAAAGTTTTTTTTACAAAAGAGTACTCCGGAAATACCTTTTTTGCCAATGTAAAGGGAATTTTGGACGTACAGTCCTATGTTCCCCGTGTTAAATGACCCAACTTTGAATTCGTTTATTTCAGCATTCACGTGGGCAAATTTTGTTTTTTTAATCTCAAAAAGTTCTCGATATTTTCCTTTACAATATCAGTGAGTTTCAATTCGAACAGTAGTAAATGACTTAGTTGCCATACATCCTTAAACTCTGAAGTCGTGATCTCAGTTCTCTGCATTTGGGGAGGATAAAGAATGGTGAAAATTCGAAAGTTCTTGAAAGTTGAGCATTTGGAAAGCTACGTGTTATCTATGAACACCGGTGAACAGTTTGGATATGCACTTGGATATTTTCGATCGGGATGAAAACTGATATCGGCTAAAAAGGCAGAATTAATGAAAAATCAAGGAACATTATACTTTTCTTTTATTCCCTGCTACTTTTGATACTGACCTTAAGGTGGAACGAGCGCGCGCACTTGGTTTCTATAGATTTTGTTCAAATTTTAACCAGACATTGTTCATATCATTATGCATCTTTGAGTGAAATTTCAGAACAGTTGACTATTTAGATTGGAAGATAATGGGTTTCAAAAATGCAACTTTTAACACTGCAGGGTCTGCATTTAATTTTAGACAGAACAATTTACCGTAAAAAATATTTGTCCCCTATAATAAGAACACGTATGGCAACACCGCATCGTTCCACGTATCAAATGACGTAAGTTTGCGGAGATTTAAAATAATACTGCATAATACTGCAACATTTCAAAGTAATTTTTCATCGAACACAGTTTTTAATCAGTTATGAATTAACCAACACTTTTATTTGTTAACGAAGATAACATAAATCATATAAAATATTCATATTTATAAGGAAAATATTATTTTTTATGATAAAAGTTTTTAACTTTGGGAACACGATAATTCTTTTTTTCTCGAAATATTGAACAATACTGTTCTGAGGTGTTACCATATGTCTTCTTATTATAAGGGACAAATATTTTTTACGGATAATTATTCTGTCTTTGCTGAACGTTTTTAGCAAAAGTGAATAGGAAAAGCAATCCAAACTTTTTTCACTCTTTCCTTAACTAGTTTGCCAACTAAGTATAATTTTTTTTAAATCTATAAACACAATAGAATGGTACGACGAATTATCTGACCTGACTTTTGGTCAATGCAGACCCTGCAGCGTTAAAAGTTGAAATTTTGAAACCCATTATCTCTCAATCTAAATAGTCGCCTATTCTGATATTTCACTTAAACATGCATAATGATATGAACAATGTCTGGTTAAAATTTGAACAAAATCTATAGAAATCAAGAGCGCACGCTCGTTTTACCTTAAGGCGGGATATACATTTAGACCGGAAAAAAATAAGCAATATTGAGGGGTTTTTTAAACTAAGAAATAATTATTCTACAATTATCAAACTTTAGGGGTACTTTGATAGTATATTTAAGGCCTTAGGTCACTCTAGATTCCGAAAAAAGGAGGTTTTTGGGGATTTTTTTCTCCAGAAAAACTACAAAATAAATTGAGATTACAAAAAAGGGTGTGTATCATACATATCAGTGACTGTATACAATAATTTTATTGAAGCGATCAATTTCAAAATGGCGGCTGTGCAGCGTTTATCGCAAAACTGCATTTTTTAAGTTGGCCGGAAACACAACTCAGATAATTTTCAACCGATTCACTTGAAATGTTGAATATATCTTGAAAAATGCATTGTCTATGGAAGTACGTAGGATTTTTTTTTATATTGCATAGTTGATTTGTTATTAATAATTATCTGACGATTTTTTAGGCAAATTTTTAGAAAGTGAAAAATTTCGTCAGATAATTGTTAATAACAAATTAACTATGCAATATAAAAAACATCCTACATACTTCCATAGACAATGTATTTTTCAAGATTTACTCAACATTTCAAGTGAATCGGTTGAAAATTGTTTGAGTTATGTTTCCGGCCAAGTTAAAAAATGCAGTTTTGAGATAAACACTGTACAGCAGCCATTTTGAAATCAATCGCTTCAAAACAGTATTGTATACAGTCACTGATATGTATGAAAAACACCCTTTTTGTAAGCTCCATTTATTTTGTAGTTTTTCTGAAAATAAAATCCCCAAAAAGCCTATTTTTTCGGCTTCTATAGTGGCCTAACCCCTTGAGTATACAAAACGCTTTTTTTTTTTCAATTAATTCATCATCAAAATGACGGAGCTGTGGCAGAGTGTTACAGCAAGGTCGCCGCGGGAGTTGCGAATCGGCGTGCAGTCTAGCTTCCCGTAGACTTTGATTTGCAAAAAAGTTCAAACATTTTTTTCAGTTGAAACATGTATAGTTTCTAAGTGACGGTAATTAAAATGAATAAAATGCAAATTTATGAAAATGGCACGCATTTACAAAAAATCAACATTTCTGTAAAATGTGGATTAAAAAAGTAGTTTTTTTCCAATTTTTCAAAAACAATTATCGTCAAGTAGAAGGTACCAATATTATCAATATTTCTACCAAGTTTCAACTCAATCGGCTTAATAGTTTTTGAGTAATCCTGCACGCCAATTTCGATGATGGAGTTTTGAGAAAAACGCGTTTGAAGATCACGCCCGCTCCGAATCCGAGCGGTGAGGCACAGCATTGACGGGCTGTAACGTTTGAAGTTTTTCGAATTTCGCTTTGAAACTTTGGGAAAATATTCTACATATATAGTTCTACCGTTTAAAGAAAAAGAAAAGAAATCGATTTTTTGATCGTTGTAAAAGTATATCCCGCCTTAAACATGGTTGTGTTGGTTTGATGATTTCCTCGCTCTCGTAAATTCGCTTGTCATTTTTCTCGAAATGGCAATATTAATTTCTCAGATGAACTCGAAGTGGTAAAAGTTTAACTGCAACTACGTCTGATTAAATTCCAATTTTTATACACAAAGCTGGTCAGCTTTGTGTCCAGTGGAGCATTTTTAAAAAATGCGCTATGTCTCGAGAAATACGGAGGTCAAAATAAACATCTACAGGGAAACAAGATCGATCGAAACAAGCTGAATTACCGACTTCGGGTAAAAAAACTACGAAAAGTGTATCCATACTTTTTCCACTGGTTGACGTCATAAAAGGCCCCTGTTTTATTGTGCCTGAGCCGTAACTATTTTATTTCCACCGATTGGACTGTCCGTAAAGATTCGCATCCGTAGAAATACAGTGACCAAAATCGGTAAACGTTCTCCACTCCAGACTGCATGTTTTTTTTACTTTTCTCACTCTTGTCGTAACGGAGCTTAAGTAACATTAAACCCATTTATCCGCACTATCAAACGTTATCGCATACGATAATCGCTTTGTCTTCCTGGATAGATACTTCTTTCCTAGATACACTGTAAATAGTATTGAAATCGTCACACGTATCGGCAATGTTATGGTTGTTGCTTACACGTTGCGCACCTGAGAATGCATCTTCCGTCCCCCTTCCTTTTTCTAATCAATCGTCAAAATCATGTCGTACGTCATCGATCGCAATTTACATGAAAGAAAAGCTGTTTTACTCACATTTATCAATATGTTCACGCGTACTTTGCAGACAAATCTAGTTGGAAGTTCTCCTTTCCGCGAGCGACTGGGGAGCAACCGCCTGCCCGAAAAGCCCAGACCAAGGTTTGACACGCTTCAATCGAGCGACTCGAAAACTCTGCTTATCTTAGCAAACTCTCGTACACGAATCATTGGCCGTTTCTGATTTTTTTTCCACTTTTTTTTTCGTTCTCTTACAGAGCTGGCTGTTTTCACTGGTGTTTTTGTGGTTTCTCTTACACACGCACGCTGTCTATAATCCTAGATACATCGCATATACATTGGCAACTGATACGAGAACATAGCTAATGAATTACCTTTTCCCCGTAGTACTGTGACGGACCACAATCACTTTCTCCGCAAAATGTTTGTATTATTGCAAAAGGGTTGCCTTGATCGTTCGCGTGCATCGGATTGTGTCTTCATCATATGGTTGCTAATTTCACGTTTTTTTTTTTATTATTCTTCTCGTTCTCGTTTATTATTCGTTCGAATCGTAGTTTCTCGCGTACAGAGTATCCGTGCGAAGCTTCAAAATTCATTGCACCACAGGAAACGAAATTTGACGCGACATTTGGCTGAGCAGAAACAAAAAGAGATGCAAAATATACACGAATACTCTGTGCATGATTTTGTGTTTTCTACTTTGCGGCAACACGTGAGTGAGTGACGGGGTTCTCTGTTCAGGAAAAGCATGTGGTGAATAACGCTGCAGCTGTTCGCACGTTCCTCGACACTCCTCGCTACGTGCCAACCAGGTTGGTCTTCGCCTCATTCTTTTTTTTTCCATGTATTATTCTATCGTTTCGACTCCAAATTTTCGGTCACTTTGATGGAAACATTCGATCGATCTTTATGACCTTAGGCCACAGTAACGGGTATAAAATCGTGTGCGAAGTTAACAATTTTTTTCTTATGAAAAAGTGATTCACTCGTAAAATTAATTACACATCTATTTAGTATGAATATCAAGCTGTTAGAAAATATACATATTTTTTTTCGATGTACAAAATGCGACTGCTCGACTACTCGAAACTTCTCGAAACAGCTTTTTTCCAATTGGCGTGACAAATAACTTCAACAATTGTCACTCGATTTACTTCAAATTTCAAAGTTATGTTCCTAATTGTATTTCGCAGAGAAGTACGTACGGAATTTCTGATTAATCAAAAACTTTTTGTTTTATGAGCAGTTTATGAGCAGTTATAACGAAATTTTTCACTGAAAATTCATTTCTTAAGTTCAAATACCCACAACTTTTGAATAAAACAATATTTTTTAACTTCCGTACATACTTCTGTAGGTATTCTAATGTAGATTGACGAGAATTTTTGTTTTTTGTTCTAGGTAAAAAATTGTGGATGCTAAATGTCACGCCGCGGAGCGCCTAAAAAAAGATAACAAAAGAAAATATTAGTAGTCGGCCATTTTGTACATCGATACAAAAATATATATATTTTCTAACAGCTTGATATTCATACTAAATAGATGTGTAATTAATTTTATGTGTGAATCACTTTTTCATACGAAAAAAATGGTTAAATTTGCACATGATTTCATACCCTTTACTGTGGCCTAAGGCCTTAAGGCCTTATATACACTTGTAGCGGGCGAAGGGATGTGATTTTCTTAATTTTTTTTTCGGCGAGACAATGAATGTTTATTGAAAAACTGTGAACAACATCGTTTAGTACATATTTTGTTGTACTTGTACAATTTTTTTAATTCAAAAGTATTTTAAAATTGTGGAACTCCACAGCTGTCTTCCAGAAGCGCCTTCTTTTGAGTATCAGTTGCGGTGGACATGATATCTCGAGAACGGTTCACCTGAGATCAGAATTTGAAAAAGATTTCATTAGTATATTGCATTGGCTTGGGTCTGGAGGAAGGATTTGTAAAAAATTTGATTTAAACAAAAAATGACGATAGTTTTAACAAAAAATTCATTTTTTGAAGTGCTAAATTTTCGGTTTTTTTGTTACAAATTTTGTTTTCAACAATATTCAAAATCCTTCGGCTAGGCCCTAGCTATTATCATAATAAATAAGTGGTATAAATTTGGTATGGATCGGATTAATAGTTTTTTAGTAATCGTGTCCACCGCAAAGGAGTTTCTCAAAAAAGACGATTCTGAGATAATCGCGTTTAAGATTCAAGTATGTTTCTTTTACATTTAAAGTTAATTTATTCACACTAAAATGGAGTCGTCGATTCCAGGGCCATACAAAAATCCATAGGCTGCATTCTTTGCAGCCTCTTAGTTTTAGAGGCTGCATTCTTTGCAGCCTCTAAAACATTGATTTGATACTGCCTCCGAGCCATTCTTCCTTCACTTATGGCTGCTTGCGCGTCCTGCTCGGCAAGCGTATCACGCGACCTGCGCGGTCGTGCGGTTGACATACCTATAACTGCGAATCTAATGCTGCGATCTTTACGAAATTTGGGGAGAATATTCTTGAGATATTGTACTTAAAGAATATGCAATCAAAAAATTTTCCAGTTTTTCGACCATCACAAGTGTATATAAGACCTTAAAACGCGGAAACGCCTTTATTCGTGTCCTTTTCTAACAAAAAAAACCGTTTCTACTGTCCCCCTCCGAATCCGTTCATTTCCGGATATATTGTTTTTCATCGAAATTTAAGAGACACGTATTTTATTACCGGCGGAAAAATAGTATTAGGCGGTGAAATTTACCCTCAAAGTTGAATCCCCTCAGAGTGACTTTTGCAGTTTCGTATATATCTGAGAAAGTGGAATGAAACCAATTCGAGAGTAATGCTTATGGCGAATAATAAAAAAAAGCGCATAATATAATATCTTAATTAGAAATATGCGAAAGTGCAAAAGTCACTCTGAGGGTGTCCAACTATAAGGGGGAATTTCACCCCTTAAAACCGCTTTTCCGCCGATTAAAAAAAAAAATATGTGTCTCTTAGATTTCGATGAAAAATAACATATCCAAAAATGAACGAAGTTGGAGGGGGGACACCGGAAACGGTTTCCTTGTAAGTAGTAAACGAAGCTCTGCTTTATTTCGGAATAAGTTGTGGAATGTTTATATCGCATAATGTAAGTGACGGAAAATTGTAGTTTCGCCTGTCCTACTTGTCACATTGGATTTTATATTATTTTTTAGTACATGCCGAAAAACATTTAAGGGGCTACGTCTACCTAGAGACCCGAAAAAAATGGCCGCAATTTTGAATTTTTTTCTAGTAAACGGTTGGTGAAAAAGAAACGCATTTTTCTTTAACACAATTATACATTTATTGAGAGCCTTTGAAAAAAATCGCCAAAAAATACAGAAAAACAACAGAAGCCTGGCCGCCAGCAAATGATGGAATTTTTTTCTCGACTTTTGGCGGTGGACACTCCAGCTTCAACGGTCCATCTAAAATCTAAAAACCAAACGCGTTATTCAAGTTTACAATAAATACGAGTCGTTGACGATCGTCGATTTTTGTAATAATTTTTTTTTAACAAAGCAACGAATATTTGAAACTAGAGCATACACAATCTATGGAAAAAAAAATCGTCATTTTTACGTAAATAATAAAAAATGAAAATCGCTTTAAAAACGTGAGATTGTCAACGACCTTTAAATGTTTCTCATCGTGTCTTCTGCAAATTTGGAAACAATCCATCAAGTGGTTCTCGAGCTATCAAGTCCACCGACTTTGAAAACAGTATCATCTGCCGGCGCGGCGGCCATGTTGTTGTTCAGAGGTAGCCCCTTAATATCGTTGCTCATATTTATGAAGTCATTAATAATGAAGTAACTGTACAATTGACAATGCTGTTTCTCACAGTAACAGCAACTGACTATTTTTCGTAAAAACTTTACTGTACACCACAGTGTCTCATTTGTTATCGTACGATGAGTATTATTCTGCGGTATGTTCCAATATTCCTCCTTGTGCCTTAGTGGGCCTTTATGACCGCGTCCCTCGCACCACAATTGCCACTCCAGTATTTTAAATTTCTCAGAGACGCCCCAAAGTGTTTCCCACAACCACTCACAAGGAACATCACTTAAGGCGGGATATACATATACAACGATAAAAAAATCGATAGCTTTTTTTTTTCTTTAAACGATATGTGTAGATATGCGCTCTATATATGTAGAATATTTTCCTAAAGTTTCAAAGCGAAATTCGAAAAACTTCAAACGTTACAGCCCGTCAACGCTGTGCCTCACTGCTCGGATTCGTAGCGGGCGTGAACTTTAAACGCGTTTTTCTCAAAACAGCATTATCGAAATTGGCGTGCAGGATTACTCAAAAGCTATTAAGGAGCCTGTCCACTTTAGAGCCACGAAAAAAGGGTATTTTCGCGATTTTTTTGAGGATTTTATAAAAGATATGAATATAAAAGTTGTTGGGCTTGATAAATAAAGTCTTGAAATACATAAAAAAAAATGTTATTCATTTTTATTCATTTTTAAGTACAAAAACTATAGTTTAACGTAACGCCTCAAAAATAGGTGGGCGAGGTAGCTCCATCACAACTCGGCAACGGCTTGTCTGAAACAAAAAATCAAAGTCCATTAGATTCAGTATGACACCAGCTACAAAATGACCCTTGGATATAAAGATTTATCAAAAAATAAAAAAATGGCAGATGAAAAACGAAAAAAGTAAAAAAAACGCGTTTTTTCGCAGTTTTTCGCTAAAAAAGAGTAAAAATCTAAATTTTTAAACCATCGAGGGTCATCTTGTTGCGAATCATGTTTACAATATGTGGTTCAAATTTCAAGAGAATGGGTTTATTAGTTTTAGAGATACAATGGAGCTGGATTTTGAAAACGTTGTTCCGAGAAAAACGCGTTTGAAGTTTATACTATGAAAAACTCTTACCTAAACTCAATCGGCAATTCCTGCACCGTACAAAATCCCTTCTGATTGCTCATCATCGTCGATTTCTTCAAGTCTTGCTTGCTTTCGTTTTTTTGAAATTTTCAAAGTGGACTGGCTCCTTAAGCCGATTGAGTTGAAACTTGGTAGAAATATTGATAATATCGGTACCTTCTACTTGACGAACATTGTTCTCGAAAAATTGTCAAAAAACTACTTTTTTAATCCACATTTTACAGAAATGTCGCGTGAAATGTTGATTTTCTTTTGTAAATGCGTGCTATTTTCTTAAATTTGCATTTTCTTCATTTTAATTACCGTCACATAGAAACTATACATGTTCTAACTGAAAAAATGTTTGAACTTGTTTGCAAATCAAAGTCTACGGGAAGCTAGACTGCACGCCGATTCGCAACTCCCGCGGCGACCTTGCTGTAACACTCTGCCACAGCTCGGTCGTTTTGAAGATGAATTAATTTAAAAAAATTGTTTTGTATACTTAAATATACTATTAAAGTATACCTAAAGATTGATAATTGTAGAATAATTATTTCTTAGTTCAAAAAATCCCTCAATATTGCTTATGTTTTTCTTGCCAAATGTATATCCCGCCTTAAGCGTCCGCCTTCAATTTTGTTGAAACTCATACATGTGGTAAAGCATTGAAAACTATTAGACCCGTATTTGTTTTTATCTGCGAAAAAACGTTTTTAAAAGGAGTAACGACCCCTCAAAAAAAGGCGTGTTACCCCTTAATTTCATTTTTTTCAATTATTCTATAGTGGATTTTTTATCGCTTTACATTAGAAGAATTTTAGTTTTTGTTTCATTCATATCTGTAGACTGCTTGTGGGTGGAACTGCCGCTCGACGCGCCTTTCTTTCAGGGGTGGTTTTCCCCCCTTAAAACCGTTTTCCGCCGATAAAAAAAACGTGTCCAATAGTTTTCAATGGTTTATCACATACATAAGTTTCAACAAAATCGACGGCGGACACTTAAGTGATTTTTCTTGTGAGCTCTATGGTTCTACCGTATCGCGTTTGCACGAGGGCGCATGAGACTGTAGAAAACCCGCGCCAATGTAAGCGGTTATACTTTTACCAAGTTTCACTGGTGTTGCCATCGTAAAGTCAGTAAAAATTACCTCCCACCCTGTAGTTGGCGCGCAAGCCAGTGCGCGGCTGAGCGGTCACCCATCCGAGTATTGGTCGCTTATCGTACGAGAATAAAGCTTACTGAATACTACTTTCCGTAGACGTGCTTCGTACTGTGCGATGTTACCTTTTTCATCATTCTTTAAATTCAATGTACTCGTCGCAAAAGCTCGCTGACCAGCGAGTGCAATTTAAATCAATATTTTCTGCATTCGTACGCGGGATATCCAGGTCCGGTTCGAAGGTAATGGACCGAGGAAGAGTATCGCCAGCGAGCGAAGCCGTTCTTCCACTTGCCCTCGAAGCACCGCAGCAAGATTATTCGGACGTGACGGAAGAAAAGTGAGCAAATAATTATTCCAATGTAGACATTTCATTTTCCCAATCAAATTACATGTTTTTATGTAATGAAATATTGTTTTTTCATTGTTTTTTTTTTCAGTTCTAACACGGAAGTGACAAAAATTAAAAGCAACGCTGCCAACACCGAGATTCTCGAGGCAATGAAACATTCGCAAACCGGAGTTGGATTTCTCACGCAACATCCTTCTCTGCCGAGTCAAACTTTCGTCAGTGCCGATGCTGTTCAATGGCTCAATAAACACATCGAAGGTGGTGTCACTGTGGAAAGCGCCATAAAAATCATGAAGGTGCAACATTCACTGATATTTTCACATTCATTCACGAGAAACCTCAAGTTTTGTGAATGTTTTCGGAACAAATTAGTTATAAATACATTCAGTGAATAAATTTAGTACGGTGAATTGTCCCGCGCGTTTAAGAGGTTAGGCCACAGTAACGGGTATAAAATCATGTGCAAATTTAACAAAATTTTTGCGTATGAAAAATTGATTCACTCATAAAATTAATGGCACATCTATTTGGTATGAATATCAAATGTTAGAATTTTTTTTTCGATGTACAAATTGCCGACTACTAATATTTTCTTTTGTTATCTTTTTTTAGGCCCTCCGCGGCGTGACATTTAGCATCCACAATTTTTTACCTAGAACAAAAAATAAAAATTCTCGTCAATCTACATTGGAATACCTAGAGAAGTTCGCACGGAATTTAAAAAATATTGTTTTATTCAAAAGTTGAATAAAACTTTGATATTTGAATGAGTTTTCACTGAAAAAGTTCGTATAAAACTTCTCATAAAATGAAAAGTTTTCGATTAATCAGAAATTCCGTACGCACGTCTCTGCGAAATGCAATTAGGAATATAACTTTTGAATTTGAAGTAAATCGAGTGAAAATTATTGAAGTTATTTGTCACGCCAATTGGGAAAAAGCTGTTGCGAGAAAAACGCGATTAAGGTTTTAGGTACTCTATGGCCGTGTCAGAGGTGTTACGTTATACGCTCAAAGTCGGTGAAATAAAATGTTTTTGCTATAAATCGAATAGTAACTTATTCTTATGATGATAAAGCACCGTTTTAGCGAAAAAAAATCGATTTTTTGACAATTCTACTGTGGCCTTTCCCCTTAAACATGAAGTTTTGGTAGAAGGCTTTTTTCTATTCTAAGGGATAATTGTAGAGTAGGCGATAACGGACACAATTGAAAAGAGAATGGGAAAAGGACTTTGGATCGGTCAACATTTGCAGCAGTTATCGTCTCAAAGCCTTATATACGCGATTTCGTCGATTTTCGTAGGTACATTTACAGAAGGGGTGTACAAAAAGTGACGCATGTATTGCTTAATTTGTTTTGATACAATTTTTTTTTGATCTCTCAACTCCCTTACGAAAAAAAACAATTACGGCAATTTAAAAAATGGCGGAGTTATTTGTCGGTGAGTAAATGGGTTTTCTTGGCGTATGCGTTGGTGGTGACGGCCCTTGGCCTCAGATTGAGTGTCGAAATGGAAAAATGGACATATTTATAATGATCTAATGGATGTCCCTTCGCTGTGAACCAACACATTTCTTTTAAGCATGTGAAAATGAAAGTATTTAAACTTTTTGACTCAATTTTTTGCTAATAAATTATTTATTATTTGTTTGAAAAAGTTGGGTAATCAACTTTTCTTTACTTATCGACGTTCACCCTATAAGTATTGATAAATAGAATATGCTGTAAAAGTAAAAGGCTTTGGAGTTAGCAGAACGAATCGCCGCGCGGTGTCTGGTATAAAATATTATATTACTTTATTTAAAGCGGGATATACATTTATTCAGAAAAAATAGCAATATTGAGGGATTTATTAAACTAAGAAATAATTATTCTACAATTAACAAACTTTAGGTATACTCTAATAGTATATTTAAGTATACAAAACAGATTTTAAAAATTAATTCATCATCAAAATGGCGGCGCTGTGGCAGAGTGTTACAGCAAGGTCGCCGCGGGAGTTGCGAATCGGCGTGCAGTCTAGCTTCCCGTAGACTTTGATTTGCAAAAAAGTTCAAACATTTTTTCAGTTAGAACATGTATAGTTTCTATGTGACGGTAATTAAAATGAAGAAAATGCAAATTTAAGAAAATGGCACGCATTTTAAACAAATCAACATTTCACGCAACATTTCTGTAAAATGTGGATTAAAAAAGTAGTGTTTTTTCCAATTTTTCAAAAACAATTCTCGTCAAGTAGAAGGTACCAATATTATCAATATTTCTACCAAGTTTCAACTAAGTCGGCTTAATAGTTTTTGAGTAATCCTGCACGCCAATTTCGATAATGCAGTTTTGAGAAAAACGCGTTTGAAGTTCACGCCCGCTCCGAATCCGAGCGGTGAGGCACAGCGTTGACGGGCTGTAACGTTTAAAGTTTTTCAAATTTCACTTTGAAACTTTGGGAAAATATTCTACATATATACCTCTATCGTTTAAAGAAAAAAAGAAACCTATTTTTTTATCGTTGTAAATGTATATCCCGCCTTAATAGCACCCTGCGCACTGCGTGGGGCCTACCTCGGCATTAAAAACGTCTCTAGCATGCTTCCTAGGGAAGGCATGCTAGAGGGAGATAATGAAATTCGTCATAGCGCTGCCTACTTCGAAGAAAATAAAAGTTGGGACACTCCAATTGCCGTAACTTCAACATTTAGTTGAAATTTATAATTCCGAAAAGCCTAAAATATTCTTAACAGTCAGGCTAAAATTGTATTAAAAAATAATTGTATTTTTTCGCGTACATAAGGCCTTAATCGCTTTGAAAAAAGTGATTTCGAGAAAAACGCATGTAAAGTTTTTTCATCATTTCGCGTTGATAAATACGGATCGACTTACATGCACGTAAAATCTAAACTGTTCGGAATTTCAATTTGAACCGGGGACAAAACGTTCTTAAGAAGTAGAATAAAATTATGAAAAAGTAGTTAATCTTTTTTAGAGAAAAGTCACGCAAGTGGAAAAATGATGGGCATCTTCAATCATGGGAACAAGAATTAATATTTATTTTCCCACATTGTTCCTTTGCAGGGTATGATAACCGACCGTCTAATCTGCCACGCTTCCGGAGATTTCTCAAAGCCCTTCATCCTCGGATTCTATCTGTATTATATGGTACAAGACAAAGATGCACAAAAGGGTAAATATTCTCCTACCGAAGGCAGCTACGAGAATCGCTATTTATTTTCCCCTCCCAATATCCCTGATTCGATGAAATGTTTTGCAGCCGTCGATTATTCTCCACCGCTCTGCGATCTTCAGAGTTTTGAGAACGAGTGGGTTGAGGTTGAAACAAAAGCACCTACGGGCTGGTGCGAACCGTCAGCCGTGACCGTCGGAACGGGCATCTCGACGCCGATATCCATACCGAGTTGCGAAAGCATCGACGAATCAAACATCCCAGCTTTTCTGCGTGATGATCTCGAAATCGCAGACACGAGTGACAACGAATGGAGAGGTAAAATGATAATGGAGTAAAAGCTAATACATTACTCGTTTAGAAGGAGGAAAAAATTCAATGTATTGTCCCATTTACCTTTGGAACGATTTTGACGATGATAAATAACATTTATAGATTTTTTAAGGATGTTGGAGCGGTCCAGTCGAGTCAAATGACTATTTATGAATATTTTTGTTTTCAATGAACCTCAAAAAATTGAATACGAAGGATAGATTTGTTCTGTAGATGCTAATTTTTCATAAAATATATAATTAAAGGGCAAAATTATCCATTTTTATATTTTTACTACGTAAATAAGAAAAACTTTTGTGTTACTACCAACTTGAGAAAGTATAACATTGTGATATAAAGTATAACGATGATAATTATGAAAAAACTGCGTCAACAAATCTTTGATAAAACTCTGAATGAAATTTTGAGTTATTTATAAATATGCATATTTATAAATAATATATTTATGTCACGAGATTTTTCATTATTACCATTAGTTAATATTAAGCGTTGTCGAAATATGGCAACCTGTCCGGGAGGACATTGAGGTTGGCACAATGCTCTCCATTCGCCAGCCGAGATTCGTAATCTTTCATCAATCCTTGATGGTTCAATATTGAATATATATGGTTTACGATGGGCTAGATGGGTTATGTCTGAATGTTGACCAAGGTTCAGTTTGCGTCAATCCGTTGTTAGAAATAGTTTATCTTCATGCTAAATAGCAACAAAAAAAATCATATCACCCGTAGCGTAAGCGTCTTGCCCATCTAATCGCAAGTAAAAGTACATACATTGAACTATTGTTTATCTCTGGTGTTTGGTGGTGAAAAAATTTCTAAAAAATTCGTAGACTCAGTATAGCCTAGACAATAAGATATATATATATATACAGGATGTATCTTAACTACTAGTCTTCCGTTCGTGAGCATATAGGGTGTCACTTTGCAAGAAAACGCTTGTTTTGAAATGTCGTGGGACAAAAATTGGCCGAGATATTCACGAGTAAAGTCTGACGCTGAGTAAACAATAGTCCAGTGGTTTCAAAACACACTACGAAATGTTTTTTCGATTCTTTTTTTTTTCAATAATTGCCATCTAGCGCGTACAAAAATGCCAAACAAGAATAGAAACAACCCACCCCCCAGAATGAATTTTAAAAAAATATAAAATTGATCCTTTAATTTAATAAATAAAAATTATTCAACAGTATAATCCGTTTGCAAATATATTTGTTTTTTTTTAACTCTTGGATTGTGGCTAACGCTTCAACCTCCATAAACACTGGCTAACAGTTATAGGTGCATACCATCTTTTTAGACCGCCCTATCATGTCTCATGTTTATTTTTTCAGTACCATCCTACAAACACACTCATCTGGACATTGACCTGAATAGTCGAAGCGATAGAATCGAATGGGGTCATTTGAGATATCAGTCGTTATTCAGGACAGATCGCTCGTACGAACTCGTCGTGCAATGGGTCGCTTCCTCAGGAAGCATCGTTGCTGATCTTGTGAGTAAAGACCGCTAATTTTAAATCACGAAAAAAACCAGTCTATCCAAGCAATGGTATCTTTTTTGGCCAATGTTCATTCGTGTGAACTTCCAGTCTTTTCAGTCCCTTCCCTTTCACCTTCACCTGACTACCGTCACTTCACTATTTCCAGTTTCCTTAGAATCCCTCGGGAGTGTCGTCCACTCTTTTCCTAATGGACTTGCTGTATCGCATTTGCACGGGGGTATAGGGAAATTGTGGAAAACCCGTGCCTACGAGCGGCTATTTTTTCACTGGCTTTCATTTGCATTACCATCGGAAACTTAGTGAAACTCATGACGTTGGAATTCATTTAAGGGGTTAGGCCACAGTAAAGGGTATAAAATCATGTGCGAATTTAACAATTTTTTTCGTATGAAAAAGTGATTCACTCATAAAATTAATTACACATCTATTTAGTATGAATATCAAGCTGCTAGATTTTTTTCTCGATGTACAAAATGGCCGACTACAGTCCGACCTCCGAATAAGAAACCAAAAGCCCCCAAGGGGAAGAGTTTTTCTTATATATCGCGTACCCCCACCAGGCGCGCGCTCCGCGCTCACTACCTTTGTCTGTCTCTCTCACTCGTTTCCGCATGCGATCCTCTCAACAAGAAATTCGCTCGAACGAGTTGCAACTTAGTATTCACATCGCCCATGCAAAAAGGTTTTCGACTGCGCGTGGACATTTATTCAGCGAATTTTTGTTTCACGTTAATATACATACTATTGAATATTATTGTGTACTATTGTATCTGAATTACTATTAACTGTTATAAAATGACCGAAACTGTAAAGAAGCGTAAGAGATCAGACTGTAGTATACAAGTCGAAGAAAATATTACAGAATCTGCGCCACAAGGTGATAATTTAAACAAAGAGCTTTATGTCCATATTGTTTTATCTCATTTATATAAAAGAAGAAGTAGTCAATATCTCTAAGGATTCATCTTCAATGGCAGAGTTCGACTCTCTCGAAAACATTCCACCGTCAGTTGAATGCGTTGCGGATCAAAATAATACGCAACAAGACGAAAACGCTTTTCTTTACGTCTCGGAAACTTTTGCTGTTTTATATGAAAATCTTTAAACGCCCTTATCTTTGTTTTTATTTTATATGAAATCTTGTCAACACATATATGTATCTTTTTAATGAATACAAAAAATTTCTAATAAACTTGTAGATTTTTTGTTACATTCACACACGCACACACACATACTCACGCACGCATGCTCACATCACTATACACTACAACGTTCACTCTATTTTGCCCGAATAATCTCTCCCAGGCTGGTTTCTTAACCAGAGGTTCCGCGCACAAAATTCTCGAGCTCGGAGTTCGAGTCGGAGTGGGGGAAGCGCTCGAGTGAACAACTGGGGAAAGTTTCTTATTGCCGGGTTTCTTATTCGGAGGTCGGACTGTACTAATATTTTCTTTTCTTATCTTTTTTTAGGCGCTCCCCGGCGTCACATTTAGCTTCCACAATATTTTACCTAGAACAAAAAACAAAACTTCTCGTCAATCTACATTAGAATACCCAGAGAAGTTCGTACGGAATTTAAAAAATATAGTTTTGTTCAAAAGTTGTAGGTATTTGAATTGAGTTGTAGATATTTGAATGAATTTTCAGTGAAAAATTTCGCATAAAACTGCTCATAAAATGAAAAGTTTTCGATCAATCAGAAAACGAATAGTAACTTATTCTTATGATGATAAAGCACCGTTTTAGCGAGAAAAAAAAATCAATTTTTTGAAAATTCTACTTTGGCCTTACCCCTTAAAAGTTTTTTTACCTCGTGATTTTTATTGACATCGAAAATCTTTTTCGCTGATTTGGGTGATCAATGTCCAATAAGGATTCTCAAAAACATTTGAGTGACTTTAGCAATGTCAGACTGTCCAAAAACTCCGTTGATTCGAACAGAACGAATTTTCGTTGCATTTCAACGATGCAGGCTTCGGTATCGTTTGAAACTCCCTATCCAGGCCAATGCTGCTTGATACCTGAGATCGCCGCAGTCATTTTCCATATTACTGTTTTTCCAGATTTTCGTTTGGCAACGAAAAGCTCAAATGTGCGGTATACAAGTCGTACCGATACCGAGTGACCTTCTAGCTCTTCCGTACACCCTCAAGAGCGATCCGCTACGAGGACCAATTTTCATACCATTGGACACCGAGTGTCTCATGACGAACAAGCGATACCTCTTCGAAGGTTCGTAATGCACGAATCTATCGTGAAGTTTGGCCGTTTGCCAATTGAGCGCTTAAGCTACTGTGACGATCCGAAAAACAGGGTTATTTGAAAAAATTAATTTTGCAGCAATAAGTAAGATGATTGAAAAATCGTCCGGACATTTATTTCTATGTACATTAGCAAAGTTGTGCGCCAAATTTAATTTTAAAATGTTATTAACTAAGAAAGTTATTCACAATCTCGTGAAGGACCTTTGAACGCGAGTGTCCTTGATTTTGGCCATCCGGTTGATCTGAAAAAAGAGTTTTTTGTTTCCAAAGTAGATAATATTGGCAAAAACTTGACAGAGCTTTTTCTTGTTATTGTGTTTGAGTCGTCAAAAAAAATTATTTTGTTTCTCGATTTTTCGAGGAAAAATGACATCGTTAATAACTAATGAACAAAAAAATGTTTTAAAAACATCGGTCAAGACTAAACTACTATTATACTGAAGAAGTGTACCAAATTTCAAGTCCGTCCGTTCATAGGGAGGGGGGGGGGCTATTGCGATTTTCCGTTTGGGTGAAAATGACAAAAGTGAGCAGCTCACCCTATTACGGTTTTTTTCTACTAGTGAAAATGCGAGATTATTCACGTGAGTTTACTCCGCATGAAATTTCGTGTCGGAAAGCGTAGTGCGCATGCGTGAGCGTCTTCCTAAAGCAGCGACGACACATCTAAAGCTGTATAATATGACGGGTTATTACGAAATAGTTTATTCAGAGGCGGCAACATCTTGTCGCAAATACTTAATAATAACTAGCAACTTGAAGTTTATACCGCACACGTTATTATTATTCGACAATAATGAATAATTTGATGATGGCGCTTTCGCCATTCTTTACCTTCTTTTTGTGGTCAGCTCCCGGCCGAGTTTAAAGAGATGGAAATTGTGACTCCCATATTGTGCTGGATATATTATACAATAGTTCGCTTTATTGGAAATAAATCATAATTATACCACTGTGTTAAAAGAATCCCCTTATATTTTAATGTGACACACAACACTGGTATTTCTTATTTTAACTGAAGTAGGGTCAGAGTGGGATCAGTGGCTAATTTTTTTCAGAGGTCTATAGCTGCCTAACCGTTCACACAATCTCAATGAAACCTTGACTAAACATGAAGTGTGCTCGATGGCTTCATTATGTTAAAAGACACTGAACAGCCTAACCCAATAGATATTGAGATAATAACAATTTTTTAAATTGGATTTGATCCACTGTGGACTTGGAGGTGTACACAGTGAAACATGCCTAATTTCACAGTCAAACAAAATTTCAAAATCAAGCAAAATTTAAAGAAAATTACCCTGTTCCACTTTACACTTGCAGGTAATGGAGTGCTTTTCTCTATACAATGGGGAGTATTGTACAGTAAATTATTGAAAAATTAATTTAAAAAAAGACAGCATATTATGAGATCAATCACAATAATTTATCGAATATTAATCAAAAATGAGTACCTACCTAATGAGGTAGTACCAGTACCTATCTAAATCACAACGCGAAAATATTCATATTATGACTTACCTCTGTGTACCTCGAAAAATTGAGCCACTGTGTACCGACCCTCTCTTTTTTTCTAAAGCGGGTACTTACAAGTTTCTACTTTTGTTAGGTTAACAAACACAATGCTCAAATACCGCAATATACTGCGGGAGAACAATGACTTCGAACATAACTGCAATAGGTACAGAAGCAAAAAACATACAAACTCAGCTGGTTTTTCAACTTTTGACACCAACAATAATATAAAATCACCTCCCACAACCGAATTGCGCGGAAGCGGCTCACAGACAGGTTCAAACCTATTGGCATCTGAGAGCGGTTCTAATGTGAAAAAGACGCACATATATACATGTCCACTTCTGAGAAACAGAAAAGATTCAGTGTACCCAGTGTTCCCACTGTTCTCACTTTGACTCTACCGCAATCTGTCTTGTGCTAAGTCTTCGTGTTCTTTCGTAAAGCCTAATAACATCTTTTTGTTTTTCTGTAACGTTCAAGTTGCGAATTTATTTTCCCTTTTAACTTGCTGTCTATCCGGGTCAAGAGATTATATATTCCGTGATGCAAAGCTGCTTCGTTTTGGGCTGAATTCGATTGGCGTGCTGATATAATCCTTCTGCGGCGTCGTGAAAATGTGAGGTCGCTAGCCGGAAGTTTCCAGTGATCTCACATTTTCACCCGACTGATCCGTAATAAAGTGACAAAATTCACGTGAGATGAAAGTGCGAGAAGTGAGAAGTCTCACTCGAGAACCGTAATAAGCTCCGAGGTGTGGAGAAATCGTGTACGTCGTTTTCAAAAACATAGTTTCGAGAAAAACGCGTTTATTTTTTACTAGCAGTTTTATCGTTGTTATCATAAGTTTACCTTCAATCTGCTATTCCTGCACCATATGTTGGACCTTCCTCTTCAATAGGGTATTTTACTCTATGTGAGAAAGGTACTAAGAATGTATAAATACGGTATTGTTCGCAATAAGCAAGCGAATAATGTTGGTTTTAATTTATAAAATCACAACGTAAATTTTGTACTTCATTTAAAAAAAAAATACTTTTTCTACCTTTTCAACGAACATGCGAAACGGTAACCGCCATAATGGATTCCGACCTGACGTCATTGGCATAGTACACGAAGAAAGCAATAGACGTATTACTCTCTAATGTGTGAAAGAAAGCGTCAACAACTATATATTCTCTTTCGTCATAGTTTATTGCAATTTTCAAATAGTTATATACTTCAAAAAAGAACAGTTTTTTTTGGACGATAACTTTGGATCTCTTCTCGCAAGTTTTAACCAAGTCTTCCTCGTATTTATATTAATTCGCATTTTAATCCACAACTTTCCCGGTGTTTTCACACTGGTATTCTTACATTTAGGAACAACACACCAATGACAGAGATTGTAGCTCGCTTTGAACAAAAAAAATTTACGTATTCACAATTGGCGCAGCGGCGATGTTTACTATGCAAGTGACGTCACGGGCTGCATGGCGGTTAGCGTTTTCGCGCGGAAATTCTAAATGTAAAATTCAAATGTATTTTTACGGCATTTATCGTTTTCATAAAGCAGAAACAAAAATTCTAGTAGTTTATTACCACCAAAGGATAAAATTGAGACACTTTCGTCATTTTCACAGTAGCCTAAACCCTGAAATGTTTATTTTTTGCATACTCGCACACCATCCTGATGTCCACGTTTCTTCCTAACAAATGACACGATTTTTTTGTTCAACTTGACACCGGAAGTCGCTAGCTGAGATTGTTCTTCACCATTGCAGAATTTCGAGAGGACACGTACGCTCAGCGGTTGTTCCTGTTTCAAGAAGCCATACTCCAGAGATTCGGCTTTATACCGTGTCAACTCGAGAGTAACGAAAACGATCACCAATACGTTCACATAACGGGCAACGTTTTCGTACTCGTGCCGTCGACGATCTCGACGCGGCCGAGGCCCCGTACGGGAACGAGTATCGTGAGAAGAACGGCCGGACAGAAGAGATATCCCGTTCATCCTGATCAGCCGAGTCCTCACGAGGCTTACATAACGAGACACGTCAGTGGAAAGAACAAAGACGACTACAGCATGGATCGAAGGGTAAGCGCAATCATATACCCCCAAAAAACGCCCCAATTTTCTCGTAGCGACTATTTTGCACGTTTTTCTTCACCATCTTTACGCAGATGGGTTTCCTCTGGTCCTGGAATCACATGGTCAGCCGAAAGTGGAAATCACTCTTGACCTCCGCCGGCGACGAGTTATTTCAGAAGAAAATCATTCAAGACTTCAGACACTTTTGTTCCAACAGCGACAACAGGCTCAAATTATTTTGGGAATCCTGCTGGGAACTTAAGGAAAAATCCTGCACGAAAGCGAATGAAAATTAATCACTCTATTCTGTGAGGACAAGTGCCTACAATCGTCAAACCGAGCGACGGAAAATAGTGACGGCTTTATTTGCAAAATTATTGTTTTATTTTGTAATTGTTAATACATTTATAGTTATTGTGGTAATAAAAATAATTTAAAGAACAGGAAATTGTTTACAGTGGCGAGGGCTTTGATCGGTGCGTGAATTAACAAAGAAAGGTTTCGCTTCATTACAGCCTACCACTCTCCGACGACGGGATTGTAAAAGTCGCAGTCTCAGTTGCGACTGCTCGACGGTTTTCTTGACAAAAAAATCCCTTTCGGTATGGGTCTGTGTATTAATCACCACTACCATCCCTACAAAGTACCAAAGAAAAAGCAAGAGACGGTTAAAAGTCGCTAAGAAACGGAATCGGTTAATAAGAGGCTACCGAAAAGTTTGGCTCGAAATTGGTGACGTTTCGAAGATAATACATAACCGAGAGTTCGTACAAAACAATTTTCGTGCGGCTGCGCTGCGTTAAAAGTACATTTATTAAAAATAAACAGAAAAAAAGCTAGACGTCCCTCCTATATTTCATATATTAAATTATAATATCTATGTGCTTTCTAAAAGCCTGACCTGGACGGTGGTGTCGCGAAGTACTTTTTGTTTTTCCTCAAAAATGTCCGACTGCAAAGAAAACAAAGAAAAACGTTTCAACAAGATCGAATATTTGGGAAACATTGAGAATGATGTTCGTATTAAACGTACCTAGAACCAAGTGGTGTATTGAAGAAACCGCGCGAGGTCGTACGCTTGAGAAGCGACTCCGTTGACGGTGTGTGCCTCAATTCGCCGGTTTTCGGCGTTCCCAGTCCGTTCAAACACTCAGGATTCACAAAATTGGCCCAATAGTCCGAGGGAATCTTGAGCAAGCTTTCGACAATCTACGAGCAGTATTATCGGAAATTTGCGTTAGAAAACTTAATTTCTTCTCTAACGTGTAAAATTGCGAAGCAGCGCCACCACGTTGGGCCGAAAACTACACGAGAGGGAATATCGGAAATATATTGGGATGTTGAATAAGTTCTCGCTATTTTTTCGGGAAAGTGAGGGACATTACTGTAGAATTTTCGAAAAATCGTTTTTTTGGAAACACTTAAAAAAATCCTTTGAACCTTCAAAACATTGTGCATATTCGTTCATAGCTGAAAAAAGTTTTGAAGTGGTTTTCCAGCTATTTTTTACCAGTTCTCGACAATTGTAAGCCTATCTTCGAGAAAAAAGTTGAGGACTAAAAATAGTTTTATTTTCTACCGATAGGTGGCATTAGATTACGGAAAAAAATGTCATCAGCCGCAGCGTCTATAAAAGCGTTGACTTCAAACACGTTTTTCTCAAAACCATGTTTTTGAAATCGGCACGCGGCAGAACTCGAACCATTTTCGTCCAATCGACTTGAAATTTCGACTGTAGCTTCTTAGATTGCTTTAACAAGCGGGTACGAGCCCTTTTTTCGATAAATTGAAAATTGTATGAAAATTATATGAAATTATATTGTTGACAATTATATGAAAATTATGATAAAAAAAACGAACATTTTTAAAAATTCGTTTCTATTTTTTTCATTATTTTTTAATTTCCCCCCGTACTTGACTGGTAAAACTACTATTATTAACGAAAATATTTCGCTCTTATTTGGAACTGTCCTGGAGGATTAAATTAACGCCAGTTCTACTGCGTGCCGCGGAGAGGGTTGATTGAAAACCAGTAGTGCTATAGCGACTTGTACGGTGCCATTTTATATGCTTTTAATAAATACATTTTTTTGCATGCTTCAATATATACCTAACAAAGCCTAAAACTTCTTTTGACCATGTATTTTATTTCTTTCTTTACGAAAAATTCCAAAGAAAACGGTCGAAAATGGGCATTTACAGTGGTGTTTCCCTTAATGTTTCGTTAAGGGGTCTTCTCACTTTAGACGCTAAAAAAAGGCTATTTTCATGGCTTCTTTTGATAGGATTATATTATAGATATTGATATAAAAGTTGTTACACCTAATAAATACACTTTCGAAATACATACAAACAAAACTTTTTTTTATGTATTTATGTACCCAAACAAACCTTAAACGCGTTTTTTTCGAAACAAAGTTTTTCGACGGCTTGTTGATAAATCCTTCGAAACTACTCAACCGATCCTCATGAAATTTCATCCACATATTCTTTACAACTACAGCTATAGCGCATATCAAAGATTTTTTAAATTTTGATATTTACTTTTTTGCCAAAAACGGTGAAAAAAAACATTTTTTTTTCGAAAAATGTCCGCCATTTTGTTATTTTTGCATATATCGAAAATCGTATGATATGCGCTATAGCAATTAACGTACCGAATCTAAAACCGTTCGATTTTTTTGTATCGGATGATCCATCTCCGAGACTTCATCAACAGCGCAGACCCACAATTTTTTTAGGAATTTTTTTTAACTACCATTTTCGTCTATAAATAGTGACTCAAATAAATAAATAAAATTTTTAATGTATTTCGAAAGTGTATTAATGAAGTGTAACAACTTTTATATCAATATCTATAATATAAACATATTTAAAAAATTCTTAAAAATAGGCTTTTTTAGCGTCTAAAGTGAGAAGACCCCTTGAAAAAGCATTCCTTATGCTTTCAAACGTTTCGAAACTATTGTGTGACCAACTCCTAATCATTCTGCAAGTTCAGCAAGCGTCTGACATGAGTCTTCATGAAGTAATGCCTCCCATTCAACACATCAAAATCATTATGTTTGAAGCGTCCAAACCAATCTCTGCATGTTGTTTCCGACAGAGCATGGTCGCCGTAAGTCTCAACAAGAATTGTGTATGCCTCAGCTGCAGATTTTTTAAAAAATAAAATCGTGCAGTAAAATTCCCCGCAAGTACTCTTTTTGGCACGAAATTTGACATGTTCAACACTATAAAAAAAACGAAGTTGTTTACACTTGGGCGAAATGACATACACTGAATTTCAAGCTTGCCTAAAGTACTTCTTTATCGATGCGTTACCATCTTAAACTACACGTACGCAGTTTTGCAACGCCATCTGTTGGAAAACAGCGAGAACTTATTCAACGTCCTAATAATAAAGAAATTAGATTTCTTACCGCGACTTGGTTCTTCGTCTCGGTAAGCATGGAAGTGGGCGACGGCTCCTGGCAACTGTAACCAACGAGGGTAGGTCCGAAAACCTTGGCAAGATTACTTATGGGCATTTTGCATTCGGGGGTGCTGGACACTCGCTGTAAATGGAGGATCAGAAAAGCGAGAGTGTCGCGATTCGGCTGCGGGAGTTCCGATATAGCTTGATAAAGAGCTGCGTCGGCGTCCTGTTTGTCGGCGATCGTCGTTGCGCGTACGAAATCAGCCCAGAGTCCAACGGTGATGAGGGGCTCGCGTAAGGATCTCAAAAAATCTTTCAGAGTCGAGCATATCGTGGATATGTCGATTTCGCTCAGATTCGGTGCACCCTTGCCCTTGAGGAATTTCTCCTTGAGACACTTGACGTCCGAAGAGCCACCGTTCACTCGGTACAAGCCCTGCTCCCCCATGCCGCGTAATTCAACCTCGTTGATGCAATGAACCACCAATGACGGCACCATCGGCGGTATCATAGGCGTATAATCGGCGATTGTTCCCTGCAAACGCGTATGAATATCTTTAAACACGTTAAGAGTATATCACTTCCAATATGTGAGGCACGTGTGATCTAGAAAAATGTTTCTTGCGTGTCGTGCAATAGCGCTTACTTCTATTATGTACTATCTTCCTAAGGATTTTTATTAAGGGGTCAGGCTACTGTGAAAATGACGAATACTTATGATTCGAAGGTAAACTTATAATTACAACGATAGAACCGCCGGTAGCTTGGTTATCAACGATAGGGACAAAAAAAATATTTTGAATTAAACATTCTTTTTTTTCGTTAAATTCAGCACAAATTAAAAATAAACCGTTTCAGGCCTGTCGAAGCCGAATTTGAAATCACAAAATCATTTACAGCATTTTCGACATTAAAATGATAAAAATCTTCTAAAAAAATATGATTCATTCGAAAAAAAATAGAAGGAAAAAGTGCGCCCACGATGAGACTAGTCTTGAAAATTATAGAATAGGGCACTCTATTTTGGAGAATTTTTTGAAAAAATAAAAAAATAAAAAAAGGCAATCATCTTTAAAAAAAATAGTTTTCACTTTAGAAGCAAACAAACGTTGACATTGATAATTTTTTTCATATTCTTTAACGAAAGTATGCTTCAAAATGAAAAACAAAATATATAGTGAAATTTGTCGATATCTCATTAGTTCAGGAGTTATCAGTGTTTGAACGTTTCCAAAACTTCCGAAATCGACATTTTTGACAAATGATAACTCCTAAAAGAGAAAAGATAAAAATCTAAAAATTCGTGTGGATATTCCTTTCATAAAGTACAATTTTACAAAAAGAAAATGAAGAAAACCAAAAATGGTCGTGGTCACGGTTTAGGTGAAATGGCCTGGAATTCCCCATTTACATATCCAAATGGGCGTTTTTTCGCTTCGAAAAGAATTTCGTGCAATTCCACTGCAACAAATGTGCCGATCCGTCGGCCAAAAGACGTTTTTTTCATAATCGTTTTTCACTAGTTATCAACGATGTCATTTTTCCTCGAAAAATCCTTTTTTTCAAATCAAACCTTTTTTATGATTGAAACACGATAACAATAAAAAGAGCTCGGTCAATTCTTAGCCAATATTATGTATTTGAAGAAAAAACTTGTTTTTTTTTTCGTTTAAGGTCAACCGGGTGGCGAAAATCAAGTACACCGTTGGGCCCTTCATGTTCAAACGTCCTTCACCAGATTGTTTATGACTTCTTCAATTATTAATATTTTCCAATGAAATTTGGCACACAACTCTGTTAATGTGCATATAAATAAATGTCCAAACGATTTTTCAATCATCTTACTTGTTCCTTCAAAAGTAATTTGTATAAATGACCCTGATTTCCGGGTCATCACAGTAGCCCAACCCCTTAAATGTCGTGACATTATTATTTTCGGGTGTGAAAAAATGATTTTGCAATGGATTTTGGGAAAACCCATTTACGTGATTGAAGAATCCAGATTGATCTCTGCGAATTAATAATCTTCTGCCGAGAATATCAATTTGTCCCTGATTCGTTTTAGATTATTAACTTTGACGATGTCAACGTAGTATGGCACTCTCTGGAAACAACGTAGCGAAATAAAAAAATCGGAATGCCCTCAGCGTCTCTTTGCCGAGCACCGCTCGGTACTTTTGACATTGGTAAAAAGAAGGTCGAGCACTGAAGGATTTCATGTAAAAAGTTATGCATCGTTTTGCACGAAGAAACTAGAGTAATTCTTTAGATAAGTGACTTTTCCGAAAAATGAGTGTTTGGGTTGAACCCAAACAAACTGATTTTTCGATAAGTGACTTTAGATAAGATTTAGAATTCTTAAGATAAGTAACTTTTGCGAAAAATGAGTTTTTTTCGGTTTTCGCATTTCTTTTCCGAAAATCAAGTGTTTGGGTAGAACCCAAACAAACACAAACACACATTTTTCGGGAAAGTCACTTATCTAAAGAATTATCGAAACTAGAGATAAATACACAGAATATGCACATTATTCGCAGAGTATGTAAATACGGACAAGGTACACATCGTGCATTGTGCCTCTACTTATATTTTCATAGAGAATTTCTGTTGTACGCTACGAAAGATTAAACGCGTAATATCAATGGCATCAAAACAGAGGCATTTTTAAACTTGTGGAGGATACGTGTAGCATATCAGCAAAAAACAATGAATACGAACCGATATGCCGCGCAGAGTGGGCGTATTTCCTGCTGGCACGCACGGAAGTGGCACGAGATCTTTGCACTCGGTGTGAGCCGTTGCGCGGCAATCGCGGCATTTCAACGCAACTTTTCCGAACCTTATTCTGTCAATGTACACATAAAACGTACATATTACGTTTAACGATAGATTGAGGATACATGCAAACGTTGAAATATTGCAAATTCATCTAAATGGCGCGTACCTTTTGCCGCACGGGGAACATATTTCAGGCTTGATGACGGTCTTTGCAGCGAAGCTGTGTCCTCGGGTGGTCTTCGAATTCAGGGTGTAACCACCGATATTCGGACTCGGCTTGAATATTCCTTCGGAATCGGATCCTGATGTCATGATGTCGGCCATTGGAGCCGAAGGCTAGGAAGAACAGATTTTAACTATAAATATTAATATATACGTTCAATGCTTCAAGCCGCAGTTGATCCAGAAAGTTGTCGCTAAATGGTTACCTCTCATTTTATAATTGAGTGAGTTTCAAGTATTGTATCGTGCCCAACTACGCTCACGAAGGTGTTACTTTTTTCCCCTTAAGGGCAGGTACCTGAGTAAACGGCGAGAAAAACAGGTAAACTTCGGGAATTTTTATCTCAAAAACTAATGTTTCGATTGGATCCGGGTTTTTTTATTGGAAAATATGTACATTGAGGTATGTTTAGGAATTTTTAAAAATAAATTCGTTGACTGGAAGCGATTCAAACGCGATTATCTCGAAACATAGTTTTCAAAGTCGGTGCCAGATGTATCTCGAAAACGGCTTGTCCGATTTTGTCCAAACTTGGATACAATATTCTTCGATAGTTTTTCTCGTTCGCCACGTAGGATTTTTTTGAAATTTTCATTTTTGACGGAATTGCGACCGTTTTAATTTAACATTCGTTTTTCGTTCGCAATTTCCGACGATTTTGGATTGCATACACATTGCATAAAAAAGCGATGGTTCAATCAAATGAAAAACCCCTACGTGGCGAACAAGAAAAACTATCGGAGAATATTGTATCCAAATTTGGACAAAATCGGACAAGCCGTTTTCGAGATACATCTGGCACCGACTTTGAAAACTATGTTTCGAGATAATCGCGTTTGAATCGCTTCCAGTCAACGAATTTATTTTTAAAAATTCCTAAACATACCTCAATGTAGATATTTTCAAATTTAAAAAACCCGGATCCAATCGAAACATTAGTTTTTGAGATAAAAATTCCCGAAGTTTACCTGTTTTTCTCACCGTTTACTCAGGTACCTCCCCTTAATGTGCGTTAAGTTTTAATGCTTCTTCATTCTTGCCAAAGAATTGTTTTTGGAATGTTAATTCAACGACAACCGCAACCGGATTGTTTCCAAATTTACAGGAGATACAATGAGAACCATTTGAAGGTCGCCGACCGTCACATTTTTTTAAAATCGGTCTTCATTTTTTAATAGTTGCGTAAAAATGACGACATTTTTTCATAGATTTTGTATGCTCGAGTTTCAATTCGTCGGCACGTTGTTTAAAAAAAATAATTTAAAAAATCGACGATGGTCAACCCGTATTTATTGTTAACGCGAATAACCCGTTTGGTTTTTATATTTCGGAAGGACCGTTCAAGCTGGAGTGTCTACCGCTAAAAGTTCGCGAAAAATATTTCATCATCTGCAGGCGGTCATGTTTTTGTTGTTTTTTATGCATTTTTTGGTGATTTGTGTTTAAAAAAATGCGTTTTTTTTCACCAAACTTTTCCAAGAAAGAAAATTCGGAAATTGGCCATTTTTTGGGGCTTCAGGTAGATGTAGCGCCTTAACGAAATTCTCGATCGCTCTACCTTGGTATTGGTTATAAGTATATCGTTGGTGTCCAATGCAACGACTTTGGATCGGCTACGATCGGCGCTCTTTCGTCTCTTCCGCGAATTGTGCAATTGAGTTTGCGGATCGCGATTTTCATCTGCGGGAATAGCCTCGATAACGGAGGACGCCGTGATCGTTCCATCCTTGGGCATCATGACCGTCGTCGTCGCGACTATTTTGTCCGAGTTATTGAGTTCGGCGACCTTGTGAAGCGTGCTCTTGCGTTTTTTGTTTGAATATTCGCCGCTCGGTCGGTGCTCCTTCCACTCGCGCTTCTTGTGATTCTGATGCAGCAAGGCACTGGCATCCAGGTCGTCCTCCGATTTGGAAAAGCAACTGAGATCGCTCAACAGCGAACCGGTGGAGTCCAGCTCCGCTATTGTATTGAGTCTGCGCAGAGTTTATAGAAGGTTCCGTTAATTCTCAGACAATATCTTAAGGGGTTTTCTCACTTTAGACGCCAAAAAGGTTATTTTCATAAAATTTTTTGATAGCTTTACGTTATAGATATTTATATAAAAGTTGTTACATTTAATAAATACACTTTCGAAATACATTTTTAAAAAATTATCTATTTAAGTCACTATTTATAGACGAAAATGGTAGTTAAAAAAATTGTAGGTCTGCACTGTTGATGAAGTCTCGGAGATGGATCATCCCAAACAAAAAAATCAAACGGTTTTAGTTTTGAAATCATGAAAACAGCCTATTTTAGCGTCTAAAGCGAGAGGACCCCTTAATAATTTATGGAAGATAGAATCTCTGGCGAGAGGAGCACAATTTCGGAATTTAAAAATGTCTGTTCTGGATGTAATGTAAGCTGTGAGTGACATAGTGGGGGAATATACTCAAATATCCAGTTGCGAGTTTTTCATTTATTATTGGGTCACCTGTATTCGTTAATATTGAACTTTATTAGGGTAAAACTATTGAGAGCGAATACGCCAAACCAATGATGTTGCAATGTGCATCGTTGGAATGCAACGAAAATCAATTCTTTTTAATTGTTTGCATTTTTTGCCTGTGAAAATTACTCAAACTCTTTTACATATGCTTATTAGAGATTCACGACCTGAATTTGCAAAAACGGAAGCTTATACAAGCGTAAAAATAGAGAAATGCAAAATGGACAAAAACATTGGTGCATCCAAACGATGCAAATTTCAACCTCATCCAAACCACTCAACCGCGGCAATATTGAAGCAAACAATTTATCAACTGTTTAAACAGCTACTACGGAAATTTCGAAAAACTTTCTCTCCTACACAATATACTTGAGGAGTTAGGTTACTGTGAAAATGACAAATCGTCGTCTGTCGCTTGAGGAAATTCAATTTGAACAGGAAGGTCTGACATATGATGCAGAAATCGCAGATTGAAGGTAAACTTATGATTACAACGATAGAATCGTTGTAATTTTTTCGTTTAGTTTTTCGGGAACTTTTTTAAAAATTATTTTGAATTGAATTGAGGGGTTAGGCTTCTTTGAAAATATTGAAAAAAATAGTTCTGCGTTTGGGTAAATTCTTCAAACATACAAAAAACAACTTAAACTAAACGACAAAGTTTGACCGCGTTTTTCTCGAAACTATGTATTTCAAAACGGTGTACACGATTTCTCGACATCTAATGAACGGATTGACTTGAAATTTGTTACACTTATTCAGTGTTATAGGAGTTTAATCTTGACCGATGTTTTTGTTAACATTTTTTTTTCTTCAGTTAACAATAATGATGTTCTATAATGATGTCCAATAATAATTACCTCGAAAAATCGAAAAAAAAGTTACATTTCTTTTTTATGATTGATATACAGTCACAAAACAAAGCTCGGTCATATCTTAGCCAATATTATCTACTTTTAGCAAAAACTCGTTTATTATGGTATTGAAGTTTTCATCGTAGGAATGCAACGAAAATTCCACTTGATTTTTTTCATTTCATTAGTTTGATTATAATTTGAAATCGTTTTTTTGCCGTTTCTGGTTAAAAATCTTAAATAAGATTTCACAAAAATATTTCGATGACTACCGTAGCCTCAATGTGCTATAAAAAAATACGGGAGTACGAAAAGAAAAATACATTTTCGTTACATTCCAACGATGCCAACTTTAATACCATCGTTTTTTCGTTTCAGATCAACCGGGTGGCCAAAATCAAATACACGGTTGAGCCCCTTACGTTCCAAAGTGCTTTACGAGATTGCTTATTACTTCTCTAAATATAAATATTTGTCTCCGAAATTTAGTACACAACTTTGTTGATGTTCATACAAATAACTTTCAAAATTAATTTTTCTAAATAACCCTGATTTTGTGTGACCACAGTAGCCTAACCCCTTAAAGAGTCCACGCCATTCTTCTATTGCTCTTTTTCTCATATTCAGGAGTAAAAGGACGTCCCTCGAGAACGCATGCAAAACTTTCGGAAAGCGAAAGCAATATAATCCTCCAACATGTTATTGTATCCGCCCGCATTTCGCCATCGTCTCAGCACAAAATAAGCAATTACGCAAATCTCCATTCCCGTGCATTTCCATAAAACTCCCGTGTATCCTCAGTCCCATCCCCGTTCGTCTCGTACTCACTTGTCGTTATGATGCAAGTCTTTCGAGTGTGCGTTGCTGCTTCTGCCGTTGAGAGTAGTGTTGTTCAGGAACTGCAGCTTCTCGCGAGTCTCGTCGTTTAAGTTTCTGCCGCCGTCGTTGAACAGCAAATCGCGCGCCAATGCGATTTGTCTTTCCTGAAAAGCACAAAAACCGATGTGTATACTGTTTCCCGAAAGTTGCGAATGTCCTCAGCTATCGGAAATCATGATGCTGAAGTTTGCACCGTCGCAATGAAACAAAATCTGGGTTTCTCCGATCGTCCTAAATTTCCTATCACAAATTTTAGCTATAAAAATTACGCGATCGTTTTGGAGGCCCGTTACCTATCTATGACGCAAGTGTACAAAATATGATTTTCGATAGTAATGAAAATAAGGAATTAACGAAAAAAAATCGTTGCATTCCAACTATGCAAACTTCAAGCCCATCAGGAATCTAACTCTGGACGATTTTCCGTTCAGGTTTTTCATAACCGTTGGAACTTTGTCAAGGCTCACGAGTGAATTCCTCTGTTCTTCCGCGGCTCTCCGTCTTCTTTTCTCCTCGTCGAGAAGTCGGCGCGCGTGGCTCAGCTTCCTGTCGAGATCCGCCGACTCGTGATGCGCCTTTTCCAGGGCGGAATGCAGACGCTGGCACTCCTGGACAGACGCCAACCATTTTTGTCTTATCTCTTCCTGGCTTAGCGCAAATTGAAGGAACTCTGCGAAAGAAAGGCTTCGGTCCATTTACGAAAAGCCGCTTGGCATTTTATACGCTACATTATTACCCATATATATATATATATATATATATATATATATATATATATATATATATATATATATATATGGATGTATGTATATATATATATGTACGTGAAATTGGTATAAATTTTTGTGATATTGAGAAAAACACCGCCACAAACCTTCTTCGCAGGAACCATTGACGAGAACATTCGTACAACGCACAAGCTCATCGTGCGTAGCGAGCACGGACAGTGAAGACATTTTTTTCCTCCTCTAACACGGCGACACTGCCCACACTTTTCGAATTTGTCGATATACCCGTACGCGTTGAATAAAAAAAGCCCGCCTTTCTCACCGCCGGGCAGTCCGCGGTGTACGCAATTATCCACGCACTTGACTGGACAACGATAACCGTGAAACGAGTCAATGTTTCGCAAACGCCTCTATATCCTGTTAGGATAAACACACTCTACGTTTGACCGGACCATTCCCCCGCGTTCTTCCTTTAACCAACTTTTAACCCGCGACGCTTAACTCTTTCCGCCCGACGAAGCCCGAAACACCGTTAAAAAACGATCCGTTGACATTGCACGCTCCGGGGGAACCGCTTGGACAATTGCGTTGTCCCTCTCAATTTTTCAAATTCGACCAACGGCGAAACGTTTGCCACGAGCTGCCCACGGCATCTGTCGACGCACGGCTACCACCGCGTCGCGCCATCTAGCGGCGGACGCGCGACGCGGGGACTCGAAATATCGATAATCGGTAGGGAAAATTGTAATCTTGTTTATCGACGCCTGCAGTTTTCGTGAGGTGCGTTGGAGTTTCTCAGGCACGGAATCGATGCTCGTGTGATGTGGGGAGGTGAAAAAGCGAAAACGAAGAGGTGCGTGAGGCTACTCGCAAAACTGGCAATTGTTTGAGCGTTTAACACCACTTGGTGTGAGTCCGAACGGTCGGCTTGAAGAGTAATTACAAACTTTTGTGGTCGGGGCCAAAAATGCACGACTGAAAAAATAGACTTTTACGTGTGTTTTTGCTACGGTCGATTTCAAGCAATGCCTTTTTTCAAAGGAGTTTCGTGACTAAAATCGATATGCCTGTAGACGATTAGAAACTAGAAAAAGCACAATGAAGAAAATGTACGGAATGATTTCGATTTTTTGTGTAGGTAATTTAGGCACGAGAGAGACTTTTTGAAAATGTTCACAGTTAATCGCTACTAATTGAGGTGGAAACGATTGTAACGAATTGAAATTCCGCTTAGCGCGTTCGACTGTGAACAGATAAACGGCTTGAACATTGCGGCAGTTTCGAGGCTCGGCATTTTCACTCTCGATAGTTTCGCCCCAATCAAGTTTGAAAAGTTTTTGAACGAATGCAAATGAAACAATTGTAAAAAGAAATATTCTTCGAACCGGAAGTTTAAGGGGTCTTCTCACTTTAGATGCTAAAAAAGGCTATTTTCATGAACTTTTTTGATAGGTTTATATTATAGATATTGATATGAAAGTTGGTACACTCAATAAACACACTCTCGAAATACATTTTTTTTTAATTGTATTTGTTTAAGGGGTTAGACCACAGTAACGGGTATAAAATTGTGTGCGAAGTAAACAATTTTTTTCTTGTGAAAAAGTGATTTACTCATAAAATTAATTACACATCTATTTAGTATGAACATCAAGCTGTTAGAAAAAATATATATATTTTTTTCGCTGTACAAAATGGCCGACTATTAATATTTTCTTTGGTAATTATGCACTATTTTCCGAAAAACGACGGGAATTTTTTTTTCGCCATGATGATTTCATTATAGTAAGTGATATTCCGTCCGGGGAGGCTGACATTTCCCATTAATTCCATACGTTATGGGGTTTTGAAGTTTCCAGAAACAGGTAATATTTCGACGCCTCTTGTTTGTTGTCGCTAAGCAGCTACGTGTTTCCTAAGGGCCAACCCAAACAAACAAACACAAACAAACACAAACAAACACAGCCAAACAAGGTCCCCAATATAGGCGTCAAAATATTTAAAAATTCCCTATTTTATCACGTGTTTCCACGATCTTCAAAATCCCATAACTTATGGAATTAATGGAAAATGTCAGCCTCCCCCGACGGAATGTCACTCAATATAATGGAATAAACAAGTTGACGGTGAAAAAAAAATTCCCGTTGTTTTTCGGAAAAGTCCTCATAATTACCCAAAAAACAAAAATTCTCGTCAATCTACATTAGAATACCTAGAGATGTACGAACGGAATTTAGAAAATGTTGTTTCATTCAAAAGTTGTAGGTATTTGAACTGAAGAAATGAATTTTCAGTGAAAAATTTCGTTATAACTGTTCATAAACTGCTCATAAAATGAAGCTTTCGATCGATCAGAAATTCCGTACGTACTTCGCTGCGAAATGGAATTAGGAACATAACTTTTAAATTTTAAGTAAATCGAGTGAAAATTGTTGAAGTTATTTGTCACGCCAATTGGAAAAAAGCTGTTTCGAGAAGTTTCGAGTAGTCGGCCATTTTGTACATCGAAAAAATATATATATTTTCTAACAGCTTGATATTCATACTAAATAAATGTGTAATTAATTTTATGAGTGAATCACTTTTTCATACGAAAAAAAAATTTTAAATTGGCATATGATTTTATACCTATTACTGTGGTCTAAACCCTTAACTCACTATTTATAGACGAAAATGGTCGTTAAAAAATGTCCTAAAAAACTGGTATGTCTGCGCTGTTGATGAAATCTCGGAGATGGATCATCCGATCCAAAAAAATTAAACGGTTTTAGATTCAGCATGTTAAGGGGCCAGGCATTTTGAAAATTTCAAAAAATCGAAAGCAAGCAATGCTTGAAGAAAGCGACGATGATGAGCAATCAGAAGGGATTTTTTACGGTGCAGAAATTGCCGATTGAGTTTAGGTAAGAGTTTTCCATAGAGTTTCCAACTTCAAACGCGTTTTCCTCGAAACAACGTTTTCGAAATCTAGCTCCTTCGTATCTCTAAAACTAATAAACCGATTCTCTTTAAATTTGAACCACATGTTGTAAACACGATTCGAAGATGACCCTCGATGGTTTTAAAATTTTGATTTCTACTCTTTTTTTGCGAAAAATTGCGAAAAAACGCGTTTTTTAAACTTTTTTTCGTTTTTCATGTGCCATTTTTTTAATTTTTTGATAAAACTTTATATCCGAGGGTCATTTTGTTGCTGGTGTCATACTGAATCCAATGCACTTTGATTTTTTCGTTTCAGACAAGCTCCTGCCGAGTTGTGATGGAGCTACCTAAGCCCACCTATTTTTGAGGCGTTACATTAAACTATAGTTTTTGTACTTAAAAATGAATAAAAATAAATTAATTTTTTTTTACATGTATTTCTTCAAAAAATCCTAAAAAAATCGTGCGTATAGCTTTTTTTCGTGGGTCCAAAATGGACTGGCCCCTTAATGGCTATAGCGCATATCATACAATTTTTTATATATGCAAAAATAATCAAATGGAGTACATTTTCCGAAAAAAAAAACGTTTTTTTCACCGTTACAGGCAAAAAAGTAAATATCAAAATTTAAAAAATCCTTGATATGCGCTATAGCTATAGTTGTAAAGAATATGTGGTTAAAATTTCATAAGTATCGCTTCAGTAGTTTCGAAAATTTTATCAACAAGCCGTCGAGAAACGTTGTTTCGAGAAAAACGCGTTTAAAGTTTGTTTGGATTACATAAATACATAAAAAAAATTTTAATGTGTTTCGAAAGTGTATTTATTAAGTGTAACAACTTTTAAATCAATATCTATAATATAAACCTATCAAAAAAATTCATGCAAACAGCCTTTTTTATCGTCTAAAATAAGAAGACGCCTTAAGGTTGTTATGGGCCCTAGCCGTCGGGGGTGAAGTACTGAATTGACGTTTACCAACTGTCAGATATAAAATAATTGTCGTTTTGAACATTTTTTTTAAGTTTATAAAGTAGCCTAACCTCTCGAATGCACGCGGGTGGATTCGGCAAAACACGAGTTATTTCAAAACGACCCCACCCTATTGTAAATCTTTGCAACGGACGGCTGTCAATGCTGTGGCGAGGCGACTTCCGCAGAACTCGTAGGGTTCCAAGAGTTGCTGTCGCAGTTTTCGAGGCAATGCGGTCGGTCGCTTCCGCAACCGATCGTTAAGTCGAGATTCTCGTATATGAACTCCAGGCTCTCTGTTTCGAGCCGGTTCATTCTCTTGGCGCGACTTCATTTAACTTTGCTCGAGTCAGCAGCTCTCCGTCGCCATGTTCAAGTACCGGACGCGATCGGACGGCTAGTTTTGAGGAGAATTTGAAAACTTATCTGTTTACGCGGGTTTTCATTGCCTTGCAAATTCAATGTCCGCCTCATCGTCTTGCGAGGAGGTGACAAAGTTTCGCATCGCTCGCCCAACGAACGTGGCCATATTTCGCCTTGTGCAATTCACATCAGTTGCTGGTTTCAGATCGTACGAATGTACACTGTACTCTGCTGTTCTATCTTTTCATTGCACATTTTGAAGAGAAAAAAACGGGACCTTTTGGGGCAAAGTCGTAAATGGAAATAAATATTTCATGGGAAACGGAAGGCGGCGGGATGTTCCGTGCAAACGGGAGTGATATCTATGTATTCGCGAGGTGAAAAGGTATAGACGCAGGCGAAAAGCCCGCGTCGTTGGGAGATCAAGAGATCAGAGAAGACTCGAGAATCGCGGAGTCAGTGTTTTCTTGCGGTTACATGAATATTGAATAGTTCGCTTCGCCGTGCGCGGTGGAGAAAAAAAAGAGTGTGTTAGGAGCTCCTAAAGGTCGGTGGCCACGGGTGCGCATATGGGTGAGCTCACAGCTACACGGGATAATCGTTTCAAACGGCTGTTCGTGGATTTTGTGTATTACGTATCCACAGGCGGGTATTCGAAAATGCTATGCTTATGGAGAAGAAAGTATACGGTGATGATACTTTTGTAAATAGGGTTTGTGCAGAAATTGGGAGAATTTCCAGTTATGTTTACTCTTCCAGCGGCGTAAAAATATATAGTAATATATAGTTGACGTATAGGAAACATAATATACAGTAGAACCTCGATTATTCGAACTAATGGGGACCGGACATCGTTCGGATAATAAAAAATTCGGATAATCAAAAATATATCTCGGATTGCCCGGAAAATCATCTCATATAATATAAATAGTATCGGAAATTCTCTTTGTTAATCCAGCGACCCTAAATTCTTTATTTGCTAGCATTTAACAATGGAGAAAGTCTTAATTTTTATACCACCACTACTTATCCAGTTAAATCACAATTGCGGCTTTAAATAATGATCAATTTTCGCATACGAATGCAACCATTTTTTTTGTATGAGAAAGTGATTCATTCGGAAAATTAATTACACATCTATTTAGTATGAACATCAAGCTGTTAGAATTTTTTTTTTTCGATGTAAAAAATGGCTGACTACTAAAATTTTCTTTTATCTTTTTTTAGGCGCTTCGCGGTGTGACATTTAGCATCCACAATTTTTTACCTAGAACAAAAAACAAAAATTCTCGTCAATTTACATTAGAATACCTAAAGAAGTACGTACGGAATTTAAAAAATATTGTTTTATGCATAAGTTGTAGATATTTGAACTTGAGAAATGAATTTTCAGTGAAAAATTTCGTTATAACTGCTCATAAACTGCTGATAAAATGAAAATTTTTCGATTAATCAGAAATTCCGTACGTACTTCTCTGCGAAATGCAATTAGGAACATAACTTTTGAATTTGAAGTAAATCGAGTGAAAATTGTCGACGTTATTTGTCGAGAAGAAAAGCTGTTTCGAGAAGTTTCGAGTAGTCGGCCATTTTGTACATCGAAAAAAAAATATATATTTTTTCTGACAGCTTGATATTCGTACTAAATAGATGTGTGATTAATTTTACGAGTGAACCACTTTTTCATACGAAAAATATTGTTAAATTCGCACATGATTTTATACCCGTTACTGTGGCCTAAGGCCTTAAAGTTATACTAGCACTTCTATCGTTGTAATCACAAGTTTACCTTCAACCTGCGATTCCTGCCCCATGTGTTGGAGCTGCCTCTTCAATTTGAGTTGCCTAAAGTGACGAACGTCATTTTCAATGGTGCCTAACCTAACAGATTAGAATTTGGATTTTTCTCGTTGCATATTTTGCTTACGAGCATTTCGTTAACTTTCGTCAACTTTCCGATTGCAGTGTAAATAACGTGACTGAAAAATCCTCCCGTATAAATTGTCTCCTTCAACGAAGAAGATCGTCTCGCGAGTGTTTACGAAAAGTTACGAAAAAACGCATCGCCGTTCTTAGCTCTCGTGAGTCGTCTCCTTTCAGATTTATATACGAAGCGACGTTTATTTACGAGGCCCGCACCGCGCTGAATCTTCGTACGCTTTTTTTGCGCATCGGATTCGCGTTCATTCTACTTCCTAATTAAAGTACCTGCGATACGGCGTAAATGAGAGTGAGTCAACGCACGCCACTCACCGACCGAGACATTATGCGAGTGCGAGAAAGATGGATGTATTTTTGTGCCGCATTTTTCTCCCGAATGAGTGATATTTTGGCTAAACGAGGAGACAGACGACCTTCTCTGTGGAGAGACGAAGGACGACCATCCCGTCGTTTTCTCGAAATATGAACAGTCTTGGAGAAAAATTGGGTGAAGGATTTCTACCGAGCTCGAATGCGCGTCACTTCGCCTCGAGGAGGCTTCGAGGCATTTCAATAAAAATTATCTCAAACGTACACCAATGCGTTACGTAACAATAAGCTGAACGTCGGAATATCATTGGATACGAGGTGGGCCGTTGAAAAATGTTTGCAAAATGATAGTGCATCGAAAAAGCTATTGCGAACAAAAAAACGCGAATCGTGGCTTTGGCCGAATAGAACAGCGATCATTGGCGTAGCCAGAGAGGGACAGCCCCCCCTCCCAAAAATATCGACCGAAAGTAATTAAATTTAAAAAATCGATTAATTTGATGGGGTTTCCATCGTTGGAATGCAACGAAGATTCTTTTCAAATTCTTATTTCCATTATCATCCGAAAACATGTTTTGTGAATTTGTTGTAGATCGCTAAATAAGAATCCCAAAAAAGTTTACGTGATTTTCGTAGCTCAAATCTGCGATGGATAATTTTAAAAGTCTTCAAAAGAAATCATTTTCGTTGCTTCCCAACGAGGAAAACTTTAACGTCGTTTAATTTCATTTGTTTTACCAAAGCAAGTTTAAAGAAATAATGTAATAAAACTTGAACTATTTCCTTCGTCGTAATTTCGTGACTTGTATAAAATTAGCTATATGATTGCGTAAATTAAATAGATATTCAAATTTCACAATTTAGTTAAGGCGGGATATACATTTACAACGATCGAAAAATCGATTTCTTTTTTTTCCGCAAACGATAGAACTATAGATGTAGAATATTTTCCTAAAGTTCCAAAGCCAAATTCGAAAAACTTCAAACGTTACAAAAAAACGACTTTTTTAATCCACATTTTACAGAAATATTGCGTGAAATGTTGATTTTTTTGTAGATGCGTGCCGTTTTCTTGAATTTGCATTTTCTTCATTTTAATCACCGTCATATAGAAACTATACGTGTTCTAACTGCAAAAATGTCATTTGAAATGTCAATGACAAAAATGTCAATGAAAACCGTCATTTTGATGATGAATTAATTTAAAAAAATTGTTTTGTATACTTAAATATACTATTGAAGTATACCTAAAGTTTGATAATTGGAGAATAATGATTTCTTAGTTTAAAAAATCCCTCAATATTGCTTATTTGGTTCCTGTCTAAATGTACATCCCGCCTTAACTGTGGGCAAAAACAATGCATTAGATTTGCCGGCCGATACACAACCAGAAAAATACTGGAAAATCAACATTCACCACCAAGTAAGAGATAACAGCATTGTAAATATAAAACGCCGATTTGAGAATGTATCGTTAGTTCATGCAGTTGATGCATTTTTTAAACTGGATACGAAGAACGGAGAGGATTTTATTAACGATTATTTTAAAATCTCATAATTGATACGTCAGCCTTAGAAATTGAAGCGATGGTCGTGAAAAACATACTTTCATTTAAAAATGATGGAATAAATTCTGGAAATTGAAAAAAAAACACACTAAAAAGGAGTACTGCTCTAATTGATATAAACTTTCCCAAGCACCAATAGTACTTCCAGTCAGTTCTGGCGGCTGTGAAAGGAGTTTTTCCACCATGAGGCGGATGAAAACGCAACATAGAAGCACAACGCTTCAGGAACGATTTTCTCATATGACATTGCTGAACATAGGTACTGACATTGTTAAAAAAAATTCCAACTAAGAAATTGTTTGACCGATCTGCTGAAAAAAATTGAAAACTCAGACTTATTTAATTGAGTACCTGCTGAAAGTAAAGTGCAAAGCCTGGTAACTGGATTCACGAATGCTGAAAAATTGGTTGATTATTTTTTAAGGGGAGAGATGTCTTTAGGCGAGGAAAAAAATCGCTGATTTACTGACTTTTTATTTAAAGAAAGAAATTTTCACAATTACTACGCTTGGCTGTTACATGGTATTTTTTAACTTATTAATCTTTAAATATGTCAAAGTTTTGGCACGATCTTCTAAACGGGTTGCGGCGGACGTTGCCAGACGACGTGACACGTAGCGTCGGCGGGATTAATCTGAAAAAAAAAACCAACGAAGATTTTTCTTTCATCAACACTTATACGCAGAGTATGAACTAAGAAAAAGAAAGAAATGTTAAAAATTGATGAACTGGTACGCTGTGGAAAAAAAAAACCATTGAATTTTCCAACAAAATGGCTACATTTTGCAATAAAAAAATACTTTTTTTTTCTTCAATTTTCAAAAACATTCAGGTTCATATTTTAGACAGTAAGGCTGGACAGGTTTATACCTAATTCCATCAGAATCGGTCGAATGATTTTTTAGCCATACGTCGCGCGAGGTTTGAAAATGCAGTTAAGGAGACCATGCCATATCTACGCCATTTTTAAAGATTTTGCAACAGCACAAAGTAGTAATAAAACATACCCTGAGTCTCAAAAATGCTGAAAAATCTTTCCTTAAAAAAAAAATCTTGAAAATTGAAAAAAATGCCTTGCCTGAAGGTATCTCCCCCCTTAAGGTATTGCAGAATGTTGATATTAATGTTAACATGACCGTGTGATTAAAGCTTCATATTTTTAATGTTACGTGATTATCGACCTTTATGTAAGTTTTTTTTTAAATGATGTTTGTGAACAAAATCACTTTTTTGTCCCCCCCCCCCCCCCCTCAAAGAAAAATGCTGGCTACGCCAATGACGGCGTTATTTCCACAGGCGCTTGAATTCATTGTATGTGTCTGACAATGGACCGGCAGGTTTCAGCGGTATTCCTATATACCAGTTGGAGATTATAGAGTTTAGTCGAGGCTGCGCGTCTCTCGCGGTTGTACTCGAAACTGTACAAGCCCGAGTCGAACGCGTTATACCAAGCTTTTCGGCTCGCGATAACGCTCACGCACGATTGTCCGCCGGCAAACTCGACACACAGACACAGAGGCATTCACACGCCCGTAGAGCGAATACGTGAGAAGTGCTCCGGAAGTGCACACGCGCAATTTCTCTATATAAATTGGATGTACGGAAACGCGCGGCCCTACAACACGCTCGGTCCGATGAGAGATATCACGCCACTAACGAGCGATAACTTTGGACTAACGAGCTACAATTTCCCCGCAAATCCTTAAGGCTGCTTCGAACGCGAAATCGTTCGCGTATACAAAAAGAAATGATCTGTTTGAGTGAAGTAAATAGTTGACGCGTGCCATTCAAATAATAGTTGAACTTTGAATGATCAGAACGCTCGAAACTCCGAAAATGTACTACCCCGAAAAATCAAAACTCCGAAAGAATTTCACACGAAAGACCAAACTCTAAAAATCTGAACACCGCCAAAATAATTCGGCTATGGAAGCTTCAAAAGTTTTAAAATTTTCAATAAATCGACGAATTACTTCAAGAATTGTTTTTTATTAATAAGTGATTTTACGTCAATTTTGAAATTTGTCTAGACAATGTTACACGTTCTACATCACTTACAGTCAATTGTGTAGACTTTCGCTGGCATAATCTCGACAAACCTTGTAGATTCGGAACATTAAGGGCGGGTAAGGTTAATTCGGTGAAAAAGGCATGTTTTTAAGATTTTTTTTTGGCGATACAGATAGTGTTAGTTTATACACCCAATTTCCATACAATGATGCAACGTTTGAATAATATTTTCCTACATTTTCATTGCAAAATATTGAAAATTAAGCGAGTGAAAGTGAATCTCCGGAGGCGCCTCGAAAAAAGTTGTTTTGCGGTGTACATTATAACTCGCAACAGAATCATCTAAAATAAAAAAATCAAAATGCATTTGTTAAAGGAGATGTTTCTCGAGATAACCACGGGAGGAATTTTTTTCGATTTTTCAATTTTTCGTAGCACTTGGGAGCCAAAAAACCGATTTTCGCTAAAAAAATCGGCTAATTTGTTATTGTAAAATTAATAATTATTAAAAAAAAAAACAAAAAAGCTCCCGACAATACCTGGTGAATTATGTGAAGACGTACTGTGCAAAATATCAAAACGATTGGTCCAGTAGATTTTGAGTTATGGCGTACACGGACTTCAAACATGACAAGTTTCAGAAAAACGCTTTAAAGTTTTGCACACTGAAAAATTCAAAACAAAACTCGATAATTTTCCTGTACTCACACAGAGTCGTCGATGCCAGGTCCGTAGAGCAAAAAGCTTCCATCAATATGATCTAGAGCGTCTTTTTGCATTTGTTTACGCAAAACTCTTCCTTCTTTACTGCCGTGCGCCGCTGCTCATATGCTCTACTAATTCGCAATAAAAACCCGGCCTGGAGCAACGGACGCTCAAATACTCATAACTTTGTCAATTTTGCTCCGATCAACTTGAAAGTTTTACACAATATTCTTGAGATATTAAGCATTCATTAAAAAAAATGCAAAACAAATTTAATACCTTACCCCCCTTAAAATTAGGAATTTCAAACCGTCGGCACATTCAAAATTCGGAATTTCAACCCGGCCCTCATGTCAAAATCATGCCAGCGAAAGCCTACACAGTTGACTGTAAATGATGTAGAACGTATAACATTGTCTAGACAAATTTAGAAATTGACGAAAAATCACTTCTTAATAAAAAAAAATTCTTCAAATAATTCGTCGATTTATTGAAAAATTTGAAAGTTTTGAAACTTCCATAGCCGAATTATTTTGACGGTGTTAAGATTTCGGAGTTTTGGTCTTTCGTGTAAAATTCTTTTGGAGTTTTGATCTTTCGGGGTACTATTCTTTCGGAGTTTTGAGCGTTCTGACCATACAAAGTTCGAAATTTCAACTGTGCCCCATCTCGAATTTCGGAACATTAAAATTCGGAGTTTTAAACCGTCGGAGCATTCAAAGTTCGGAATTTCAACCCGAAGCCCAGTTGAAGCATGCATTTCAAATAATCTTTGCATTGAGTGTTATCAAATTCAGCGCCATTATTTATTCAATTTGTAAAAATGTTTCAGTAGAGTATTTCTGGAACAAGAGCTTGCTGTGTTTTACATTCTGAGAGGAAAACCTTGCTGCATGTTTATCGTTTTATTAAAAAACGTCCATAGGTTAATTTTGTCATTTTTTATTTAAAAAAAATAGCTCATTCAAGTCTTAATGGGTTACACCTAGCTCGTGGCCGGAAAAAGATTTTTTTTCTGGGAAAACGTGTGTAGGTTTTCAATTTTTTTTTAAATTACAGATTATGTTTTCAAGTATCTTTTACAATTTTTGTATGAAAACATTAATAAATGTGGTAGATACAATGGTTTGTGCAGAACGCTATTTGAGAAACAAATCATCCGAAATAAAAAATCAAACGGATTTAGTTTTTGCTAAAATAGCCGCAGTCTAAAGTGAAAGTATCGATTGTCGATGAAAAAATTGCCATATTTTCATCGATTAAAAATCCGCCGAAAAAAAAAAAATTCCTTCGTCGAAGCACTGCTTTTTGAAATTTGACGTTGATCGGTGCAGTGATTTTTCAGATATCTCGGTTACCCATTTTGCAAAAGTAGTTTTAAACGAAATTTTCAGAGAACATGAAATGTTATGTTTTGCGAATCCGTCGAAAACCAAAGAGCAATGTTTTCGAAAATTTCATCTAGGTGTGAGCCCTCAAAGAACATTCTCGTGAATAAAATCTCCTAAAATCGCAGCGGCCTGTTCTCCGTTAAGGAGGGACATACCTTTAGGCGAGGAAAACATTTGCTGATTTTCATGATTTTTTTTCAACAGAAAAGATTTCCTCCCCATTTTTGAGAATTACAGTATGTTTTATTACTAATTTTGGCTGGTACATGGTATTTTTTTATTAATCTTCAAAAACGGCGGAGGTATGGCACGATCTTCTAAACTGCATTTTCAAAACTGCCGTGACGTATAGCTAAAACACTAATCGACCGATTCTAATGAAATTTGGCATAAATCTAGATAGATTTATCATGATACAATAGAATAAGGTTAGAAAACCTTATTGCCTACAACATGACCCTAAATGTTTTTGAAAATAAAACGAAGTATTTTCTGTTGCAGAATGTAGCCATTTTTTTCGAAAAATTTAAACGTTTTGTTTTAAAGCGTACCGTTTCATCGATTTTCAAAATGTCTCACTTTTTCTTGGTTCATATTCTGCATATAAGCGTTAAGGGCCACAGTAACGGGTATAAAATCATGTGCGAATTTAACAATTTTTTCCGTATGAAAAAGTGATTTACTCGTAAATTCAATCACACATCTATTTAGTATGAATATCAAGCTGTTAGAAAATATATATCTATTTTTTTTCTATGTACAAAATGGCCGACTACTCGAAACTTCTCGAAACAGCTTTTTTCCAATTGGCGTGATAAATAATTTCAACAATTTTCACTCGATTTACTTCAAATTTAAAAGTTATGTTCCTAATTGCATTTTGCAGAGAAGTACTCACGGAATTTCTGATTAATCGAAAACTTTTTATTTTATGAGCGGTCTATGAGCAGTTATAACGAAATTTTTCACTGAAAATTCATTTCTTAAGTTCAAATACCTACAACTTTTGAATAAAACAATATTTTTTTTACTTCCGTACGTACTTCTCTAGGTATTCTAATGTAGATTGACGAGAATTTTTGTCTTTTGTTCTAGATAAAAATTGCGGAAGCTAAATGTCACGCTGCGGAGAGCCTAAAAAAATAATAACAAAAGAAAATATTAGTAGTCAGCCTTTTTGTATATCGAGAAAAAAAACATATATATATTTTTTAACAGATATTCATACTAAATAGATGTGTAATTAATTTTATAAGTGAATCACTTTTTCATATGAAAAAAATTGTTAGACTCGCACATGATTTTATACCCGTTACTGTGGCCTAACGCCTCAATGAACGAAAAATTGGTTAATTTTTAAAGATTGATAAAAAAAAATACCACGTAACAGCCAAAAGTAGAAACAAAACATACCCCAAGTCTCAAAAGAGGTGAAAAATCCTTTCCTTAAAAAAAAAACATGAAAATCAGCAATTTTTTGCTCGCCTAAAGGCATTTTCCCCCTTAAGATGACGATTCAGATGAATGGCATTCGATTGCGTCGAGCCCGGACGGATCCATCGAAACGTATCAATCTTCGTTTGGCGCTCGCGTCTCCGGTATTATACAGTCTCCCGGGACACTAAGACGTTGAAGATACGGTCACGCGTATACATCCGTTATTCGCGTTCGATATCGTGATTCGTCCGCGACTCTCGATTCTGCGATTCCTCGGCGGATTTGCGGCGAGTGTCGAAATTCTGGCCGATGGATCGATATAGCTCGATGTATCATCAGGTACCAGCATCGGGCTGAAGACTTTCCCACCGGTTACAATGGAAAATACAACCTCGAATGTTGCGGCGTCTCGATGCTCTACTTCCGGTGCATTTGGAAGCAATATATCTTCTGTCTCTGTCGGATTTTGCATAAGAAAAAGAGAAGACAGGGGAAAGACAGCTGACGACCTCTTTCTTTGCAACCTCAGTCCCAGTTCCCCCGACGTTGAGCTATCGATCCAATTAAGAGGCTGCGCTACGGAATTTATCCTCATCCACGCTGTCAACAAAAATGAATGAAGGATAGACGAATTACGCGACACGGGGACGAGGTATCGCGTATATTTGGTCGGCGATTGGGTTTGCGCTGGTGCGCGATCGTGGCTCCGTTGCGAATTAATTAGCACGAAGGAAATCGTGGGATACCACCACGGAAGGGAACCCCGAGTCACAAGATATTCCGCCTCTGATGTGGTGGCGCCGGAGGAACTCTATCGGTGTGTCTCGCCTTCGGCTTCTTAATCAAAGCTCTAAGTTATCAAAGTCTTAATCAAAGACTAAGTTTTCCCGAATACGAGACACCACAAATATCAAAGCGTGCTGAAGGCGATCAGTATGTACAGCTTATATATATATATATATATATACAGGATGAGGCATATAAAGTGTTACAGAGGAATAGCACTCAAAGTATTGATCATATCCAAAAATGTTTCACACAAAAGTTTCAGTGTTCGAGAAGGCCGTCATACTGGACCACCCTATTTTTTTTATCGGTGGAGGCGCTGAAGCTACGTCAAGGTCAACTCCACTTTTTGAAATGGAACCATGTATTCGTTTTTCGTTTACATTATTACCGATTTTAAGACGAATTCAACGACCTACAACACAAGGTCATTCTAGTCACGCAAAGTATAAAAATAGGGGAAAAATCGAAAAATATCGGAATAATCACTTTCAAAGGATCCACTAACCTTGGTTTGGGTATACCTACAGAAGATGCTCGAAGTGATGACCCTCGACTTGTAAACACTTGTTTGATCGCTGTTTTCATTTCTTACGATACCAATGTTTCTTATCGGCAGCGAGTACGCATTTTCTGTTGACATATCAGTTAGTCACGCATTACCTTCTAATGTGAGTACATCAGATCGCGAAAATGAACGATTTTCAAGAATTTTTTGATATGTTGATGGTAATGGGGGGAAGCCGTAAACATTACAGAAACGCCCAAGATTTGTATGCGGCTCGTTATCCGGTAGGCAACGAAAAACGCACATGACTTCTAAGCGATTAGCTGACCGTTTCTGTCGCTAATCGAGAGTCAAACGTCGACCAATTGTTAATGAAAATAATATGGCTGCTATCTTAGCTTTTGCTGCACTAAATCCACATGCAAGCAGCAGGAAAATGGAAAGAGTGGAATTAGTCAGTATATATATATATATATATATATATATATATATATATATATATATATATATATACATATGTTGGGGACATCAATAAGTCTCCGCCGTTAGACAAAAGATGGCCTCACTAGAAGGTTATGGTTGAAATTGTCAGATGTAAAACGTCATATCGTAAGGTTGGCCATCTGGCAAGACCATAACCTTGAAATATTAGCGGTTTTGTATCAGCATCACATAATTTTTTTGTGCGAAAATGTCGAGTCTTGAGCCGAATAAGTGTCATTTGCGGCAACTCTTGCGTTTGGCATGAATCTCCCTCCAATAATGCTGCCAATTCCGCTTCTTCGTTTCGGCCTTCCGCTACATTCTTTGTCTTCGACGTCAAACTCACCGTTCTTAAACTTTTGAAACCACCCACGACAACTTCTCGCACTTAAAGCAGCCTCACCATATGCTTCTACAAGCAATCGATGCGCCTCAGCTGCAGATTTCTTCAAATTAAAGAAGTAAAGAAGAGTTATAAAGTTCCCGCAAATTACGTTTATTCGGCTCAAAATTCGACACTTCCGCAGGAAAAAAATTGTGTGGTCCTGATACAAATCGCTAATATTTCAAGGTTATGGTCTTGCCAGATGTCCAACCTTACGATATGACGGTTTACATCTGACAAATCCAACCACAACCGCCTGGTGGGGCCATCTTTTGTGAAATGGCGGAGACTTATTTGTACTCCCAATACACACACAGACGCGCACGCACGCACACATGTATCCACCCATACTACCGGTGAAAAGTTTTCGGATATTTCAGATAATTACAAAACTTTCTATCACTGGATAATTTCCAAATAATGTTAGAATAATATAACTCACTTCATTTATTATTTTACGAAGATACTATATAGCTCTATATAATGAATTATACTATGCTAACATAATTTTGCAATTATATATATATATATATATATATATATATATATATATATATATATATATATATATATATATATATATATGCACACTAACGGCGAAAAATAGGATGGACTGGGCACGGTTGTAACAATTTTGCTTCTATGGTCTGTAGCATCGCCATTATATGACCAAGCTTTGAAGGAAATACAAAAAAGGGTGCTTTTCTATCTTCAAATAAGTATAATATAAATTCCAGGTGCAGCAGTTACCCAACAAGATTAATTTCGAAACAAGTTATTACCCTTAAATTAGAGAAAAAAGCCATTTATCATTTTATGGTTAACATAGGGCACTTTTTATCATGTTTTAGAATCAGGCAACAATAAACTAGTAGCTAACAAAACATTTGAACTCTCTCCTAACAAGAAACAAACCCAACATGGAAACAAAATCTACTTAGATGAAGTAAAACTTTTTTTTATAACAAAGAGAAGTTATTAAGGTAAAATAAAACACCTCTGCTAGGAGAGAATAAGAAATAAAAGCTTACACTTTGGTCATTAACATTTGTTGGACTGGCTTATAACAGGAAGGATCGATCTGACTAACGGTTATGGCATTAGCAGTTTGGGATATTGTCTGGGCATTCGTCGTAAGCCCGAAGTTAGCAGCTTGTGTAATGCATCCATTTTTCTCTTGGACGGCTCCTCGCATAAGATGCTACGGAAACAAAGCAGTAATACTTACTCCTCTTTTTCTGATGATTCGGGTGCGATGTTGATCGGCTTCTTGGTATTTGCTTTAGTCTTTTGACATGTAGAAAGTGTTTTTTTTTTCAATTGTAAATGCTATAGAAACGGTGTGGACGATCGGTTTACAATTTGTTGGATGCATTCAGTACATGCCAAAGAATTTACTGTACAAATTTGAATCAAATGGTAACATTTCGTCAATTGTCCCGAAACAACTTGAACTTGTCTTTCTCAAAATGGCTTTTTCTAAAATCGGCGACCACGACATCGCGAAAATCACTACATCGATGAACTTCACTACGCGAAAAATCACTACATCGATGAACACGCTTCTTTTATACATCGATAAGCCGTATGCGAACAAAGGCACGTTTCTCGATCCATCGTTTTTTTATCAACGAAAATAGAGCGTTGTTTTCACTGAAAATCGATACTTTCATTTTGGACTCCGTCCATTTTTTTACAAATCAATATTACATGAAAACCTTCGTCCAAGCACTAGATAATTTCATGTAAAGACTGAACGCATGTGATTTTTTAAATTTCGAATGATTTGTTTTCAAGCAGTAGTGGTTACCGTGAAGGATATTTTTCAAACAGCAACAATTGTACCTACCGCATTTATAAGTTTTTTTCAACACAAAAACTGTAAAAGATACTTAAAGCGATACTCTTTAATGTAAAAAAAAATGAAAACCTGCACGCGTTTTCCACGAGAAAATTCACCAACTTTTTCGTACTCAGTGTTTCTATTTATTTATTCATCCAAAATTCTCCGAAATGTTAATAACATGCAATGAGTTTAATATATTGATGTACATGGAATGAGGTCGTTGGCCAAGTATAAATACAAGTCGAAAGAACGAGTATGCACATAATTTATTGGACGGTTTATTATTGACGCTCAATATAACAGCCAGGCGCGCATTCGCGTAGTTGAGTTAACAGCCAAGCATTCACATCCCTCACCGTTTGTCTATCTTCATTATCCACGGTGGGAAAATTCTATTACACGCAGTAAAGCTGTCGGTCTGTTTTAGACACTTTCTACGTGCGCTCGTCGATAGCACTCGCGTATCTCATGAAAATCAGAACAAATGGAAAAGCTATTGATCCGCAGATCATACAGTATTTAAATTCTGCATTCCGAACAATCGGGGGCGAATAAACCCGTGGCAGTGTTCCGAGATCAATTTCACATAATCAAGTATGAATATGATTGGGGATACATAGTGGCGGATAGTTTTATAGTAAAATAGCAAAAAAATTCCGATGAGAATATGTACCTAGAGAGAAATGATTCGTTAGGGGGTCAGGCCACTGTGGAAATGACGAATGCTCGTTCGTCGCTTGTGGCAACGACAATTCAAAAGGAAGATCCAACATATGGTGCAGGAATGGCAGCTTAAAAGTAAACTTACGTCGAGATTAAAAGTAAAATGATGTCAAGTCGTAATTATAAGTATAACTTATGATTACGACTTGAAAATGATTTTTCTCGAAACTATGTTTTTCAAAACGGTGTACACGATTTCTCGACATTTAATGAACGGATTGATTTGAAACTTAGTACACTTATTCAGTGTAATAGTAGTTTAGACTTGACCGACGTTTTTCTACTTAACATTTTTTTTCATTACATATTGCTTTCTCGAAAAATCGAAAAAATTCAAACATTGTATTGTACAATGATTCAGATAATTGAATTTTACATTCCACCCCAACCCCACGACAATTTATCCCTAGATCATCACGCTACAGCAAAAGATAATGGAAAATCAACTTCGGTCACCTCATCAATTGACACGTGTCCGCCATCGATTTTGTTGAATCTCATATATGTGAAAAAGCATTGAAAACTATTAGACACGTATTTCTTTTGTCTGCAAAAAAACGGTTTGAAGAGGGGAAACCACCCTTCAAATAAAGACGTGTCGAGGGGTGGTTTTGCAGTTTCACCCACAAGCATCTAAATGAAGCAAAAACCAATATGCTTCTAATGTGAAGCGAACTGTTACGTCACGCCCTGCTTCATTGCACTCACTTTACAACCCCAATAAATCTGGACAATATGAAGACTATTGGGCAGGGAAACGAAATCCCTTTCTGGGTGACAATAAGCCGGTAACCTAGAAGAGTCCGAGGATTACCACGCCGCCTCGATTTTTATCACCGGCGCCCTGTCTACACATGTTACATCCCACCCCAACCCCATGATAATTGAGCCATAGAACCCCAATATCAACCTCGAGATCGTATCCATTACATTCAAGCAACTGTTCCAATCTGTCAACTATGTTCACAAAGGGGTCACATTGCCAATCAGTGTTTTAATCTCATTAACACGTTTAAAAATCAGAAGAAACGTTAACTCCGCGTAAAAATAATGTTGCACCTCAAAATCAAAACAGTGATCTAAATAGAACCCAATTCCAAAGAAATTTTGTTCGAACAGGAGTCAATGAGCCCCGCGATCGAAATCCGTCGAATAGATTACTCAATAACCCTGTCTCTAAATCTGCTGTTATTTGCCGCTATGGAGAATATCGTAAAAGAGAATACGTTAATTCACTTAGGAATCAAGGAGCAAACCGAAGACCCTCAATTCCAGAAAATGTTACGTCAACACAAAATTCCCCAAAAGTGAAATTCCAAGTTGGAAACGAACCAGCAAAAACCTCGTCTGTGCGCAGTATTAGATATGTTGAGCCAGAAGATGATCAAGATTAACCCCAATGAGAGGCTGTGGTTCTTTTAAATCGCACCAGGAATGTGCCTGCAATTTCCGTAAAATCTCAGGATTTCATAGGCATGATTCTTTTAATGAGCGATACAGGTTCCGCGCTAAATTTACTTAAAATTTGTACATTTTCGCCCGAGTGCAAGTAGACAGAAGTGACATTGTTAGAATCAGTAGAATAACAAAAAACTACGTTCATACATTGGGAAGAGTTCAAATCCGAATTTTGAATTCAATCGTAACTTTTCACCTGGTCGCGGATGATTTTCCAATCGAAGATAACGGGTTAATCGGGAATGAACTTTTTAGTACACATCATGATGATATATCATATTCTGGAAAATGCCTTAAGTGGGGGAGAAATAATATTCCAGTCGTCAAACCTTGAAACTATACTTATTCCTGCACGTACAAGAGGACATTTCCATGTACGCGTAGCCAATCCCGAAGTCAAAGAAGGATATTTACCTAAATTGAATGTATCGGAGGAAATATACTTATTTCTACCTAATCAATACCGCGAAAGAAAAAATCGAGGTCGATGTACCAGTCCTAGAATTATTACCATGTGAACTCATATCCAACTCCTCACAGCAGCAAGTTGAATGGGGAGATTAATCTACGCTGATAGAGACATAACAGGAGGGGACGAGAAAAAAATCAACATCTACCAAATCGCACCGAATCTAATCCAAGGCCTACTGTATGATCTTCTGATTCTATACATTTCTGCAAAATCAATTGTCAAAATCCTAAGGTAACTGTCTACTAATTGAAGTGAATCTAAAAATCGAGTCCAACAAATACTAAATCTATTACGGTTGCACGACCTCTCAATGAAGAGGCAGAGGAAAGTGTTAAGCGTCACGTTGAGGAATTTCAAGATCGATACTATCTCTCAGGGGAAAAACTTATGGCAACAAGCGTCATCCAACCTTATCCTTAAGCGTCATCCAGCTTATGAATCAAGTTTTAACAGAAATAGAAGGTTCGGATGGATTCGTTTATTTGGATGATATAGTCATATATACGACGACATTGGAAGAACACGAACTAGAAGTCGAACGGTTGATGAAGCGACTACGAGACGCACAACTTGAGCTGCAACCGGTTAAATGCGAATTCCTCCGACCGGAAGTTGTATACCTAGGTCATGTCATCAGTAAGGCAAGAATACGACCAGATCCATTCAAAATTACGGTAGTAAAGGAATTTCCACAACTGAAGAATGCTAAAAATGTGTGACAATCCCCGGGACTTGCTTCATATTACAGAAGATATATAAAAAACTTTTACCAGATCGCAAATCCACTTACCACATTATTAAAGAAGGAATGCACTTTCCGATAGGATGCACCACAACAGGAAGCTTTTGAAACACTACAAGATATACTGTGTCAAGAACCAGTATTACAATATCCAGACTTCACACAACAATTCATCGTCACAACGGACGTCTCAGGATTTGCATGATTCGCAATGGGGTCGTCCCATTTCCTATACTTCATGTGTTTTAAACGAAGAAGAACAAAACTATAGCACATACGAAAAAGAAGACATCACAATATTGCATTTAGTACCACAATTCCGACCATACCTGTACGGAAGACTCTTTAAACTTGTAACGGACCACAAATCGCTTTTATGGTTACATACCTCAAAGGACCCTACATCACGACTAACTGGCTGGCGTCTACGACTGGAGGAATACGATTACGAAGTAATATATAAAGTCGGAAAAACAACCGTAAATGAAGATGTACTATCGCGAAACCCATATACCAAAAGGGCACCGAAGATTCCAATGGATCAAATTCACCCTATTTGAAAAATAAATAAATCAGACAGCGAAGAGGATGGACAGGAAGAATTAGAAGATGTACCATTAACTAAAAGACTACGAAGAAGCACCACACAGAGTTTAAACAGGTAAGAAAGGAAAACGCAAGAGCTACCCGCTCAACAACCCCAGATGATGAATCAATAGCCAGGCGATTATGAAGTGCCGAAAAAAGTATTGGAGCAAGAGTTGCCGAAGCAGTCAAAAACACATGCAAGGCGCATACTGAGAAGATTAAGGAATCAGCACGACAATGTGCAAAGGAACAGGACGAGGCAGAATCGACAGACGCAACGCAGCCCCACAAAGGAGAAGAAGAAGCAATGACCAAATGAATATGCAAAGAAAGCCTCTATACATCAAATGACGAGTCTGATGAAAATTACTTTGATCAACTCGACGGAGCTTCAAAATTCAACAATGATGATGACTCAGAGGATGAACAATTTCAGATAAAGGAAGAAAGGGATTCCTTCGTATCAAAAGAAAATGACTTGCCCGTCGAAGTAAGAGAACAACTATTTATGAGAAAAGATAATTATCTGTACTTTGTTTCTGAGACAGGAGAACCCTGTGATGAAGGATGAAAGGCCCTGTTCGAAAGACGAGCACTGCCAATATTTTTAAATGCAAAAGTCGGAGACGTCCAGGCCGTGAAATGCAACTCCAAATTCCACGTCGCCATAATAGTGCAATAGATACAAATGGGAAACTATTGAGACGACAAGAGTTGTCGGAAACTTGCAGCGATCTTGGGAAGATGTTGCGAAGAATTAGACTCTTTAACATCAACATAGCCAAAACCAAGGAAATTAATAGAATCAGCTAGGAAAGCGTCATCGAACCCATACGTAAGAACATTAGGGATACACCAACACAGTTAATAATCTGTCTAGAGCAGATCCAATATGCGACAAAAGATGAACGCGAGGAGATGATAGTGTTACGTCATGACCCGCTTCATCGCACCCACTCCACAAATTCCAATGAATCAATACGATACAAGAATATCGGGCAGGGAAAAGAAACCCCTTCTCGTAGTGACGAAAATCTGTACTCCAAGAATTACTAGGCCACCACGATTTTTATCACCGGCGCAACGCCTACATGCGATACGTGCTACTCCAACCCCACTACAAATTATCCCTGGACCATCACGCCACTAGGAAATCAACTTCAGTCACCCCATCGATTGACCAAACCACCCCGCGAAACACTGTCGCCTACAGCACGTGCCCAAGCCTACAAGAGGCACCCGAATATTCTATTTAAGAACAAGCAGCACCGAAAAGGCACGCTTGTCATAAAAACTCAAGGCGCCTCGTAAACGAAAATCAGCTAAGTTAACCAGGGATCGAAATTATATCTGATATTGGTGTCCAGCTCATACCTACAAAAGGCATCCGAATATTCTATATAAAAGCTGTCGGCGCCGAAAAGGCGACTTCTGTTTTTAAAAACCAAGGCCTCCACCGACTCACTTGGACCAGCATCCAAGGATCATATAATCGGGAATTCATGCAATGTCCGCCACGCGTACCACCACGAGAGAGCCATCTCTGAATCATACACACGCACCCTCTAAAATCCCTACCAAGAACGCGAAGGTCGACCGTGATCGCCGACACGAGGAGAACCTCTTAGTGAAATTACCGAAGACTTCAGAGAAGGCCACCTCAAAAAAGGGAATAGAGAGGGAAAGTCACCCAAGATTTTCGACACGTGGAAGATCTTTCGAGAGAAGACCACCCCCGAAAAAGGGGTATAAAAGGAAGGACCGGGAACACAGCAGCGGGCAGTCTCGACTTCAACCCCGTGGCCGGAGTTACGCCGCAGCCGGTCGCGGTCAATCTCCAGTCTCACTCCGTCAATCTCAACCTCGCGGCCAAAGCTACTTCAGTCTCAATCCGTCAGTCTCAATTTCAATCGAGCAATCTCAGTCAAAGTTTCAACGCGTTCAGTCTTGTCTCGACTTCAGCCCCGTGGCCGGAGCTACGCATCAGTCAGTCACGGTCAAAGTCTCAGTCTCCATCTCGACCGCATGGTCGAGGTCTCATTCTCAATCTCAAACGAGCAGTCGCAGTTAAAGTGTCAACGTGTGCAGTCTCGATCTTAACCTCGCGGCTAAAGTTACGCCAATCAGTCTCAATCTCAACATCAAGTCCGTAGACTAAGTCGTCGTGAACAAGCAGCCAGCAGCAGCAATCATCGAAGTGGTACCAGTCCAGCAGTCGCAGTCTCAGTCTTAACCTTACGGCTAAAGGTACCGTCACCGAGATCTACCAGTTGAAATCCAGCAAGGTTCACTGTACGTATTGTCCAGTCGCAATTCGACTTCCAATATCGGTCAAAGACTCTTCTCAAAAGAAGTTTCAGCCCATCACGAAGTGTTCAAATTACCAAATCTAAACCCTTGCATCACCACCGTATCTTTCAACCTCAAGACTCTGCAACATCTATTAAACTATCGAATACATCCTAAATCTAAACCACAACCGCTGTAATCAATTGCCTTCAAAGAACTATATTGTTATCTTGAACATTGCAACCATTTCAACTATTTAATCGTGTGTAAATGTTGTAACTATTTAATCCCGTGTAATCATTGTGCGAACACTATAAACCGTTCGACATACCTGTTAATATTATAACTATTTAATCTCCGTATAATCACTATGTAAACATTATAATCGTGAAGAAATTGTAGTCACCATAATCCAAATCTCAAAACAATACCGTCGATAAAATAAATTATAACTACGATTATTAGACGACTATTGCAACGAAAGGAACAAACGGCGAATTATCTGAAAATAAATAGAGTAAGCAAAGCATTTATGCAAAACTCTCGTATTATTCGATCTTCCTCAAGACCAACGCATTATCCAACCGTCATTCTTCCCATATCAAAGACGTGACTTCCGTCCCTGGGTAAAGGACTTAATTGTCTTGACCCGAAAGCGAAGTCAACACCGTGTTCCGTCCTCTCTGAGTTCGATAAGTTCACGGGGGCGTAACAATAGAAGAAGAAGCACATAACTTAGCATTGGGAGGACATAAAGGAGTAACCAAAACATATGATCAAATCCATCAACATTACCATTAGGAACATATGAAAGAAGATATACAGCAATCTGTTGGTCGATGTCTAAAATGCCATCTGAAAAAGTTAGTACGTGTAAAAACCAATGAACCAATGATCATCGCAGACACACGGGATTCTGAATTCGACAAGATAGCTATGGACATAGTCAGACCGGAATCCTCAACAAGGAAAGGCAACGAGTATATACTTGACATTCAAGACCTGCAGATTAAATACTGCTACGATAGGAATTTAATCTAGGAGATAGAGTATTCCTACAAAAAGGCCAAAAACAGAAGAAATTCGGGGATCACTATACCGGCCCAGACGAAATTTACGAAATCAAGGGGGACGGCAACGTGAAAATCAAGGTAGGTCTCGAAGACAGAGTAGTCCATCCAAATCGACTCCGCTTATCACCTCCAGACTGAAGGGAAAGCAGTAGCGCCGAAGAAAAGACACAACGCACTGACACACATGAACAGACTACCTGATGGATCACGTCACCCCGGAGGCCACGTTACCATCTCGAACGAGGACCGAGTCTAACAAGCCAACTAGACATCCTCTACAGGTCGTGGTGCATCAGCGGCAGAGGCTGGCTCCTGACCTCTGCGCATCTATTCATCTGCGGCACGTGCCATTACCAATACTTCGCCGATTCAAACGAGTTTGAATACTTAAATGGTCACACCTTATTTTACCCAGTTGCTCCGTGGAATTTGGACTGTGCGGTGAAGTGCGGTGAAAGACCTCTATCAACCACCTACGCTGATAGCTGTAGAACTTGCATCCTACAATTCCTATCTTCATGGGACGACCTGGATAGGTCCGTGTAATCGGGAGCCCCAGTCCACTCGGACTAGAACCCGCTCCGCCAACGTATTTGCAGCCGCAAAAAATCGACCCCCACTATACCATAATGATCTCACCACTTCATTAAGCCCCACATCTTCCAACCATAGAACCAAAGTCCGACGGTCCGACACCAGGACATCCTCCGGGAGGAGCCAGTAAGGGTCTCCAAGAAAATGAACCACCCATACACCACACGGTGGGTGTATGCTCACATCGAAACAATCACAACATTTTTAAACACCGCGCAGAACGGAAACCTCCAGCAATGTTATCAAGAATGGAAGGACAAATATCAAAAGGAAATGAAGGAAAATTTGAAGTCCATTAAATTGAGGCAATTGATTACAGAGACGAATTCAACAATCACTACAGAAACAACTACCATATCACCAGAGTAATAATCCCAATCCTATCAAGAATCCTCAATAACCTCCCAAGGAACAAAAAGGTCTCAACAAGAATGTTGACAAAGACTTATAAATTACAGAAAAACAATAAGTGAGACAAACGAAGCGAATCTTGAGATCCAAATCAGAGACAAAGAAATCAAGAGATTGGAGCAGGAGAGGAAAAAACTTATCGTCTTAATCATGACAACCCTCTACCACCGCTTTATGCGAAGTAAAAGCATGCTAAAAAAAAGAGTTCGATTAATTCTACTGTACCGTAGAGCTTGCCCTTCAAAGCATCGGAATTAGAGTTGCATATTCTTGCGACACCGTAGTGGGGGCAGTATCAGCTTATTATGTAAGAGAAGCCAACCCTCTAATCTATCGGACACGCCCGGGTAAGAACAAGGATCCAAACGCGCACGACATCAGGACATTAGTCCTATTCAAAGCAATGGCGGAACTACTTAAAAGGTATTAAGAAGGACTCTGTGAAACATACCGATGGTGCCATGAATACAACAGCCTATCTACCTATTTCTAAACGCACCATCCAAAGCTGCATGGAAACTATCAACTATCAACTATCAAGATGGGGCAACGTATTCGAGATATAATTCTGGAAACCTGAATGACACTAGGACGTGCGGACAGTAATTGCTAGCATGCCCGCAATGCCCTATCTTAAGGGGGGAGGTGTTATATCCCACCCCAACTCCACAACAATTTATTCCTGGACCATCACACTACAGCAAAAGATAATGAAAAATCAACTTCGGTCACCCCATCAATTGACCGACCCACCCCGCCAATACTGTCGCCTACAGCACGAGCCTGAAGAACCACATAGCAGAGGAACGAAATCATATCAGATCGCATCTGATATTGATGTCCAGCTCAAGCCTACAAGAGTCATTCGAAAATCCCATACAAAGACTGTCGGCTCCGAAAAGGCGTGCTTTGTCATTAAAAATCAAGGACACCATATACAACGAAATCAGTCAGATCACCCCTTGGATGGATTGAAAAGGAAGGAGCCACCCAACCGATACAAAAAACACCCATAGCGCAACATCCGACCGAACTATAAAAGGGACACCCACCCACTTTCATCAATATCCGAGGCATCGTAAAAGCCGACTATTCCGGGAATCCTAAAAATACCCACCACCGGCACCGCAACGAAAAAGTCACCTCTAAGTCATACGAACCTGTGAGGAATACGAAGGTCACCCAAGGTTGCCTACACGTGAAAGTTCCCTTATCGTGAATTACCGAAAAATCGAGAGAATACCGCCCCCAAAAAGGGCGCTAAAAGGAAGGACCTGGATCATAATAAGTAGTAGTCGTAAGCGGGCAGGCAGCTGTCGCAATCGTCACAGTAGTAAAAGCAGCTGTCACAGTCGCCGCCGCAGTCTCAGTCTCAACCTCACGGCTAAAGCTCAGTCTCCGTCACCGAAGTCTACCAGTCGAAATTCAGCAAAGTCCACTGTACGTATTGTCCAGTCGCGTTTTATGTTTCAATATCGATCGAAGACTCTCCTCAAAAGGACGTCTACGTCCATCGCGAAGTGTCAAATTGTCAAATGTGAATGCCCGCATCACTACCGTATCATTTAACCTCAAGGCTCTGCGAAAATCTATCAAACTGTCGAATACAGCCCAAAACTAAACCACAACCGCTTTTACCAATTGGCTTCAAGGAACGATATTCCCTTTTCGAACATTGTAACCATTGCAACTGTTTAATCGTGTGTAAATGTTGTAACTATTTAACCGCGTTGACCCTTGTGCGAATACTACAACCGTTCGATATACGTGTTGATATTGTAACTATTTAATCTACATGTCACCACTGCATGAACATTATAATCGCGAGGAAATTGTAACAACAATAACCCAAATCTCAAGACGATACTTCCAATACAGGAAATTACAATCACTATCCATAGACGGCCACTGAAACAAAGGAACACACGAAGAATTATCCGTAAGAACAAATAAACCGAGTAAGTGAGCATTTATGCAAAACTCTGGTATTATTCGATCTTCCTCAGAACCAGCGCATTATCCAACCGTCTTTTTTTTCCATATCGAAGACGTGACTTCCATCCCTGGGTAAAGAATTTAATTTTCGCGACCCGAAAGCGAAGTTAAGACTGTGTTACGTCTTCTCTAAATCCGATAAGTTCACGGGGACGTAACATGAAACATGATAACAGAAAAAGGCCGGTCAAGTCTTAGCGAATATTATCTATTTTAAGAAAAAAAGTCGTTTCTTTGTTTTAGATCAATCGGGTGGCCACAATCAAGTACACCGCTGAGCCCCTCACGTTCAAAGATCCTTCACGAGATTGTTTATAACTTTATAAATTATTAATATTTTTAAATGACGTACACAACTTTGTTAATGTACATAAAAATAAATGTCCAAACAATTTTTCAATCGTCTTATTGGTTGAAAATCAATTTTTCTTAAGTAACCCTGATTTTTGGATCGTCACAGTAGCCTGAACCCTTAAATCAACTGAACGCGCTATATTCGACAAGCAAAGTCTAGTGAATTGAGTTCTACATACTTATTTTTGTATTTCAGCAAACCATTTCTCTCGCTCTGATCTCTTATTAATAATTTCTATTATTACGTTCTCTTTTTTATGATCAGATTATTTTATCAAATTTAATTAAAAATTAGATTATTTTTTATTAGAGAAATAATTGATTTCTCTCGCTCTATCCCTTATTAATAATTTTAGACACTGCGAGACGAATATTCTCCGTCCTGAATAGGGGGTATCGGGAATAAATACATATTTTTTCTTACCCGAATTTATGTGGTTAGTATACCAGACTATTTATATTGCCCAAAGCACAAATTAACCCTCAATCAAAGGAAATATGCAACGTTGAATGTAACGAAAAGCGTTCATCCGGATTACGAATGTTATTTCATTTTTTTTAGGTAGCCCAGTCGGTAATGTTTCCCATCCGAGGTCAAGACTAGGAATAGTACTTTTAAATGTAGTTTTTCAAAACGAAAATGGCTTTTTGAGACACAGATGCATGAGAAATGCTCGTTCCAGCTCTTTATCAGTTCTTTGTCTTAAAGATCTTCATCTTTATCGGTTCTTTATCTTAAAGATCTTATCGCGATCGGTTATTTTGGTCGTTATTGAGGGGTAACGCGTCCACGTTAGGCTGAAAACTGATATTTTGGAGCCCGTGAAGTTGATTTAAAAAAGTTTATAAATTTTAGGTCAAATTTACAGTTCCTTCCTTAAAATGTATCAAAATCAGAATTAAAAAAAATAAGTATGAAGAGGTCTTTCTATACAGAATTTCGGCACATTATTAGCACTCTGCCCGATGCAATTTTTATCACCGAAGACCGCGCTGGGTTTTTTCGAAGTTTTATTATTGAATCTAAAATATATTGTGGAAGCGTTCAGGAATGTCGATATGAAATACTAGAGAAGTACCGAGGATTGTCGAGAAACTTTGATTTTTAAAGAATTCATGTACATTTGCATTCTTTCGGAAATGAAAAGTTTATAAAAATGTTTATTGCAATAGGGTTATTCAAAGTATCGAGAAAATCTTCCGCACTTTCTTGCTGTTTTATATCCGCATTGAGAAACGATTTGGTATTTTCCTTAAGGTTCATTCATAAAAACTGGAAATTTCCACTGTATAGGGTCTAAGGGAACAATGTGGTTTCAGACGGGCCATAACTGTTCCGCTTTTTTTTATAAAGAAAATATTGATAAATTTTCAAAAGTTCATAAATTGTTTTTTTTTTTCGATCAACTTCGAAGTCACCATATAAATTTTTGGCCTAACATGATCATGTTCCACTTGAGGGGGGAGATCCCTTTATAACGTAAAGAAGAGCCTCTGGCCGAAAATGAACTCCACGAGAAAGCTGAGGGACTACTTTATGGCCCCCGAAACCGCAGATTGATCGATAGATCATTTAGTCGCAACATTTTTGAGGCTTGAAACTTTAAACGCGTTTTCCTGAAAACCATTTTGCCTTGAACTTCGTAAAAGATAACTCAAAACCTATTTGATCGATCATTTTGAAATTTTTCAATATCACTTTTAAGTAGCATAATTATCGCCTATGTGAACCTAAAATTCCTTGAAAATTATTTCCAAAAACAACTTTTACACTAACAAATGCTATTAAAAATTTCATGAAAAATAGAACATTTTTCAAACACGTACCATTTTTCGACTTTTCACTTTACTTTCGATTTTCTAGGTTCACATAGAGTCTGTGGGTCATGAGAATCTAAAACTTCTGAGCTTTGATATTTCAGATCAGTGCACCAGACGTCAGATTGTACACCGTGGAACAACTCAGGCGGCAACCGTCTGTAAAGCAGATGTCGTGAAGCCGACATTTTTCAATATTTCAAAAAGATGATTTTTTTTTAAACTTAATAGATTTAATAATATGGACATCAAATTTCAATTATGTAGAATAAACAGTTCAAACGAAAAAAAGTGTTGAAAATTCGCTCATTTTCGGGTGCCTGAAGAGATCTCCCCCTTAATACGTGCCTCATAAACGCTGTACAATTGCATATGGATATGAAAATGTTTGTACTAAAATATTTGTGTAATCCGTTGTTTCGAAATCTGTACGAATGTTTTCACGCATTGTTTGTCGTTCAGAAAGAAATTCCAAAATAAAACGTGCTTATCTCGATAATCCGCACGTTTTACACGGACGTTGAAAGAGCGATAGGTATCTCAACAGCGAAATCGTTCCACTCGATCCGTAATATTTTGGTCTTTATTGTTGAATATTCGCTTATCTCCTGTCTTGCGCGGAGCGTGTCAAAGAGCGGTTTACGGAAACTGCACGGAAAAAAGAAACAACAGCGTCACGCGACATTCCATCGCGATAAAACAAAACGAACGGAAGATTATAACAAACGCTGATGCCGGGCTCATTATACTCGAGGGAAGTTGAAAAAAAAAACGGCAATGGTACGCTGTACGACAAAGTGATACGAGCCTTTCTCATAGTTTTTCCGTGCACTTGAGTACACGGTACAAGATCGTTAATTGGATCGTCGGATGTTCATTAACTGGTGCCAGACGCCCTTCCATCTGGACCCTCCGCGAACTTGTAAACTCGGTACATAGGCGAGTAGGGCTCTACTTCGCCATCGCTGTCACCCTCGTCCCCCGTTGGATCGTCACGATCCGGTTTCGAGGATCGATATATTCGACTTCTCTGGTACTTGAGCACGCCTGAAAAGCACGAGATACCACTGTAACTTATGTATGACACAAAATTGCAATTAGTCGCTGGTACTTGTTTTCTATATATATATATATATATATATATATATATATATATATATATATATATATATATATATATATATATATATATATATATATATATATATATATATATATATGTATGTATGTATGTATGTATGTATGTATGTATGTATGTGTATATATATATATATATATATATATATATATATATATATATATATATATATATATATTGTTCCACTTCCTTCGTGTGGCGGAAAGAAAAACTCATCTTTTACCCATTCAAATGGTACTATCAGGCATGAAAACGTGCAAAATTTGACCTGTCTAAGTGGCAGCCAATAATTCGTTGTCCCGTTTCTTCAACACGGAAAATCAGCGTTTTCCGTTCACCCTTAAATAACCCAACAACTACTTAAGGGTTAGGCTACTGTGAAAATGACGAACACTTTTTCGTCGCTTGAGGCAACTCAAATTGAAGAGGAAGGTCCAATATATGGTGCAGGAATCGCATATTGAAGGTAAACCTATGATTACAACGATATAACTGCAAGTCAAACTTTAAACGCGTTAAACACCATTTCTCGACATCTAATGAACAGATTGACGGGAAATTTGGTACACTTATCCAGTGTAATAGTAGTTTAGTCCTGACCAACCTTTTTCTTCTTAACATTGTTTTTTATTAGTTATTAAACAATGATGTCATTTTTCCTCGAAAAATCGAAAAAATTCAACATTTTTTAAATAATTGAAACACGATAATAAAAAAACTCGTTCAAGTCTTGGCCAATATTCTGTATTTTAAGAAAAAAAGAAAAAGTTTTTTATTTCACGTCAATCGAGTGGTCGAAGTCAAGTCGATTGTTGAGCCTCTCACATTCAAACGCCTTTTACGAGATTGTTCATCTCCTTTAATCATTAATATTCTCAAGTGAAATTTGTACACAAACATTATTGACCATATCGATATGGTGAAAGCCTTTTACACTAGTGTATAGTAATTTCGGAGATACTAGATAGTCAAACACGCCACCAAATTCGCATGTTTACGTATACTTTTCGCTTATAGTTGTGTTAACCATATGACGATTGCGGTGACAATAAACTGTCAAATTGATATAACGAGGCACGAGTCAAATTGACATAAACCTCCCAATCGAGCGAGAAATTCTCTTCGAAAGGACATTTATCTGACGAGTAGTTATCGATACGTGCACGAGATGAACGCCGATAAAACTTACGTTCGGGACTTGATTCGGAGGTAATCTCGCGGTTGTTGGTCGTCGTTGTCGTGGATGATTTATGAGAATCGTGCATCTGAGTCGGGCGATCGACGTGCGATTTTACAGCTCTCGTATCGCTTTGGGATTCGTCGCTCGACTCTAGTGGGTCCTCGTAATTCGACAGTGGCACGGTACCGACTATCAGCGGGGTTCTTATCTTGAGATTTTTGTGAAACATTCTGTAATACCACTCGCTAACGTCCACGCAGGCCTCGACCTTTAGGGTGTATCCGACATCGATTAGATTGCAGATTGTGCCGGATGGAGGCACAGCGGGCACGTCAACGTTCGCCTCGTACTCCTCGGACTTGCGATCGACCGGCTGCTCGATCTCCACTATGATCTCCTTGTGTTTGCGAACTTTTTCGGACGAGCGATACAGCACTACCTGCGAAGTTTGAGGACACGTTCCTTTACGTGCAATGAAGAAAGAGAGACAAAAACTATTTGTCGCACGGATGAATTTTTTGATAAATAAGTTTTTGATAAATCGCTTTACTTTTTTCAAAACGATGCGAAGCTTCTTGACGTCCACGTGCGACATGTTTTTGAGGGTTATCTTTAGGGGTATAGTTTGGCCGGGAACGTAACCGCGGACTGGGATGAAGACTGCCAACGAGAGTGGCTCGGATTGTCCCATAAAGGTCTTGGACAGAGTCTCACTCATGGGCAACTGAAAAAAATCATTGATAATTATTACGAAGAAAGAAAATAGTCTGGTGCCGGATGTTTAGGCATTAGCGGGAAAATCGACATTAACCGGTGCAAGGTGATTCTCGTTGAGATCGAAAACCGGAGCGACCGTGAATGCCGAAAGATCGGTCGACAAACTCCAGGCCTTTGTAACTTCAAGGATTGCTCTGATGGAATATCGAACCCGTCCATATCGACCCTCGAAACTGCACGGCAAGTTTTCGGGCAATTCAACACTGAATGGAAAAACACCTCCCTCAATTTCAATTTCGGATTTTCCATCTGAAATACGTACAATTTGGTAATCTTCCATTGTTCGTTGCAAAACAAGCTGCACTTGGAATATTATTGTTTAAAATTCGCGCTTTGTTTCATTCGAATGTGCACAGATAAAATGAGTCGATGTGCGTGCATAAAAAAATCGTTTTCAACAATATTTTATGTCGAGGAATATTGTCACAGTATGTCAAGGAATATTGTGACAGTCTGGAAAGTATACCCGAGTCGAAATTTTCGAGCCGCGTTCAACCCACAAAATGAAGGCGAGCAGAAATCGGCGTGAGCGGGTTATTGGGTATCTAAAGGAGGGTACAATGTTTGAAAGTACCATGCGTTAGAGCCTCCGATGAACCTCCGGCATGGCAGAAAGTAGACTTTTTGACTCAAAGGAGGTCAGGGAGGGTCACAATTGAACCTACGGAACCTCAGGTGGGCCTACTTCGAGCGCTCCCGCAGAACCTACTGCCCCCCCTTTCGGCCTACTGTACACGGCTAAACAAAAAAAATAATTTATATAGAATCTATTTAAATAAAATAGGTTTTTTTCCTTGTCTCCCAGCCTACTACGATCATATTTCTTTCAAATATATTTATATATGTTAATAAAGATGAGATTCAAATTAATCTTCATTTGCTTACAATGTACACTGTAAAGCTTAGTGTACTATATGCAAAAAATATTTCATAAATCGAAAATAAAATGAACGCATTATTTGAGAGCTTTACTACAAGGATTTTTCATCGTAATTCGTCATTCCCTGGCCTTTGGAAATGATTTTTTTCGAAGAAAATATTTGCCCTATATGCGATTTGAACCTAGTCCTACCTACTCATAACTACGCGCCGCTGCCCCTATGCTACCGAGTGCTTATAACATTGTGGTCGCTGATATGGCATAAGAGACCAAATGAATACCTCCAACTATTTGTTGTATCACATAAGCTATAGATTTTTCAAACGCACAGACACACACGCGCGCGCGCGCGCGCGCGTGTGTGTGTGTGTGTGTGTATGTATGTATATGTTTATTTATAGAAAATCAATCTATTTAATATCGTCCAATAACTACATATTTTATTTGATTCTAATAAATCTGTGATTCGGTTTCATCAGTTTAACATTTTCATCTGTTCAAAAAAACAATTTAGTCAAGTTCACTGAATGGATTTAGTTATTTTTTTTTAATTTACCTTAAATAAAATATTTGTAGAGTTAAGCATTTTTCTATTTTATTGAACTAATGGTCCATCTTTATTGTAACACTCATATCAAAGGGGCGGGGGGTAGTAAAGGTGGAGAGAGAGGAATTTTATATATATATATATATATATATATATATATATATATATATATATATATATATATATAAAATAGGCGGGGGGTAGTGAATTCCTCTCTCTCCACCTTCACTACCCCCCGCCCCCTTGATATGAGTGTTGCAATAAAGATGGACCATTAGTTCAATCAAATAGAAAAATGCTTAACTCTACAAAAATTCTATTTAAGGTAAATTAAAAAAAATAACTAGATCCATTCAGTGAACTTGACTAAATTGTTTTTTTGAACAGATGAAAATGTTAAACTGATGAAACCGAATCACAGATTTATTAGGATCAAATAAAATATGTAGTTATTGGACGGTATTAAATAGATTGATTTTCTATAAATAAACATTTTTAAAATCAATCATTTTAATAATGGAATGCAATAGGAAAAATTTGGTTCTATGAAAAATCTAGTTAATACAAATTTAAAAAAAATCAAATAGACGCGGTTAGTTAATATCATAATATTTAGCGGGAAAAAATAAAAATATGCTTCATACATACACGTGGAAATATTTTTTTAATTTTCGACTTGCTAAAAATGAAAACAAGGAAAAATCAAACATCTTATTTGAAATCGACGGTAATCGGCAGTCGCCATTTATCAACTCATTATTGAATAAACAAAAAAAAACAAAACGAACAAAAACAAAAAGAAAAAATCGAATGAGGTTGAATTCTAAACCGACAATTTCAATCCTTCAGAACATGAAATAGACTATAATTAACACCCTATCGTTCCATATAGAAATCAACATTATATGTTATTTAGATATACACTGCCAGCTAAAAGTTTTCGGACACTCCACATAATCGCAAAACTTTTGAGCGCTGGATAATTGCCAAATAATGTTAGAGTAATATAATTCATTTCATTTATTATTTCACGAAGATACTATAAAGATCTATATGATTAAGTGATTTCACAGAGCTTTATAGTATCTTCGTAAAATAATTATTATTCTACCATAAGTTTGCAATGATCCAAAGTGATATTAAGTTTTGCAGTTATCTGAAGTGTCCGAATACTTTTGACTGGTAGTGTATATTCGAATATATTAACGCAACCACATATTTCGAGTATTATATATATATATACATACAGATATACATACATACATACACACACACACACACACACACACACACACACACACACACACACACACACACACGCACGCACGCACGCACGCACGCACGCACGCACGCACGCACGCACGCACGCACGCACGCACGCACGCACGCACGCACGCACGCACGCACGCACGCACGCACGCACGCACGCACGCACGCACGCACGCACGCACGCACGCACGCACGCACGCACACACACACACACACACACACACACACACACACACACACACACACACACATATATATATATATATATATATATATAAAGTATTATATAATATATACCGTCGCTTAAATGTTTGGATACACCAGTCGATATTTCTTGCTGCACTAAAAGTCACATAGCTTCGTAAAAAAAAGATAACCAAATTTACCGAACGGCGTTTTGACGGGAATAAATTCAGCTGTATGTTGCTTTTCTGAAATATTTTTTTATCATTTTCTTTTCGACCCGGTACGCACTTTTATACGTGACTGATTTTCGGCTTTTTTTCGACCATCAAGAATTGAACGCATGACTTATGGAAAAAAAATTGTTACGTTTATCCATGATGAACTTAAACGGGGTAGCAGGAACTTCATTTGCGTTTTTTATAAAGTTTTGTACGATTTTTTTCGCAATGTTATTTCATTTTTTGCTAAAAAGACTAATTCTAGATAATGCAATGTAACTCAAGAACTAGAGGGCTTAAGAAGAAATGTCAAGAACGAAAAACGTCGCGTAAGCTTATACTGGATAGACTGGCATTTTTTAAAGAATTTTCCTGTGAGATTTTTTCTCACAGGAAAATGCCTATTAATCCGATAGAATTGGAGTAAGACTGTATACACAAACATTCTTTTATCAATTGCCTATAAAATAATAATAAATCGATATTGAGCAAATTTGATTGTTTTCGCATATTAATATTGGACTATTAATTTGATAAGGGGACGATGTATTTTTATTAATTTCGTATTATTTTCGTCATCGAACGGGTTACCGATCAGGTCACAATGGAATGATGATGGAGGAGATATCGAATTTGGGCCGAAAGCAGGTTAGGTGGGGTCGAGGCAACAGTTTGAGATTGAAAGCAGGTTAAGGAGGCCTGTGCTCTGCACGTTTCATTGAAACTGGGGGTCGAGAGAAGGTTTGGGAGGTCTAGCAGAGGCTACCCTGGGCCAAGAGGAGGTCTCTTCATGGCACTGAACTCGACAAATGAGGTTTCGTAGGTTCAAAGGAGGCTGGCGGCTTATGTATTACAAAAGAAATGGGTCCTGCGAGGGTTCAGAGGAGGCTAAAAATTTCGACTCGGGTATACTTTTCATATGCGCTTTGTAAAAATACATTCGATCGATTTTCAGTCTTATTCTGTATTCGAGAAAATTAGAAAAACGTAAAAGACTTGATTGTAATAATCTTAAAATCACGAATATCGCCCTGGAGGTCCAAACGGTGTACCTCACAGGTCTTTTTTGTATTACGTGAAACAAAAAGACTGAGTTTATTTTATTGAATATACTTTTCCGACTAATTAAGCATAAATGGAGAAAATTCAAATTTTCGGAACATTCGCGTAATAACACAGCTAAAAAATGTTTTTTATCGAAATTCGACACTCTTTTAAGAGGTTAGGCTAGTGTGAACATTTTAAAACTCTCGTTTGTTGCTGGAGGCAACTCAAATTGAAGAGGAAGGTGCCACATATGGTTCAGGAATCGCAGATTGAAGGTAACCTTATAATTGCGACGATAGAACTGCTAGTAAAACTTTGAAAGTGTTTAACTTGCAACTATGTTCTTCAAACCGGTGTACACGATCATTCGACATCTAATCAACGGATTAACTTGACATTTGATACACCTGTTCAGTGCAATAGTAATCTAGACTTGACCGACGTTTTTCTTCTTCTTCTTAACATTTTTTTCATTCGTTATTCACGATGATGATGTCATTTTTTTTCTCGAAAAATCGAACAAAAATTCAATGTTTTTTTCATGATTGAAACATGACTACAAAAAAAGCTGGGTCAAGTCTTAGCCAGTGTTATCTATTTTAAGGAGGAAGATACCTTCAGGCGAGGAAAAATATTGATGATTTTTATAATTTTGTTTTAAGGAAATATTCTACCACCATTTTTGAGTGTGTTTTATTACTACTTTTAGCGGTTACATGGTATTTTGGTCTATTAATCTTTAAAAACTGCTGAGGTATGGCACGGTCTTCCAAAATGCATTTTCAAAACTAGCGTGACGGATAGCTAAAAAACTAATCGACCGATTCTGTTGAAAATTGGTATAGATCTTTCTAACCTTATAGTCCAAAACATGACCCCATGTGTTCTTAAAACCTTTTTTTAAGATTTTTTATTGCCTAATGTAGTAATTTTTCGGAAAGTTTAATCTTTTTGTTTCAAACCGTACCATTCTATCGACTTTCAACATTTCTTACTTTTTCTTAGTTCATATTCTGCGTATGAGGGTTGATGAAAAGAAAATCCTTGTCGTTTTTTTTTCAGATTAATCCGGCTGACGCTACGTGACATGCCGTCTGACAACATCCGCCGCAACCCCTTTTAGAAGATCGTGCCATACCTCCGTCATTTTATAAGATGAATAAAAGAAAAAAATACCATGTAACAGCCAAAAGTAATAATAAAACATACCCTAAGGCTCAAAAATGGTAAAGAATTATTTCCTTTAAAAAAGTCATCAAAATTAGTATTAATATTTTTACCTCGTCTAACGTATCTCTGCCCGCGAGAAACTCTTTTCATTCAGATCAACCGGGTGGCCATAATCAAGTACACCGTTGAGCCCCTCACGTTCAAAGGTTCGTCACGAGATTGTTTATAACTTCTTTAAATATTGATATTTTTCATGAAATTTTGCACACAACCTTGTTAATGTACATACAAATAAATGTCCAAACAATTCCTCAAACATTTTACTCATTCCTTCAATTTTGTTTTAATACCCTTATTTTCGGGGTTGCAGTAGCTAACCCCTTAAAATGTCTTTTACACGTATCGTAATCTCTCAAAGTGCGCAATGAAAGTTAATGCTTTTTGAAAGCCCATTTTCCCAGGACATTTACGAAAGTAAGTTTTTTCATTTCACTAACCACCGCGTAGATGAATTTCTTCCTGAAGGTAAGTTTCCTCCGCAGCGAATCGTCGTCGAAATCCCGCTGATCGGTTCGTAAAGTAGACTTGAGCCCCGCCCTTGCATTTGACACGTATACCTTGTTTTTTTCGACACGATATCATATCAACATATTCAATCACATTCCAACAGTCGAACGTCAAGTTTAATAGAACTCAGGGCGATGTAAAAGAGACACGGCTGCGATGGGAATATGAAAAGTGGCGTTGACAGCAGACGGACCGGGGCGTACAGAACGCGTTTCACATAGTCTATGCACAAAAGTTGTAATCAACAATTTCCAGACGTGTTTACGTTCTGGAGAAAGACCTGCCAAGGAACACCACTTAAGTGTCTACCTTCAATTTTGTTAAAACTCATATATGTCATAAAGCATTGAAAACTAGTGGACACGTATTTTTTTATGGGCGGAAAAACAGTTTTAAGGCGGAAAACGACCCCTCAAGGAAAGGTGTGTTACCCCTGACTTATTTTTTTCACCACTTCTATAGTGGATTTTTCATCTGTTACGTCCCCATGAACTTATCGAATCTTAGGAACGACGCATCACGGTATTTCCTTCGCTTTCGGGACAAGACAATTACGTCCTTTACCCAGGATCGGAAGTCACGTCTTTGATATGGGAAGAATGACGGCTGATAATGCGTTGGTCTTGAGGAACACCAAATAATACGAGAGTTTTGCATGAATGCTTTACTCTATTAATTTTTTTGCGGATAATATTCCTAGTGTTCCTTTTGTTCCTTTGGTCGTCTATGGATCGTTGTTACAATTTTCTCACGATTATAGTGTTCTCACAGTGGTTACATGTAGATTAAATAGTTGCAACATTAACACGTATATCGAACGTTTATAGTGTTCGCACAATGGTTACACGTGGTTAAATAGTTACAACATTTGCACACGATTAAATAGTTACAATAGTTACAATGTTCAAGAAGGGAATATAGTTTCTTGAAGTCAATTGGTTAAAGCGGTTGTGGTTTAGATTTGGGCTGTATTCGACAGTTTGATAGATTTTCGCAGATTCTCGAGTTCAAACGATACTGTAGTGATGCAAGGGTGTAGATTTGGGAATTGGACACTTGACGATGGACTTGTACTTATTTTGAGAAAAGTCTTCGGTCTTGCGACTGGACAATACGTACAGTGGACCTTGCTGAATTTCGACTGGTAGACTTCGACAAATGGAGACTGGCTAACCTTCAGCCGCGAGGTTGAAACTGAGAATGTGACGGCGACTTTGACTGCTACTGTTACTACTCCGACGACTACGGGGTTGAGTTTAAGACTGCCGCGAGAGTGGTCCAGGTCCTTCTTTTTATACCCCTTTTTGGGGGCGGTCTTGTCTCGAAAGGTCGTCCACGTGTAGGCCATCTTGGGTGACCTTCGCATTCCCCCTTTTTGGGGGTGGTCTTCTCTCGAAGCGATCTTCCACGTGTAGGCAATCCCGGGCGACCTTCGCATCTTTCGTAAGATTTTTAGGGGGTATGTATGATTCAGAGGCGACTTGTTCGTTGCGGTGGCCGTGGCGGGTATTTCTTTGATTCTCGGAATAGTCGTTTCTTACGATCCCCAGGATATTAATAAGAGTGGATCAGTGGTGTCCTTTTTATAACTTGGTCGTATATTGTGATATGAGAGGTTTTTGTATCGGTTACGGGTTAACTTTTCAACTCGACCAAGGGATGGTCTAGCTGATTCCGATCTACAGGGTACCCTTGGCTTTTTGTGACAAATCTCGCCCTTTCGGCGCCGATAACTTTTATATAGATTATTCGGATGTTTCTTGTAAATTTTGGGGCTGTAGACGACGGTATCGGCGGGGTGGTCGGTTAATTGGTGGGATAACTGGACTTGATTTTATAATATCTTTGGCTATAGAGTGATGGTCAAAAGATAAATTCCCGTGGGGTTGGGGTGGCATGTAACACCTGTAGACAGGGCGCCGGCGATAAAAATCGTGGCGGCCTGGTAATTCTCGGACTCCTCTAGGTTACGGGCTTATTGCCACCCAAAAAGGGGTTTCGTTTCCCTGCCCAATAGTCTTCATGTTGTCCAGATTTATTGAAATTATGAGGTGAGTGCGATGAAGCGGGGCGTAGCTTGTGGGTGAAACTGCAAAACCACCCCTCGACACGCCTTTCTTTGAGGGCTGGTTTCTCCCCCTTGAAACCGTTTTCTCGCAGATAGAAGAAATACGTGTCTAATAGTTTTCAATGCTTTTTCACATATATGAGTTTCAACAAAATGGAAGGCGGACACTTAAAGCGGGAGATACATTTACGATTTAAAAAATTGATTAATTTATTTTCTTTAAACCATAGAACTATATATGTCGAATATTTTCCCAAAGTTTTAAAGCGATATTCGAGAAAGTTCAAACGTTACAGCCCGTCAACGCTGTGCCTCACCGATTGGATTCGGAGCGCGCGCCGCAGGTAGAAGCGAGAGCGTAGAGGGGCAGGCAGAGATGGGCAAAAAGTAATTAAATTAACAACTAACAATAAGAACTACTGCTATAATTGCTAATTTAATTACTTAAGTGATTAGTTACCACAAGTACCTAGTGCATTTTAATTCAATTTCTACGTAAACTTCAAACGCGTTTTTCTAAAAAGTTCATTTTCGAAATTGGCGTGCAGGATTACTCAAGAGCTATTAAGTCGATTGAGTTCAAACTTGATAGATATATTGATAATATTGCTATCTTCTACTTGAAGAGAGTTGTGTTTGAAAATAAAAAACAAACCTTTTTTTTCATCCAAACTTTAGAGAAATTTTGCGAGAAATGTTGCTTTTTTTTATAAATGCGTGCCATTCTCTCAAATTTGCATTTTGTTCATTTTAATTACTGTCAAACAGAAACTATACATATTCTACCTGAAAAAATGTTTGAATTTTTTTGCAAATCAAAGTCGATGGGAAGCTAGACGGCACGCCGATTCGCAACTCCCGCGGTAACCTTGCTGTAAGACTCTGCCACAGCTCCGCCATTCTGATGATAAATGAAGGGAAAAAAAATTGTTTTGTATATTTTGATATACTATTGGAGCATACCTATAGTTCGATAAATGTGAAATAATAGGGTATTTTACTTTATGTAAGAAAAATACTAAGAATGTAAAAGTAAGGTATTTTTCGAAATAAAGAATCGAATAATGTTGGTTTTTATTTTTAAAAACATAAAATAAATGTTATAATTCATTTAAAAAAAAATACTTTTTCTATCTGTTCAACGAACATGCGAAGCGGTAGATGCCATAATGGATTCCGACGTGACGTCATTGACATAGTAAACAAAGAAAACGGTAGACGTATTACCCTCTAACCTGCGAAAGAAAGCGTCAACAACTATATATTCTCGTTTGTCATAGTTGAGGGGAGGTACCTGAGCAAACGGCGAGAAAAACAGGTAAACTTCGAGAATTTTTATCTCAAAAACTAATGTTTCGATTAGATCCGGGTTTTTTTTATTGGAAAATATGTACATTGAGGTATGTTTAGGAATTTTTAAAAATAAATTCGTTGCCTGGAAGCGATTTAAACGCGATTATCTCGAAACATAGTTTTCAAAGTCGGTGCCAGATGTATCTCGAAAACGGCTTGTCCGATTTTGTCCAAATTTGGACACAATATTCTTCGATAGCTTTTCTCGGTCGCCACGTAGGATTTTTTTTGAAATTTTAATTTTTGACGGAATTGCGACTGTTTTAATTTAACATTCGTTTTTCCTTAGCAATTTCCGACGATTTTGGATTGCATACACATTGCATAAAAAAGCAATGGTTAAATCAAATGAAAAACCCCTACGTGGCGAACGAGAAAAACTATCGAAGAATATTGTATCCAAATTTGGACAAAGTCGGACAAGTCGTTTTCGAGATACATCTGCCACCGACTTTGAAAACTATGTTTCGAGAAAATCGGGTTTGAATCGCTTCCAGACAACGAATTTATTTTAAATAATTCCTAAACATACCTCAATGTACATATTTTCCAATAAAAAAAACCCGGATCTAATC